>JAWPHD010000674.1:0-415686 GCA_037043455.1 Cyrtodaria siliqua | reverse complement strand
GTTTTGATAGTAGGCAGTATATATACAAACCGAAAAAAAAGTACGCCTGAAAATACCTTCAGTTGTTTTAAAGTTTACCCATGGAAACAAACAGTTTGACAGATAACCTATTGTGTTTCCATTAACACGTTAACATTATTGATTTTAAATAGTATATATCGAAAGGCACAACCATCTCTTGATTGATATGTGTTTTGAGAAACAATAAAAAAATCACACCTACCATTTCATATCAAACATACTTCCATTATCAAACGTCCTTAGTTTCTTTACTCGTCGAAAGATTGCCGACAAATCGGCCTGATTGCTAATTAATCAACGTGTTAGTGTTATTGTTTCAGTGTATCGCCATTTTCAGCTCACCACGTGACGAACAGGTAATCACGTGACGAACATGTGATTTACCTGTAGTAGTCGTTTCATTGGCTAGTGGGTCTGGATTAAAATAGATCGGGTCAATTGATTGGATAATGTCGACAATGCCGACTGTCAATTATAATAATTTGGAGGCTGGACTTCGGCATGGTTGCTGTGGATGCTAATTGCATTACCTACGCAAGTACAATTAAAGGATTACGTTGAGAAGTGTGCTTGGGTTGCTTTATGACAGGTGGCCGACATTGTTTATTGGATAAATCTGGGATCTGGGACTGAAATCATTGAAACTGTGACACGCCCGACTTTCTCTTTTTTTTAAATTGGACTAGTCCGGGACTGAAATCTTTGAAAAAGTGACACGCCCGACTTTGGGTTTGGACTAGTCCCGGGCGTCGGGCTATAGGATTCGTACAGCCCTGGCGTAGACAAATTAACGAAGATAACTAAAGGCGGTGTCTTGATACCCTTACGCCTATCTATATGATGCTGATGTACATGTTTATTATTGATTTTGTCATTCAAGGCCATTTAAGTATCAGTTACATGTAGATATTTCTGAAATACTTCTGAAAATATGTTTGTGTTTCTGTTCATGTGGAATGTATTGGGGGTAGAAACTTCTAGAATATTCTATGACAGTATATGAACAAGGCTTTTTGAGATTGATAGTTGTTCAGTATACAATTACGATAAAAGAGGCAGTTTGAATTCATATTCAATTTGGATGCCTTTGGATTGAAATATATAATGTGAGAGGACTTATATTATGTTGTGCTCATCTATTCTAGAAATGGCATTGGATTGTGTGGACTATACTGGAGAACTAAACCAGGAAATACGTAAATTAAATTTGGATTTAAAACACGTGACAATTTGTATTAAGGGAACACTTCAGAATTTGGATTAAAAGGACACTTGACAATATTATTTTGACTTCATATTAAAATTGGAAATTAAAGAAACACCGGATCGAATTCATTTGTGTAAATGAATATGTTTCGTTATACTATATAAATTAAGTTATTGATTATATTTAAAAAAAAAAAAGGTTTCTTGTTTTACTCTTCCTTTCTCGTTACATGTTACCCGAATCAGTTGAGGCTATGAAAGATAACAGTTTGACAATTTACTATCTTGTTTGGAAACGTCTTTGTGTAACCGTTCATATTTATTAAATATATGTTCCCATTAAAACTATGGAAACACCAAAGTCAATATCAAAAGGCAACACAAGACCACTAGCCAGGTCGATGTGTAGCACGTTTCGTGAAAATACCTCAACTTGAAGTCAACGGTTTTGGAGTTATTATGTGAAAACGAAGGATATGAGTCAATGACAGACGGACTTACCATGAATGTATCTCATTGGTGTACCCAACCGAACACGTAACGTTTTGCGGTGGGAAATAACGAAGTTCCTTTTTCAAATAAGTTATGTCGTTAAATAAAGTCTTACTCACTATTGAGTGTATTGTATTATAATTAGTATACTTATTTAAGAGCCATGTTAAATACACTAACCCGCAAAATAACGGCAAAATTACACTACAAAATTGTTTATCCAAACCCTATCCAGGATTTCAATTAATAAAATAATGTATATATGCTGATTTAAAATATATGTTATTCACAGGTACTTAAACTACCCGAGATTGAATAAGCGTAAAATTAATTATGAGTTGGTAACTCTTAATTCGACGTTTTGTGTTTTGGCTTCGCTGGTTAAAGCAGTTCATATTTGTGTCTATAGTGTTTAGATTTTCAAAATATGCAAACTATATTCATCTATCTCGTCATCAGTAGACGCCGTATATATCTGTTGTGAATTGTGCCTGTAATGATGGCGGGATAGGGACGTTAACCACCGTAATAGGTTAAATGTTTGCTAAAGCACGAATCCTCTCTGGCGTTGTCTAATATATATATTGTTTTAGTAATTGTACATGGTAAGGTAGTAATGAATAGTTTCTTTGAGTTTTTTCACTTTGATAACGCAATCTTGTAATTACACATGGTAGCAATGAACAGTTTATGTGAGTAATTGTATTTCTGTGCTGATGTGTACTTTAGCACGTCGTGCTACAAAGGTGAATATGTAATCAATTTGTAAGGCATGTCAAGAATTCGCCCACCTTGATTCAAAATGTTTGGTAACACAAATTGGGAAGAAAGTGTCTGGTAAAAAAAACGGTCATGGCGTGTTTACGTCTCCGTGACAACTCTTTTTTTGAATATTGTTTTAACACCCGTGACTTGGTCTGTTATTATGTTAAACTTTGTTCCAAGTTCCTACCCAGAAATAATGTTATTTTCTCTCGGCAGCTATTTTACGCTTGCGTAAAACATTGCTTGTATACGTCTTGATATGACAACATACCTGTTGAATCTACAGTGTATAAATATATCTTTCCTTATAAGGCAGTGTACATCCTATGCAGGTAATTTTCTCGGTGATGGATCTTTTATCTGAATTCAGTTTCATGGAACAGAACCTACGTCTGCTACTGCACTGCACTTCATATAAGAACAGCTGATTATAAGGACGATAATACATTTAGCTTGCTGCTGCCATCGCGCTTGGAAGCAGACGACAGTTTGTTATGGCGACAGTTTCTAGTGGATAAATCAGCTTTGTTTGGATATTTGCATATAATGAGATTGTTTGCGACTCAATTAGGCTGTAATTTGTGCTTAGACAAATTAAATCAAAACTGGAATGTAAAAAAATAATTAGGCATAGCGAGTGTAAAATAATATATGATATATATCACATGTAACTTTTGAATTAAAATGGCTAAATAATAGATATAAATATATATATATATATATATAAAAGCAAGTGACGTCATTATCAACGATTGATTGCATGATGTCTTCTAAAAGGAATTTAGGGGCTCTTCATAATCTGCGGATAGCGATCCCTGTTTGTATGAAGCCGGTTACGGAAATAAAAGACGTGGATTCCAATAATTCTGCGTCGGATAAACTTGTAGTTTCAGATGAACACACAAGTTTGGAAAAACAGTTAGAATCGGTTAAACAAGTAAGTTCAAATGGAAAAGAAGCGTCTGACAAAATACGAAACGAGCCAGATAAAACAGTCGAGTCAAATAAAAGCACACCAGTCGATTCGAACAAGCATTTAACAAAACGGATTTCTGAAGGGCGACTTGCCAACGTTATAAGCGACATCGCCTTGTCTCAATCCCTGGTTCAGCTGTTGAGGGACCCGACAGTGTTTAACTTTTCACGGCTGCGGACGAAGCTGAAATCCGACGATAAGCGATGGATGAGTGGGTTTTTAAAGCTGCGTGGACTGGAAATGCTGTTTGAATGCCTGGGAGCGTTTGGTTCCTATTTGGGCACATTTTCGAACCTTGTACAAAGGCTGGAATGTGTCATGTGTATCAAAACGGTTATGAACTCACAATTAGGGTTGCAGAGTTTAGTGACGTCAGTGATATATGGCAGGAAGTTTGCTACAGGTAAGATTTATTTAAAGCATAAAGGTGGGCATAAGAGTAACTTATTTGTCAAACAGACGATAATGTGTCTCCACCACTAGGAAAATAGCTCTTAGATATAATGCTACATTGTTATGTGTATCTGACGTTAAATAAAGCTTCTTGTATTTTGTATCGGGTAAGTTTCTTATACGCGTAAAACGTCACAAGGGGTTTTGCGTAAGAGTAACGTATAGTTGTCAAGCAGACCAGAGTTTCCTGCGCCGCTCGGAAAAAACTCTTAAAGCTAATGTTACTTTGTTATGTTTCCGACATTAACTAAAACGTCTTGTATCCTGCAATACCTTATCACAGTTTATTTAATAATCACAATTGTATAAAATAGAGAGTTAAAATCTGATAATTATTCATAAAACATTGTTCAGCATATGGTGAAAGCTCACAGAAATTAATCAATGACTTTGTAAATTGTTTTGTAACACAATATTTTGCAATTACTAGAATAGCTAATGGCCGCCATCTAAGCAACTGATGATCGGTACTAATTCCTTGGCATTTGCCGAACTTTAGGCATATGTTACATGTCACACTGCTTGACAAGTCGTTTTCAGTGTTTTGACGTCAAATGTATTTGCTAACACAGTTCATATTGCTGTGGGAAGTTGTCGGCGTTCTTACCCTAATCCTAGCAGAACGGAATGTCGAAATCCGAACTACGAACCACACGCTTACTTCCATTATTAATATTTACAGTTGGTTCATTTTGATGTTTCGACAATTAAACATATGAACTGACGTGTACATATCTTCAAGACGATTGCTTGTTTGAATGGTATTTTACGTCAATTTAAGCACATGTTATGCCATATATAATGGTCTAATTTGTTTGCGATAGAGGCAGACCACCTCATTTTTAGCTCTACTGATCAAAGATCGGCGGAGCTTATGCCGTGATGCGGTGTCCGTCGTCCGACTGTCTGTCCGTAAACATTTTTTGTAGCGACTACTCCTCTAAACCTACTAGATGGGTTTTCATGAAACTTTACAGAAATGCTGCCCATGATGTCTAGTTGATCCTAGCAAAAATGTACGTTGATGTGAAATTCAAGATGGCCCCCAAAGCTAAACATAGCTTTTTAAAACAAAACATGCTTGTAGCGAAGTTTTCTTGAAAACTATAAGTGGTATTGATATGGGACTTTTCCTAAAATGTTCAACATGACGTGGTGTTGGAATTTGTCGAAAATCATTTTGATTCGACGTTAAACATGTCTGCCAGAGGCCATCTTTGTTTACATATAGTTATATAGTAAAATATAGTCTTGTAGCGACTACTCCTCTGAAACTACTTGACGGATGTTCATGAAACTTCACAGGAATGTTGCTCTTGGTGTCTAGTTGATCATAGCAAATTATATTGCGTTTACTCTTGAAAACTATAAGTGATATATATATGGGACTTTTTCTAAAATGATCAGCATGACATAATGTTGTTTCTTGTCAAAAATGGTTTTGCTTTGACGTTAAACATGGCTGCCAGTGGCCATGTTTGTTTACATATAGTTTTATAGTAAAAACGTTTAGCGACTACTCCTCTGAAACTACTTGACGGATTTAATCCATGAAATTTCAAACGAATGTTGCTCTTGATGTCTAGTTGGTCCTAGAAAAATGTTCAAGTTGGCCGGAAATTCAAGATGGTCTCCACGGCTAAAAATATATTTTTAAAAAACAAATTTGTAGCGATTACTTCTTGAAAACTATAAATGATATTGATATAGGACTTTTTCTGAAATGATCAGCATGGCATGATATTGGTCAATGTCGAAAACATTTTGTAAACATGGCTGCCAGCGGCCATCTTTGTTTACATGGTGTTATGGTGTTAAACAGGAAAATCTTGTGGCGACTACTCCTGTGAACTACTTGGAGGATTTTAAAATAGATTTTAAAAATACAAGTTTGTGACGTCCACTTTTCAAAAACCATAAGTGGTATTGATTTATTAAAATGACTTGCATGACATGTAGTTGGTCCTAACCAAAATTCAGTTCAATTCGATGTCAAACATGACTGCCAGCGACCGTCATTGATTACATAGAGTTATATAGAAAAAAACTTGCGGCGTCTACTTCTCTGAAACTTATTGATGAATGTTCATGAAACCTTACAGAATGTTGCTCTTGATGTCTAATTGGTCCTAAGGAACAATTCAGGATGGCCGGAAATTCAAGATGCTGCCACAGCTAAAAATAGATTTAAAAATACACCATTTGTAGCGATTACTTTTCAAAAAACACAAGTGGTATTGATTTGGAATCTTACTAATTAATATGACTTGCGTGACATGTAGTTGGTCCTAAACAAAATTATTTTCGATACGATATCAAACATGGCCACCAGAGGCTATATTTGTTTACATAGAATTATAATGCAAAAAATGTAAAACATTGTGGCGATTACTGCTTCGAAACTGCTTGATGGATTTTCATGAAACTTTACAGGAATGTTGCGCTTGATGTCTAGTTGGTCCTAAGTAAAAACCAGATCAGCCTGTGCAGTGATTCAAGGTGGCAGCAATAGCTATAAATAAGTTTTAAAAATACAACTATGTGGCCACTACTTCTCAATAACCATAAGTGCTATTGACGTGCAACCTTTACTAAAATGACTGGCATGACATGTAGTTGGTCTTAAACAAAATTAGTTTGATTTGATTCAACCATGGCCGCCAGCTGCCATCTTGTTTACATAGTGTGCTGTTCCTAGTTTCATAAAACTTCACGAGTTCCCATGGCTGATCTATAGCTATCAAAATATATCAGTAGAGCTTCAATGTCATTGACCTCTTGTTCCTGGGTAGAACCGTACTGTATATCCCGCCATCCATAAGAAAACGCTAAGAAAACAAAACAAAATATTGCAATACTATAAATGATAGCAGATGCAATGTTGTATTATTTAACAAAATAAAGTATAAAACATATCAGCCAGATTATTTAGGTATCCATGGCGACGCCGTGATGCAATTGTTAAAGGCTTAGTAATCCACGCTTTGTTCAGTATAGCGTTCAATTCCCACCTCTCGCGAAAATTGTGCCTTGAATACTCTGTAGCTGTGAATTATTTAGCTGTCAATGATCATTCTTTTCTCCTATTGAAGAAATAATATAATCAAGAAAGTAACAGACCAGAACAGAACATAATACGATATTCAAACTTATTAGCGATCCTCATGGTACAATAGTAGAGGAACTATACACCTTAGAACACACAATATGTGTTAGATTTGGGACCCTAGATGTGATAAAGGATGTGTGCACGGTTTTGTTTGGAATATATATTTAACAATGTGTTCACTGACATATGCAATACCAACATTTCTTTCTGCACCTTCTTGTGCAAGACAGATAATATACTAAATGAACGCAACTCGGGAATTTTCGCTATATAATTTACATACAGCTGATTTAATTCCCCGATATATTCCAGAGAAATACCAAGATGTTTTGTGAAAAAGTGGGTTAGCAGATAGTTAGAGAAATTACAAAACTGCTGTTGTAGACGTTTTAATCCCACTACACTTTGTAACACGAAATTCATAAATGTTGAAGTTCGGCTTTGAAAATTTGAATCATTTCAGCACCGTATTTAATGTAAAGAGATTACAAAATTTTACATCCTAAATTTGCTCACCTGCTTGAACCAAACGCGTATTCTTTTACGAATGTAATTGTAAAGACACAACATCTTGGTATGTAGGCATAACATTTGGTGTATTATATGTTGTTTTTGTCCTTTTTTTCCGAAAGGAAATATGTACTCTTCAATTATATATGCAATGTATAAAGAATATTCCTGAGTTGCGTTTTTTTCTTTTAGTATATTTATTACAAAGGATCGGCCAACCTGAAAGAGCGTTACATAATTTACAGGCTCTCACTATCTCGATATCGAGTTAAATGTTCTCGCTATCTGTACACAAATAAATTTTTTCAAATCAGTTGGAATACTTCGGTGTTACCTCAGGCAAAACTCTTCACTGATGTTGGATTGCGACTGACTTAAACCCGTGTATCGGAATGTATCCAACGAGGACGTTTACGCACCATATGAATATATTCCATAGAAAGAGTGCGGTACATTCCTCGATTCCAATGTATCCTTCTACTATCTAAATGACTATATGCTTGGTGGTGGACCCATTTACAGTTCGTCACTGTGCTTTCCTCTTTAATTGTGCGATGACCGGACAGGCTGTGGACCCTATGATGACGTCTACCTAAAGTCCAAAATGACGGTGACGTTTGATGTTTGTCTGCAGTCTTGTCTTGTCGTGCCCTCAATGGTTTATTCTCTTGTTGCTCTGGCTTTTGCCAAGTCATTGGGTACCTTCTTTGTGGCTTTCTAGGCTATTGCTTTTTTGTATTTATATATACACGAGCATCTGTGTGTTTTACTTATATTGTCTATTAATGCTGCCTTATTGGTTAAAGAATAGTTCATGGCGAGGATTTCTTTATTTACACTGTCCCGTTTTAATGGGTTGACGGCAGGGTAAGTGTGAGGTTTGGTGCACCCTAGAACCGGTTTAAGCCCCCAGCGGCATTTTTTGCCACTGACCGTAGCCCTATTCTCAACCCTTTTGTGTTTGTAACGTCTTATTTGGCCTTTTATTCATCTTTAAATTTGTTCGTTGTTTCTGTGTGTGTTTGTGGTTGACTGTCGTCCTTAAATGCTGCTTTTTCTGTTCGATTTTTATATCTTTCTTTATATACGTATATATTCTTAGAGCCATTCCTAGATATTGGCGGCATCCTGGTGCATGTGAGACAACTATCAAATGGTGCTATATGAGTACGTCTTCAGGTGTAACCCAAATAAAGCTGCATCAAATATTCTAGATTAAAAAAAGTGAAGTTTTTCCTGAAAGATATTTAATCATTTTACAACCAAATATTTGTGTTAAGAGTGAGGCGTTTTCGTCAGCAAGTCTTGGTGTTCAGAGAGAGAGGAGTTTTCGTCTCCTGAAATTTGCACAGTATCTTCGATTATCTTGCAATTATAGCAGTAAAATTCGTTTGTCGTTAAACGTGATTAAATACAGAGCTATCGAAATGGAATTAGGTTTCCTAATATGGACGTGAACAATTGGAAGCTAATTAAAAAAAATACAAACTTAAATAACAGGAATTATATTTTATAAGCGCATTATTTATTTTTCATCTTAAAGTAGCTCACCAAAGTAGCTCTGAGCGGAGCGCGAGGGTAAATACACGCTTTAACACATTCAGCTAAGAGTTGTTTGCTTGATAAGGTATATCTTTCACATAATCTGCAAGTGGTCCCGAGTTCAAATCTGATACTGAACTGTTCTTCATATGTTACGGTTCCTTTAGAATACCGTTAGTGCGTCTCCGTGGCCGAATGGTTAACGATGTTGCGTTGTAAATCTTCGCCTCTCACCGCTACGGGTTCGAATCTCACTGGGACTTGTAAGTGAGGAAGTGCCGATTCTTAAGGATGGCGGGAGGTGTAAAGTACTGGTTCTACCCAGGAAAAGTGGGTGGTCTGCCTCCACCACAAAAAGACGACCGTCATATATATCCTTGTATGTGTTGAAAATGACGTAAAACACCATACAAACAAACAAACAAACAAACAAACAGAATACCGTTATGCAAGAAAACGTTTGTTAACAAAGGATAAGGGTCTTGTTTTACATGAAAAGGTAGATCTTCCACTTCATCTACAAGTGGTTCCGAGTTCAAATCTACTGAATTGTTCTTCATATTTTAGAATACCTTTTATGCTAAAATCTCTTATAAATAAACTATAGCGATTTTGTAAATACTTGTAATGCTTAGGGTGAATGTACGCTCAGCAAATAGCAAAGTTAAAAGTAGGATAAGTGAAGAAAAAAAACTAAATAGGTGTACATGAAACTTACAGTATATCACATAATCATCACAAGCATCATATAAAAGCTAAAATACAAAATACAAAAAATTATGAATATATTTTTAAACAGTGCAATATACAGAGAATCTAGCAGGAATTAAAACTCATCAATATCAGACTGTTTATTTAGATATAACTGGCAATATATTACCTTGACATAATTATATAGGTTGTGCCAGCCATTAAAATGTAAATAAAATATTTATTTATTTGTTTCATGCAACTTTTGCTTAAATCACCTGTCTTGAAAGTAGCATAATCTATAAATAGAATGTGTACAGGTAGTGACCAATTACATACCATGACCAGGTAATGTGTACAGGTAGTGACCAATTACATACCATGACCAGGTAATGTGTACAGGTAGTGACCAATTACATACCATGACCAGGTAATGTGTACAGGTAGTGACCAATTACATACCATGACCAGGTAATGTAAATAACATATGTATGTATTTAATTTCTGCATTGATTATGAACATTTAGTTTGTTTCTTTAAAAACAACTTTGACCAGCTAGCTAAAGATATCAAGGTAACACATTGCAAGCTTTATTGTAAAGATAGATTGATACTGCTGAGTTCTAATTCATGTTGGACTCACTTTGAAGTTCCCTATTAACACCTCATTATTTACATTATTTCAATTTTGAAATCATTTTTATGTTTCTAACTAGAACAGTGAGATAAGGTAATGCAAGTTTCATGAAGAAATATTAGGAAGTGTTTGAGATATCCAACTTTGAATCTTTCTTTTGTACCAAGGGACATAATCCCTAATTCTAACTAATCAGTATTGCACACGATTTAACGTTTAATCATCGTTTGGAATATTAAAGATAATGGTGTCCTGCCCACTGATATTCTAAGCATAAGCTTTGATTAATTCTGAGAAATAGCTATAAAATACAGCTGTACTGATCGGCCATAGCGTCACCTAACTGAAGAGTGAGACTCGAGTAAATGGTATTTGTTTGTTTTTTCTAGATTATTATCGCTATAACTAGATTAGAAACGAAAGGGAGACGGCTCAAGTTTTACACAGGCAGTTACTAGTGACAAGTTAGAAAAATACTATTAAATATCAGGACAAACAAAATATACAACACTTTTATAGGGCATTTAATAGAACGAGCCATTACTTTGATAGAGTCAGTTTCAATCTGTTAACATTTTAAAGCAGAATAATTCTTATATAGGAAAGTATTGCAGAGATAAATTAACACTTATACGGAAATTTGAGGGATGTATCGCGTTTATTATGTCGACATAAAATAGAGACTGCTAAAATCTTATATAAAAGTGTAACAACAATGTATAAACCGTATAGTTATAACAACGTCAATATGTAGTTATAAAAATAAGTTTAGCAAGTAAATAACATATACCAGATTCTAGTATATATGTAGAAGCGGTCATGGGCAATAAAACTTACATATTTATCAGTTATATTAAGGAAATAAGCCTCAAAAGAAATATGCGAAAACAATAGCAACATGTGGTAATCTACCTTGCTCTTTACCTTATTGGTATGTTTAAATGTGAAATAGTATGCTTTAACTAAATGGGAGATAACTCTGATACTTACATCGGAATACAAAAAGTAAGTGACAAAGAAGATCAACCTAAGTCATGCCGATGATACTTCACAATATAAAATAACATTACATTTAAGCTAGTTGTGCATAAGGGCTTGCTAAACTTTCTTTTTTTAGTATATTTATTGTCTCAATCAGACCGCGGCGTGGTCTTGTGGTAGTGCGTCCGCCTCTCATGCGGGATGTCGTGGTTTCAAAGCCCGGTCGGTTCATACCGAAGACTTCTTAACATGATACTGATATTAGCTATCTTGCCTGACGTTCCGCATATAAAGGGTAGTTCTACGACTGATTGGCTCGTTGTCAGTATAATGTGACTGGGTGGGGTATCATATCACGTGTCTACGGCCTGGTATTCCAGTTAGGTAGCACTATAAAACTGGGCATTGAGCTCACTGCCTGAAGTAGAGACTAAACGATTGTTAAAAGCGATATAGCTTTGAGCCTTCGGCTTAGGTCAGCTAAAGATACTTCAAGTTTTGTCTGCAATTGTATTCATTTTGCGAGTGACCACGAAGAACAACATGAAATGCCCTTATATTGAATGGAATGCCCTTATATTGCATGGAATGCCCTTATACTATTCCTTATATTCATTCTAGATCGTGCCTAGGAAGTTAACTTCCAGATTTGTGTACACTGTAGATGTTTTAGTCAAATAGGTAGGCATGGGGCTTAACGTCGCTTTTAACAATCTTTGAGTGTCTACATCAGGCGGCGAGCTCATTGTAGAGTGCGACCTCAATGGAATATCAGGCCTTGATATCCCCCAGTCACATTGTATATACTGACACCGGGCCGAACTGATGTAGAACTGCTACTTTATATCCTAAACGCCAAGCAAGAGGTCTAATATCAGTATATTTTTATGAAGTCTTTGGTATGAACCGGCCGGGCTTTGAGGTTTAATTACACTAAATCAGCCGGATGTGCTTGCCTGGTGCAATCGAAAGTAGTTCTGTTTAAAGAGTGCTAATCCTTTTTTTCTTTAAAACCTTTTTTTAGTGCAGTTTCCTGTTAATGTTTGGCTGTAACTGTATTCTGGACATGTTGTTGATATTTAAAAAGGGAGCTTATCATGTTTTTGACAGTTTTTGATATAAATTTCAGAAGTGAAAGTAGACAGGGTACGAAATTGCAAGGGGTAAAAATAGCTTTGACATTTGACCCGGTGTTTGTATACAGCTGAAGAAATGTTTCTTAGAAGGTATTAAACCCCCTATTTCCTTGTTGATGTTTAATAGCAGACATGTTTATTTGCATGATAAAGTAAGTTTCCCAGAATTCTAACCAGGTTTGAGTTTTTAACAGGTTGTCAACATTCTAACTTTACTATGGAAGGGCAATGGAGATTCATTTACGCTATTGTAACCTTGAACCCACGACCTCCCGCATGCGAGGCGGATACTCTACCACAAGGCCACGCCGCGGTCTGATTGAATCATATATCGTTAGAACTATGCTATGGTGGAATATTTCTTCCACGAGATAACTAGATAATTATCATGATTATTTCGAGATACTATGATATTTATACATTGTAGCAGTACTTTTATATAACATTTTAGCAGTGCCTGTTTTATGTCGACATAATAATTATGTTATATCCTTCACATTTCTGTATCTCTCCAGTGCTTTCCTAAATGATAATTATTCTGTTGATGTAAATGTTATATCAAAATGATTTGTTTGTTTGTTCGTATGGTGTTTTACTTCATTTTCAACACAAGTAAGGTTATATATGACGGTCGAATTTTGTGGTGGAGGCAGATCACCCACTTTTCCTGGGTAGAACCAGTACTGTACATCTCCCGCCATCCGTAAGAATCGACACTTCCTCACTTACAAGTCGAGCTCCCAGTGGGATTCGAACCCACAGCGGTGAGAGGCGAAGGTTTACAACGCAACGTCGTTAACCATTAGGCCACGGAGACGCGTATATCAAAATGATGCTGATTCTATCAAAGTAACGGCTCGTTCCATGTCTTAAAGAAAGTGTGTGTATATTTTGTTTGTCCTGATATTTAACATTATTATTCTAATAAACTAAGTTGTCCCTATTAATGCCTATGTAATACTTGAGCTTTTCCCACTCGTTTCTAAATAGAAGGAAAAACACTCCCAACTATCATTTACTCGAGTCTCACTCTTCAGTTAGGTGACACTATGGGCGATCAATACAGCTGTATTTTATCGCTACTTTTTTAAAATTAATCGAAGCTAATGCTTAGAATATCTGGGAGAGGACACCGTTATCTTTAATATTCCATAGATGATTAAACGTTAAATCGTGAGCAATATTGATTGAAGCTAGATTTAAGCAAAACAGTTATCCTTTGTTAACAAGCGTTTTTTTGCATAAAGGTATTCTTATTGAACCGTTAAATATGAAGAACAATTCAGTAGCAGATTTTAACTGGGGACCACTTGCAGATGATGTGACCTTATCAAGTAAAACAAACCCATCATCCTTTGTTCTGAGTTTTTTGTATATAGGTAGTATAAAGCAACCGTAAACTATGTAGATTATAACTCTGGACCATTTGCTGGCAAAGCAGAAGATCTACCTTATCAAGTAAAACAAACCCGCCATCCTTTGTCAACATTTTTTTTTTTTGCATAACCGTATTCTAAAGGAACAGTAAAATATGAAGAACACAATTCAGTGGCAGATTTAAACTAAACTCGGAACACTGGCAGATGAAGTAGAAGATCTACCGCATCAAGAAAACAATTTGCTCCTAGATGAATGTGTTAAAGCGTGTTAATTGAATGTGTTAAAGCGTGTTAGGTGAATGTGTTAAAGCGTGTTAGGTGAATGTGTTAAAGCGTGTTATGTGAATGTGTTAAAGCGTGTTAGGTGAATGTGTTAAAGCGTGTTAGATGAATGTGTTAAAGCGTGTTAGGTGAATGTGTTAAAGCGTGTTAGGTGAATGTGTTAAATCGTGTTAGATGAATGTGTTAAAGCGTGTTAGGTGAATGTGTTAAAGCGTGTTAGGTGAATGTGTTAAAGCGTGTTAGGTGAATGTGTTAAAGCGTGTTAGGTGAATGTGTTAAAGCGTGTTAGGTGAATGTGTTAAAGCGTGTTAGATGAATGTGTTAAAGCGTGTTAGGTGAATGTGTTAAAGCGTGTTAGATGAATGTGTTAAAGCGTGTTAGGTGAATGTGTTGAAGCGTGTTAGATGAATTTGTTAAAGCGTGTATTTACCCTCGAGCTTTGCTCAGATAGCTACTTTGGTGTATGACCCACTTTAAAAATGAGAAACGAATGACCACGCATATAAAACATATCCGTTTGCATACTTTATTCTTTATACATACTTTAATAATTAATTTAATTTAAGTTTGTATATTTGCTAATTAGCTCACAATTGGTCATATAGGCAACCTAATTCCTTTTTGATAACTCCGTATTTAATCATGTTTAACGACAAACGAATTTTACAAGATAATCAAAGATGCTGTGCAAATTTTAGGAGACGAAAACGCGTATATTTCAACACCAGGAATTGGTGGTAAAAAGATTTAAATATTTCTTTTTCAAGAAAAACTTAGACCAGTTTACCTTTCCTACTCTAGAATATTGATGCAGCTTTGGTATTTCGAATGTACATGAAATCAAATAGCATCATGTGATAGTTTTCTCACTGGCGCTATTTCTATTAACCCATTAACACCGGATGCAAAAGTCTAACATGAGATGAAGCATTCACAGAACGTCGTCTTCGAAAGCACTCTCTTAAAAGTAGGTCACGTGATTATTCAAAAACATTGATGACGATGTTTATAATAAATCCTTTTGCTTGATCCGCAGAGATAAAATATAGACCTATATTCAATATTTTCAAATTGTTTTTTCTATGAGTTAAAATGTTTAGTAATTTTCTGCTATCGAGCTTCGGTTTGAAATGTTTGCATATGCGTATCGATTGAGGAGACCTAAGTACGTATTTTTTTGGTAGTAAAATAGTCCCGATTAAAACTAAATTGTTTTCATGCATTATTTCAAATCTTGCAACATCTAATTTGCAAATATTCTGAAAATTATATATATACAAGAAATAAATAAGTTTCAGGTAAAAATGTTCCAATTTTAACAGGTTTTACCAAAATTTTGTAATTTGGTAGTTAGCAGAGATATATGTGAGTGCAAGGAACGATAACTCTGAGTGGAGATTGCGTCGAAAGAAGCAACCAAAATAAACAACAAACACGAGGATAAAAAGAAAAGAAGTATGTGTCACCATCAACAAAAAAAGATTGACCACAAGAATACGACATTGGAACGGTCAGCGGAAAAAAAGAGCCTCTTTTCCCTTTTAACTGGGCGCATTCAGAGCGCATTAAACCTCACTCTTACCTTGTTGTCATCCCAATTAAAAGGACAGTATAAATAAAGAAGTATCCTCCAGGTTTTTCTAGTATTGATAGGCAATATAAGAAAATCACAAAAATAATCATGTATATATGAATTAAACCAATACAAAAAATACACAATTACAATAGTGAAGACAAACATTAAACTAGGTCATCTTTTTCATGATTTAGGTAGACGTCATTATAGGGTCCAGGATATGTTAAGTCATCGCACAATCAATGGTTGATTGACTGGTGTTTTACGCCATTTTCAGCACATTTTAGGCTATATCCAAACGAAGAAAAAGGCATAGAGGAAAACTATGAACGTGATCATAACCGAGGATCTTACGAAGTTTGTAAATCACATCACCATAATTATAATTCAGGTTGTCATATTATTTGTAGCAGAAGAGTTAAATATTTTTATATTTTATTAGTCAGAGTTACAATAATAAAACGTTGCAAATGTTTTTCGAAGTTCATGATAACGTTAGACCTGATGGATCCCTGATGGAGTAGCATTTTAGTTATACCAAGGTTATGACGGTTAAAGTCCTCAACTCTGTTACAGGCAAAAAGGAATAAGAAGAAACATTATTACCCCCTCCAATCCCACCCCGCCCCGCCCCATCCTCCTCCCGCGCACCCGCGACGGTATCACTCTGATGTTTACAAATAAGACAAACGAAACATGTGCCCTTAAAGCTACACGAGCATGAACTTATATGTTCTTAAAGGTATACAGTCTTTAAATTAACTGTTTCTAACTCATGAATAGAAGTTTCAAATCGAAGAAAATCCTAAAAGTCGGTATGTAAGCCAGAAATCATGCGAAAATATCTCATTTTTATCTGACTTTCGCACAGGTAACATCGATAAATATAGAACAGAACAGAACAGAACATATTCTTTATTCACTTAAACTTTACAGTTTTTCGTGATACACAAAAGCATATACATACATTCAATCTACACTTGAATAGTTATGGTGTATGACTACATTCAAAATAAATTGAATCAAATCAATACAAATAAATACAAATTCAGAGGTATAATAAATATTTGATGCACTCCTATTAGCAATTTCAGTCTTAGTGGAACTGACACTAATCAAAATATACAGTAGGGAATCACCCTCCGCCCAGAAAATCTAATTTTCTTAGTAAATAAGTTAGGTCGCTATTAAGTATTAGTATTGTTTAAACGATTTATACGAAGCAAAAATGCTTTATTGATAAATTTGCTTAGCATAAGTATTTCTGATTTGTTATTACTTTGAAGGAGAAGCGTAAATGTATACATACTAGGTCTATGTCTATAGCAACGCTTTAAATACACTGTTCTTAAATCTGAATACAAGGGACATATAAACACAAAATGATGCTCGTCTTCTCCTTCATTTGTAACACAAAGCTGACATACACGATTATTTCTTTCAATTCTTTCTCTGCCGAATCGACCAGAATGAATGCGTAAATGATGTGCCGATAAGCGTAATTTTGATAGAGATGTTCGTAAGCTCCTAGAGATAATAATATCCAAGTAAGATTCAAATGCTAAGGTTTCTTTAACTACCTTATACAACATAAGTACCTGATTCGTATCAACTCTGGCTCTAAATTCTTATAAAAATTCATCCAGTAGTCTTTGTTTAAAAATACATAAAAATGCATTGATATTTCTACATTTTGGTCCTTCCAAACATACATAAAACCATATTTCTCTAGCAACATTTTAAAGGAGCCCTTTTATACCTCGTGTTTCTTGTTTATATTTATTACTGAACACTATATAAACACACTGCAACTCATTTTTTGGTGATATATCGCTTTCCGTGCTTTTTATCGCCAGGTAAAAAATCACCTGTTGACCGATACAATAATCGTATTCGCCTCGGGTTTATTTCCGCTGATTTCCGGTGTGTGACGTCACACAAAGTACCGCGCCATATCTGACAGATTGACAACACAGACAGGTTCTCAATATTTTATTGAGATAACTTAGATCATACTTTCTTGAAGTATTAAAGGCAACTGTCACTGAAAGTATGAAATACATCGGGATGCAATTGTTTATTGACTGCAGACTTATTTCTGAGAGAGCTTGTTGCATCAAGAAGTTCAGGGATTTGCTCTCCTATAACATGAAGCCGTGGCTTACGTTTTCTCTGACCATTGGCAAGTGCATTAAAAACATGTCTACGAACGGCAAGACGATTTTTGAAATGAGCCGTCCTACGACGTGCACACGCGTTTGACTTTTTAATGTGTGGACTTTCCGTAGAGATTCTCTGCCCTAGACATAAACTGATACACTGATTTTTATAAGTGTACAACCTACCTAAAATGATCATTTGTTATCCATTTCACACTAAAATGTTAATAAAAAAAACAAAAAAACATTATGATATGAAATACATTAGTTTAAATCTATAATCTAGGTACTATGCACTGTTTGAACGGCAAAGTACAGGTGTCAGTGCAGTGACGTCTTACAAGAAACGTTTACACACGGTCTGAAATTGTCCACACGTTTTTTGGTCAAACGCAAGTCACATGGTGCATATGTAAACGTCCTTTTGTAACAAACCCAGATGTCAAATAAATGAGACTAACCGATTGCATACTTTCATAGTTTGTCTTTGTTGTTTGTGTTTATTAACATATCACTTATTATGCGATTATCAACGTTTTACACCACTGAAGTGGCGGCAGGCATACACAGTGGGAATTAGACAAATGTACACATTGATCGCATACTTGTCATTCGAAGGTCTAAGGGTAAGAGTTATATAAATATCACCATTCCATGTTCTGTCCAAGTTCTTCTCCAGAATACTCTATTTTTATCATAAGTAATAAATCGGGCTACAGGTATTGCTAATTCAAAGCACGTGTTACCTTTTTTCAGGCATTTTAATAAGATCTCACATATTTACCCCCAATATATATATTTGTTTTAATAATTTATATAAAAAAACTGGCCCAATAAAATTATGTTCCGGTTTCTGACCAACCCCGTTTTAAAGCTCTGACCTCAAACATTTTATGCCAAATCTAATTTCTGTATCCTGTAATATATGATGATATCAACAAATATATGTTTGAAGTTTGTTTATCAGGTTACAAAATAATGAGGCTTTTTTCATGATTTTGGAAACATGACCCGTACCCCTGGAATTGGGAATTTTAACGCGATTTTTCATAAAATTGGGAATTTAAGCGCGATTTTTTTATTAAAATTCGGAAAAATATAAATTAAAGCATTCCTTTCATAATTATATCTTTAATACTGTTTTTTTGTACACCAAGATAAACAGAAGCATTTATTTAAGCTTTTGAACCCCAATCATTGGATTGGCACACTAATATATATATATATTTATTTATTTTAAATTGGGAATTATTTCCTCTTAATTGGGAAAAAATATATGTTTTGGCATTGGGAATATGACTGAATTTCGGCTATAAAAACAGCCAAAAAAACCTGTGAGTGAAGAAAAAGATAATTCTCTCTACTTATCTACTCTATTTGTTTGAGCAGGTAATGAGCCATATATATAATTTTATTAGGTATTATAATATTATGTCTAATTATAAGGTTTATATTCCCACCGCCATTCATTTTTCATGTAGTAGCCTCGTTTTTGGTGTATATATTTATAAAAGAGAGCTCTATAAAGTTATATTGGACTAATTATGCTGTGTTCCATACAGCACTGAATTCACCACCACTAATGATGAAATACACATGGTAATAAAACTGATGCTATATAAGCTGGGTAAAAGTGGCTAAGTACTGCGAAATACCATAAATGCCATAAAACCCTTACTGGCCACTCAATCTAGAATATGCAGGGTCATAAAACTAACGGACTGTGTTACAGAATGGAGATAACAGGATATGGCTAGGATCATAAAACCCTTCTTTCACTTGTTACGGAATACACAGTGTCATAAAATGACTTTGTTCTGTCTGTTTGAAACAATTTGGCCTAGAGGTTCATGTAAATCATGATCAGATCAGATAAGCATTTATTGAATTTTTTTTAGATATAATAATTTTAATCAGCTTGAAAAAAAAAGTACACTCTCAGAAACTGAACATCCGAATTGTTGATTGTATCTGGGCATCTGTGTGACGTCATCGCCGAAGTTGGACCTCGGGTAAACTCGTAATATTCCGGATTTTTTTCCGTTGATTTCCGTAAAATTGTGCCGTATGATATATGGAAACGTAATAATAACGTGTTTCGGCTGTGATTTTAATCGTGAGAAATATATCAATAGTTTTTATACAAATAGATCTATCAAATAAATATAAGTTATAAGGGTATTAAAGGGCTCCTTTAACCTTAAGAAACCAGTTTGTATATCCCTTTTCTACGTCTTGTAACGAAGACTCTCTAATGTATTTTATAATGATATTTTCACTATTGCATATTTTTAACCAGAACTTGATAATACGTACATATCTATTTATATAAAGTGGAAATCTTCCCAGTTTCCCATAAACAGCACAATTGCTTGTGGATAGTCTAACTCCCAATACTTGTTTACATAACCTTAAATGTAAATTTTCCAATGGTTTAGACTTTGAGAAGCCCCAAACTTCGCTCCCGTAATTTATAGTTGATGAAACAAATGCATCAAATAATTGTAAAGCTAGTTTCGGTTTAGTCTCATGTATTTTCAACTTGGCAGTTAGCGCATTCATTGCCTTTAGACCTTTACCATATAATGTATTTGTATTTAGATTAAACGTACCAGTATAGTTAAATGTTACCCCCAAATAGTTAAAATCATTTACTGCTTCAATAACCTCGCCCCCATATTTCCAATGTTCATTTCTTTTAATTACACCCCGTTTGCGATATACAACGATTTTCGTTTTAGCCACATTAACTTCTAAGTTCCATTTTTTACAATATTCTTCTAGCCTATCCAATGATGCTTGTAAATCTTCTGGCTTAGACCTATCAAAACCATATCGTCTGCAAAAAGTAGCAATATAATACAAAATACAAATATCCCTTAAATTAATTCTACAATCTTGTCTGTTTTAAATAAAAAGTTCATGGTCTTCTACAAATAGTGAAAATAAAATCGGAGAATTTATCTCCCCTTGTCTTAAGCCCACGGCTATATCAAAGAAATCAGAGAAATTATTGCACATTTTCACACATGATTTGACTGATTTATACATGTTTCTTATTATTCTTAGAAGTTTGCCATTTAAACCCATATTATACAATTTGAACCATAACGCATGTCTATATATAGAATCGAAACAACGTTTCAAGTCAACGAATGCACAATATAATCTATTATTTTCATTTAACACCTTTTCAATTAATGCCTGTAATATAAAAATAGCGTCCGTTGTTGAACATCCTTTTTTAAAACCAAACTGCGAGTCAGATATAACATTATTCTCATTACACCATTTAGATATACGTTGGTTTAAAATACAATTAAACAATTTTCCAAAAATAACGTTATTCCTCTGTAGTTATTAACATCACTTTTATCACCAGTTTTAAATATCGGTATAATAAAACCTTTTGTCCATGCCTCAGGAAATATTCCTGCATCTAGAATCCTGTTAAAAATATCAGTAATATGACCAGACAATATATCACTAGCCTCAATGAAGTACTCATTTAAAAGCTCATCTTCGCCGCATGATTTTCTACGCTTTAACAATGTAATACATGTGCATACCTCTTCGTGAGATATTCGTTTATCTAATTCTTCAAAAACTGGATCGAAATCTTCAAAATCGTGAGTCTCATTAAAATGTTCAGAATCTGTATGCGTGGAATGTATAACTTCGGCAAAATATACTGCTTCCAATTATATTTCAAAGAATAAATAGTTGCCCGGCTTATGATTTGAACTAGAGACCTTAGGCCTTTGTTTGTTCATTATACCATGAAGGTATACTCACTATGCCATCAACACGTGATTGCATGGTGTAGCTATTTTAAACTCTAAATAGGCATTACGCAATAACTAGCGCAGACACACGCACAAACTTATCAACCACTAAATAAACATCGAGATAAAGTTATTTGCGGAATCCTAGTGTTTCAATTTGATCAAATATATCGATCAAAAATCTAGATAATCAGTTTTGTCTATATCAAAATATTCTAGTAAATGTTTAAAGCGCCTCCGTGTCCTGGACTGTAAAGACGTTGGGAGCTCGACTTATCAAGTGAGAAAGTGTCAATTCTTGCAGATGGCGGGATGTATACAGTACTGGTTCTTCCCAGAAAAAAATGGGGAGTTTGTCGCTACCACAAACATATCGACCGTCATATATGGCCTAACATGTGCTAAAAATGACGTAACACTTTATCCACACAAAACAAAAATCAAATTATCGAATATTTACAAACGTAATAGTCGAATTTCAAAAGGTTAAGTTTTTATATTTACCAGTCGTAAATATTGACTAAATTGCTATTTCCGCAGATTGTCATTACCCGCATAATAGGCTGATGATTAACTACAGCCGCTTAGGATTGTTTGACATGGAACATCGTAATTCTATTCGAAGTCATCTAATAACCGGAAATTAAAAAAGTCATCTCTGCTAGGGCATGCGTCCGCATGAGTTTGATTCGTAATGCGTTGTATATTGGCATATGCGATGATTGAATAAAACGCTTTAAGAGATATCGAAGTTCCTAGTCAAAGTAATGAATTAATAATGCTCATGCCGATTGGTAACGAGCGTTTTCAAAGGGATTAAGCTGTGGTTTTTTTGTTTGTATTGTATGTTTTCTTCATTTATTAGTTATTTTTTCATAAATTAGTTATTGGGTTGTCTATTTTAAATATCCAGTATATGAATCGTGTTCTTTTAACTTACACAATCCTAGTGCACAAATACAATAATGTAAATAATTCCTAAGTTAACCTATATTTATGTTTTCACTTCTGGGGAATCTGTACGCAGAGAGCAAAGGGTAGTGCATTAGAATCAGATCGCTATCGTACACGCGTTTATTCGTATCATATTAAGCGCTATCTTTGGACCAACAGCTGTGATCTTTTAGCACGGTGATCCCATCTACGTCGTAGCGTACAATAGCAGATAATTTCCAAGTACTTTAGTTTAATAAGTTTAACGTTTTTTGGGCACATGTATATTGATATGATTTCACATCACCCACATGGCGTTGGTAATCGTTTTCTACAAATTTGATACGTTGATGATTTTATACATAATGGCTATAAATAATGACAATGACATTGACACAGTTCCACAAACTAGATTCAGATAACCCAATTTACGAAACTGAAAAGATAAGAATGATTATCGTCATAAGTATATTTTTTGAGTTTGAAGCTGTCGGTGTTTCATCATAAGCCACACAAAATACACACCGTCAAAGTTTGTTTATTGAATTGAACTGAATTGAATTAAAGACTTTATTTTAAGTGGGAAGCCCAGTGAGTATTATATTAATCTTGCCCGAGACCCTATTTACAAAGCAACATAGTAAACAAAAACATATAAACACATTTATAGTAACACAACGATATTGATAATGGAAATAAAAGTGTTCAAAAAAAATCTATATTGTTATTTAATATAAATTTTAACAAAAGCAATTTCATTTCTACAGTATATTTTATCCACTTATATAATTCTTCGAAAAAGATTTAACTGACGTGCAAGATCTTATATGCTTTGGGATTTCGTTCCAAATCACTGGCCCAGAGTAAGATATACTTCCTTTAAAAAAGCTCCTTATTTGGCTTAGGAATTGTAAAGTTAATATCACAATGAGATCGTAAATTGTTTGACCTTATGTTACGCAAATATATCCAATATATAAGAAGGAACAAGCTGCTTAGAAACTTTGAACATGAATTTAGCTTTATTATTAAAAGCAAATCGTTGGTCAATTGTCATTGCATTTATAGTGTTCTTTGCATCATTTAAACATGTATATTCGTTGTCTAATATAGGTTTAATTCCACTAAATCAGCCGGATGTGCTCGCCTGGTGCAGTCGAATGTAGTTCTGTATTAAAGAGTGCTACTCTTTTTTTCTTTAAAAACATTTTTAGTGCAGTTTCCTGTTATTTTTTGGCTGTAACTGTATTCTGGACATGTTGTTGATATTTGCAAATGCAGCTCATCATGTTTTTGACAGTTTTTGATATACATTTGAGAAGTGAAAGTAGACAGGGTATGAAATTGCAAGGGGTACCTTTGACCCGGTGTTAGTATACAACTGAAGAAATGTTTCTTAGAAGGTATTAAACCCCCTATTTCCTTGTTGATGTTTAATAGCAGACATGTTTGTTTGCAGATATGTTTGTTTGCATGATAAAGTAAGTTTCCCAGAATGCTAACCAGGTTTGAGTTTTAACAGGTTGTCAACATTCCAACTTTACTATGGAAAGGCAATGGAGACTCATTTACGCTATTATAACCTATAATATGACTAACTTTAAAAGACTATTAATATTTTCCTTCGTTGTATTTGCCCATAAAATATTGAAACAATCTAAATGTGCCTGCTATAGTTAAGTGGAATGCATTGCTTTCGAATGCGTATTATATGTTCATCCCAATTAAGTTTAGGTTTTCATTACTTTCAGAGGTCAATTGAATATCAACGTTATTGTAGTTTAAAGACATAGGTGAGTGTTGTAGTACTGCGCGCTTCTGAGGTGTTGTAATTAATAAGCATTAGTTTTTTTAGTGTTTAATACCATGCCGTTTTCTAAGCATCAGTTTTGCAATATATGCAGCGTGTAGATTATTTTCAATTGTAATTAACGAATCCTTAATATCATATATAGTTGTATCGTCAGCATACATATCAGTATGCCTTACTGTGTCACTCATATGTAGAGGTAGATCATTAATAAATATTCAGAAGAACAGGGGGTCTAGTAAGGACCATTGTGGTACTCCACAGCTAACACCATTTAAATTTGAAAAAGTACCATTTAGTTCAACTTTTTGTTTCCGGTCAATTATTTATGATGTAAACAATTTTATAGTCAAATCACAACATTTATAAAGTAATATATCGTGATCAACTAAATCAAATGCTTTTCTAAAGTCTTCCATGATTGTTCCAAAATACTTTCCTTCATTTAGGGCTTTAAGCCATTTATCTATTATAAGAACAATTGCTGTTTCACAGCTGCGATTTTTACGAAAACCACTTTGTGCCTGTATTAGTAATTTAAAAGAAAGAAGGAATTCCATGAATGAATCGTAGACAATAATTATTAACATTATCCGCAGTACCTGTTTTAAATAAAGGTTTGACTTTAGCAATTTTCCATACATGTGGCACCGCTAAATACCACAACTCCGCTGAAGTCCACACACATTTCCGCTAAATTCCCCCCAAAAAACGTACGCCAAAGTCCGCAACACTATTTCAGCGAAAAACACAATTTCGAATTAATCGTTTTCTCATTTGTGAGGGATGTTTCAACATTTTTTCATTAATGTATGCGAAACATATTTGCGCCAGATGTAGTTTACACGATCCATTTGCAATATTTGGCAGGAAAAAGCATCAAAGCGCTAGATGCGCTCTTATATTCAGCGAATACGTGTGTTGCAACCTTTAGGTAACCATTGCATTAGGGTCAAAACCGGTTCGATTGGACGCTTGATTACACTCACAACACTGTTTGAGAGTACTTCCGGTATAATCATGTAGCTTTCATTTTGTTATTGTTATGCAAAGTGTAACACACGTTTTGATTGGTCAAATAATGGATATGTCATGAAAACCTGTTTTGGCGCCATTACAAACATGTTATGTAGTAGGAGCATCCAGTTAACCGCACCAACAAATTTGCGATATTACTCGATCTTGTTGGCCGTACTTGAAATTTGTGTCCATTTGAACAATTAAGTTACGTAGTTGATGATTAATATATAAAAGTGGATTTTCGTTTATTGGTGGGTTCATTTATTTGACAAAATGAAAGTGTCCGACTGTACCATACTCCTGGTAAAATAGTGGATGGTACAATCGGACACCTTAATACGCTCAATTCAAACTTGTAATTTAAAATGATATATGTGCGGATTTAGGCTAGGGCGTTATGCTACAGGTATCACTCTTACTAGCGCTTTCCAAAACAATCAATATTAATTTAATTTTATAAATTATTATAGATCTAAAATATGAGCCAATCAATTTGAACCCATCGCAACACTTCCAGAACCAGGAAAATGAAGACAAATGATGGGTTGTGCGTGTTTTTCTATGTTTGTATATATGTACTTAAATAGTAGTTGTGTATGGCTCCATACCGTCTTTTACCTTGTACAGTGATTTTTTTAAACCATGTTACGGTTTTCGAACTTGCGTAGATGTCCGAGTGTACCATCATGGGTGTATGAATGAACCGATAAGAGTCCGACTGTACCAGAGGTGTGATGACAAAAGCATACACATGGTTTAATAAGTGTTAAATGGAATGATTAATTCGGTTTTCATTTGAAAACGATCCGCATATGACCCTTCATTACGCAGTTATTTCATAAAGCTTCCGGCGCACAGATATGTGTCAAAACAAGTGCCTGAATTCGAATGTGTCCAAACGTACCGGGTTTGACCCTAAAGGTAACTAGCTGCACTAAAGGTAACACCTTTGGGACTAAAAGTAGCAATATACAATAAAGGTAATAAAATAGATTACACAACACTACACAATTGTTTTATACTGAAACTGATATGTACGTTTTGTCTATAGTTTAAAAGAGGAAAATTTTGCTGAAATAAATAACATGTTTAGTTGACCAACCTGAATTTCCAATAAAAATTTCACCAAGAATGTGCTGTTACCCTTAGGGTACATGGATGTTACCTTTAGTGTAGGTAAAAATGATGTTACCTTTAGTGCAGAAATTGTTACCTTAAGTGCAATTTATTTTATTACCTTTAGTGTATGTTGTTATTTTAGTCCCAAAAGTGTTACCTTTAGTGCAGCTAGTTACCTTTAATGCAAGTGTTACCTTTAGGGTTGCAACAAACGTATTTGCTGATTGTAAAGAGCGCACTCAGCGCTTTAATGCATCTTCCTGACAAATATTGTATATTTACAAAACTTATGGATCATGTAAACTACATCTGGCGCAAATATGGTTTGCATAAATTAATAAAAAGATGCCGAAAAATGAGAGAACAATTAATTCAAAATTGTGATTTTCGCTGAAAAAGGGTTGTGGACTTTAGCGAAAACGTTTGTGGTCTTTAGCGACACTATCTTTTGTGGACTTTAGCGGAAATTTTGTGGACTTTAGCGGAAATGTGTGTGGACTATAGTGGAGTTGCGGTCTTAAGCGGAAATTTATGTGGACTTTAGCGGAGTTGTGGTATTTAGAGGAAATGTGTGTGGACTATAGCGAGGTTGTGGACTTTAGCGGAAAGTTATGTGGACCTCAGCGGAGATGTGGTCTTTAGCGGAGTTGTGGTCTTTAGCGGAGTTGTGGTCTTTAGCGGTGCCACACATACATCAGGAAAAGAACCCGACTTTAAGCTGCAATTAACAATATAGGCTATGCTCTTTGCAATAATATATATGTATTTTGGGGTATCGGCTGTATTTTTTTTTCGCCTCAAATTACAGCAGAATGGCTAAAAATGCATATATAATAAATCACCATAAAATGGTGATTTACTTGATTTATTAAAACTTTTTTAGAATAGGGTAGTGAAGATTGCAAGTTTAATTTTATTAATAGTTATCAAAATTACAAAAATATTGCTTTTTTTTGTAATATAATTATAAAATGTTTCTTTAATACAAAACAAATTTGTTGATTTGTTATCAAAATTTTACTCAAATCAACGAATAAACACGAATATAATAAAATATGATTTTTTTACTCGAAAATCAAATTTCTATATTTCTCAGCCTAATACATTCAACAATATATGGCTTTACTACTTCCTAGTATCTATGTCTTTATCTAACTATATGAGCACCACAACCAACACATATTTGATATTTTGCACTTGTTCCTTTTCCGCATTTTAGACACGGTAAAACTTTACTTTGCTTTTAATCTGAATTTATGTAAACTGCAATAGTTTGAATATTTTTTTGTTTTATTTTTACAAGGCTCGTGATATCCAACTTTGAGAAATTGGCAAATGTTTTCAATTTTCTTAGTGTTTTTCATTTTCTTTTTTTTGTTATAATAAATATTTTTTTATATTAATAAAATAAAATAATATTACATATATTACAAAAATGAGTACCAAAGACGTGAAATACATTTTACAATTACACCGGGAAGGAATAATTAATAATGATCAGCTTAGAAAGATAGCAGATGCTCTTAAAGAAGTTCCAAAGGAAACTTCTTCTGCGACAAGGACTATCACAACATGACTTCTATGGTGATGTGATTTATAAACTTCGTAAGATTCTTGGTCATGGTCACTTTCATACTATTTTAGTTAAACTTGTTAACAAGTTTATCAAAAGAGGTTATGACCCTATTATTTTGCAACGTACTGCATGCTTTGTGGTGGACCCTTTTACAGTTCGCCACTATGCTTTCCTCTTTAATTGTACGATGACCGGACAGGCTATGGACCCTATGATGACGCCTACCTAAAGCCTATTGGGACGGTGGCGTTTGATGTTTGTCCATGATCTTTCTTGTCGTGCCCTTAATGATTTATTCTCTTACTGCTCTGGTTTCTGCCAAGTCATTGAGTACCTTCATTGTGGCTTTCTAGGCTATTGTTTTTTTTGTATTATATTTACACGAGCATATTTGTGTTTTACTTATATTGCCTATTGATGCTGCCTTGTTGGTTAGAGATTAGATCATGGCGGGGATTTCTTTATTTACACTGTCCTGTTTTAATGGGATGACAGTAGGGTAGGTGTGAGGTTTGGTGCACTCTAGAACCGGTTTAAACCCCCAGTGGCCTATTTTGCCACTGACCGTTCCAAGGCGGTAGCTCTATTGTCAACACTTTTGTGTTTGTGTTGTCTTTTGCATTTAATATTGCCTTTGCCTTCTTGTTTGTCTGTTTGCGTGTTTGTTTCTGTGTTTTGTGGTTGACTGTCCTCCTTGAATGCTACTTTCCCTGTCCGATCTTTTTGTATTTCTTCATGTTCTTCAGAGGTTAAATCTCAAACATTAGAAAATTTACGCAAGAGACGGCGTGACAAAAACTACGTAAAAGAGAAAAACAAAAACATGATTAATTAAAAGAAAATGTTATAAATGAACTTAAGCAAGTTTTTAAAGATAAAAAATCTATTTCAGAATTAAAACTGGTTGACAAACCAATATGTGGTTATTTCAAAGCATACGAAATATCTGTTGAGAAATATAAAGACCCTCAAAAACTATTTCATGATAAAAAATCCATTATTACAAAACAAATTATCAAAGAGCTAAAAGAGACGAATGGATTAAAGTTTCAATTAGGTCTTACAGTAAATTTATTTAAAGATGAAGGTGCCACCAAAAAATACACTACTGCCGTGTTACACAGTGAACAAAATGCAATTTTAAACTCTGAAAAAATAAATGAGTTTTACGACGAGTCATCTGCATTTATCATGTTTATACAAGAAAGCTTAGAAAGATTTACAAACACAGCATCTGGATTGGAAATTGACCACTGTGTTAAGTTGTACTTAAATATAGCAAAATATGAATCACTAAAAGGTTCTTCATATATTCCTTTGCCTAAAGCAGTAGCTGATAAGAGAGCAATTATACATGTAAAAAACGACGATGATCAATGTTTGTTTCATGCAATAAATTCAGCTTTAAATCCAGCTGAAAAGAATTCTGATAGATTATCATAGAATCCTAGTATAGAGTTCTTGAAGAAAGATAACATTGACTTTTCCACTCCAATTTCTCAAATTCCCAAAGTAGAAAAACAAAACAACCTTGCTATTAACGTTTATGGACATAGCATAACAGGAAAAAATAAAAAGGTAACTGTTTTTCCATATAAAATATCAGAACAACCAAAAGATATTGAGCGAATTAATCTGCTTTTAATATCTGAAGACATTGAGGTTGAAAAAGAATCAAAGAATGATCCAAATAATGAAGAAGGAATCATAGATGACAACTATAACCCTGATGATTATCCCGACAAACCAACAAAAATAACAAAATATCACTATTGCTGGATTAAAAATCTGAATAGACTACTCTGGGACCAAAACAAACACCATGGTCAAACTTACTTTTGCGATCGTTGCCTTCACGGCTTTTCTGGAAAAGAACTACTTACCAACACAAAGAAGACTGTGATGGTATCAACAAAAATTCTTGCAGAATAAAAATGCCACAAGAAGGTAAAAATCACATAACATTTAAAAATCATCATAATCAGATGCATGTGCCTTATGCAATATATGCTGATTTTGAGAGTATAATCAAACCGCAATTAATCAAATTTGGAAAGAAATCTGAAATTCAAAATGTACACGAAGCTTGTGGTTTTGGATACCAGGTTGTTAGATATGATGGCAAAGCTGAAAAACCTGTCATTTACAGAGGTCAAGATGTTGTTGAAAAGTTTTTAAATCACTTAGAATGTGAGACGATCAACATTAATAATATATTTGCTCACCCAAAACCATTAATCATGACACAACAAAATGAGGAAGATCATGAAAAAGCAATACAATGTTGGATATGCGAAAATGAAATAGGTAGGAAAGGCGGTAAAAACGGCAAAGTAAGAGACCACTGTCATTTTACAGGTGAATATAGAGGTGCAGCACACAAAAACTGTAACCTGAAACTGAAAATAAAACCAAATAAAACAATCATCCCTGTTGTATTTCATAACCTCAAAGTATATGATAGTCATCTCATCATGCAAAAAATACATAAAATGTCAGGTAATATTACATGCATCCAAAACAATGCTGAAAAATATATATCATTTAGCATAGGACAACTTAGGTTCATGGATAGCTTTCAGTTTATGGTTTCGTCTCTGGAAAAATTGGTTAAAGCAACAGACAAAACTGATTTTAAAATTACTAAAAATCAGTTTGGGGAACAAACAAATTTACTTAAGGAAACTCAATTACCACCTATAGAAAGGTTTACAGTAGTCATTCAGATGAAAGTATAAGTCCCGAAGATTACGAATACGATCAAAAAATATGGAAAGAGTTTAACTGTAAAACTCTTGGAGACTATCATGATTTATATCTAAAAACTGATGTAACTCTGTTAGCAGATGTGTTTCAAACTTTTCGAAAAACATGTATGAATGCATACAAACTTGATGCTTTACATCATTATACAGCACCAGGATTATCTTGGGATGCTTTACTTAAACATTCCAAAATAGAACTAGAACTTTTTACAGTCATTGACATGCATTTGTTTGTAGAAAAAAGGGATGCCTGGTGGCATAAGTATGGTATCAAAAAGACATGCCAAAGCAAACAATCCACATGTAGCTGATTATAAACCTGACGAAAAAAACAACTTTTTAATGTATTATGATGCAAATAATCTTTATGGGCACTCAATGAGTCAACCACTTCCATATTCTGGATTAATTTGGAAAGAAAGAAACAAAAGTGGATCATATTCTAAACCAAAACCTTGTTAAGGACAAATACTTGAAGTTGATTTGGAATATCCAAAAGAACGTCATGATTATCACAATGATTATCCACTTGCGCCGGAAAGATTAAAAGTAAAAAATGAATGGTTGTCTGAATACCAGACAGATTTACTGGAAAATAAAAGCATATTAAATACAGAACAACTAGTTCCAAATCTTATGAACAAAGAAAAATATGTGTTACATTATAAAAATTTGCAACTGTATTTATCTTTAGGCATGAAACTAAAGAAAATACACAGAGTACTAGAATATAATGAAAAACCATGGATGAAATCATACATAAATCTAAACACAGAACTTAGGAAAAAAGCTAAATCTAACTTTGAAAAAGATTTTCACAAACTTATGAACAATTCTGTGTTTGGAAAAACAATGGAACATTTACGAAAGCGGACTGATATAAAATTAGTCAAAACAAATGGATCTGAAAATGAAAAAATAAGAAAAATAATAGCAAAACCAAACTTTAACCGGCGCATAAAATTTTCAGATGAATTGTCAGCAATACACGTAAACAAAACAAAATTAACATTAAATAAACCAATTTATGTTGGAATGTCAATATTAGATTTATCAAAGCACTTAATATATTATTGGTATTATAATACTTTGAAAAAAAGGTATGGATCTAACTGTACTTTATTATACACAGATACTGATAGTTTATTAGTAGACATCAAAACAGAAGATGCATACAAAGATATGGTTGAAATGAAAGATGAATATGACTTAAGTGATTATCCGCAAAACCATCCAATGCACGATGATACAAACAAAAAAGTAATAGGTAAAATGAAAGATGAATGTGCTGGTGTTGCTATAGCTGAATATGTTGGATTAAGACCAAATATATTCTATTTTGAGAGCTGATGAACAACTCATTAAAAAAGCCAAAGGAGTAAAAAAAATATGTAATCCAAAAACATATCAACTTTGAGAACTACAAGGATGCATTGTTTGGCAAGAAAAAATACACCCATGAAATGAATATGATACGCTCATTAAAGCATCAGATATATGGCATAACAGTAAACAAAGTAACACTGTCACCATTTTACTCAGAAAGATACATAGCACCAGACGGTATTAAAACTGATGCACATGTTTTTTTATAAAAACTTATAAATTCAGCAGGAACAATAAGTAGTTCTTCTTTGACAAATCCTCTTTGAGGCGCTGGTGATTTTAAATAATATACTCTTATACCTTGCGTTACCATATAACTTTTAATCTTGTGAATATCTACACTCCACATTGGATCAGTTGCTCTGCGTCTTCCGCCTTCTTGTTCCCCAGGTTGATATAAATATCTTACACTTGCATTCATACAGATAGGATCTTCTTTTAATGTTTTTGTTTCAACAGGAGAGGGCTTTTTTGTCTCTACATTTATTGCTTTGATAACTTCTGGTAATCTCTTTACCCACTCTCTGTTACGTTTTTGTGAATCTATTTCCTTAGCATACTGATAGCCAAACAATCTTTCAGCTAATGTTCTGTTAAATCTTTCCACTATAGCTTGGTCTCTGTGTATTTCTGTTCTGCCCCGTCTGATATTTACTTTGTGTTTTGCCATCAACTGCGATACTGCACCCATGAATTCTCTGCCTGGGTCAACTTGTAATAATTTTGGATATTTTAGATGCCGACTGTATATTTTCTCAAATGCTTTGGCAACTTCTTTACTATCCTTGGAAGTCAGTGGCTCTGCTTCTTTGTATCTACTCGCAATATCAACCACAGTCAACGCATATTTATATGTCTTGCGACCAAAAGTATCATGCGGTAAAAATAACAAATCAGCTTGATGCACTCCATTCTTAGTGGAAACATCAAACCTGGGTCTAATTATTTTTTTTGGTGCGGGTAAATAAATCTGCCACACAGTTGTTTCTTTAAAAATTCTAATGCCTGTTTCTCACTGACACCAGCCTATTTTGCCAATTTTTTAACTGCTGAGTAACCTCTCCAAAATCCTTTTGGGCTGTAATAAATCTTTTCCATTTTTTTCACTAAAGATTAAAATTTATATAACTAAAGAAAAAAATGGAAATCACAGCTGCACGATTTGATGAACTGCTTGAAGAGCAAAATCAAAATAGCACAAAGAAATGGACAGACTTGGAAATAAATAAAATATACACTATTACAGATACGAAAATACTGGATACTGAATATGGTCCATCCATGGTATTGACATTATTAGACAACGGTGAAGTATGGGCGTAAGATCATCTTAAAAATAAAATAGAAAAGAGTGCTAAACCACCATATTATATTCGACCACTTGGATTGAAACCATGTAAAAACAACAAAACAAATTAGGTATCATGCATATGCCTTAGTATTTCCAAAGGTTATTCCAAAGTAAACATATAACTTAGTCATTCCAAAGTAATTATAGTTTTAAACTATATTTATTTTTATGAAATCAATTTATACGCCACAAATCCAGTTGCAGCCATGCCCACCACAATAAACGCAATTTCTCTATTCTGTTGATCCGGAGATGGTGTATAGAAATCACTCAACTTAGGCTCTGGTTCCAAAGGCAACTGTTTACCAGTTATATAATAATACTGCTTCATAGCCTGGTCCACATCATCAAAAGTCTGCTCTGCATGATGCTCCTTTTGCAGTTGCTTATTAATAAAATCTAATCTCTCTGTTCTTTTTTTATTCCACGCCGCTTGTGCTGCGTCCAATTGTTCCACGGCTTTGTCATGCCTTTGTCTTTCCTCATCTGAATGACTTTCCATTTTTGAAAAGAAATAATTTGAACCGCTAAACGCCAATGCGTTTGTTAATGCAAATACCTATCATCATTGCTACTGCACTCGCCATTTTTTTTTTATATATCTTTTTTTTAAAATTATTTCATAATATCCGCAGGAATAATACCCTGCTGAATCAGCATATCCTTTGTAGCCATTGCTAACATTATATCTACAGACAGCATCCCAACATCTGTCATATTAAAATCTACTTTAGGGGCTGGTCTTTTTAGTAGTTTTTGCCAATCTCAGAATATCCAACAGTTAGAAGTGTTTCCACTCCAGCGTGATACACCATATTTACAATTTGTTTTCCGTCAATACTTGTTGCCAATTTTTTTTATATGATTATTTTTTTTAAATAAATTATTAAAAATCAAACGGGTCTTTTGGTGCAAGCGCAGGAACAGCATCAGGTTGTGTAACAACAGATTTCTTGTTATAAATATACAAACCCAACCCAGCAATGCCTACTAAAACCACACACGGTGGAATATAATTTTTGTATACGTTTATTTTGATTTTTTCTGGTTCCTCTTTACCTATTGTTATTTTTGTTATTTCATTTGCATCCTGCTTTGCAGCATCTTACTTTGCAGCATCTTGTGCATCCTCAAGCAAACGCTTTGCCTTTCTTGTCGCTGCTCCCTTTTTCCCAGCTTCTATTCTTTTTGGATTTTTTACTTTTTGTTGTTCAACAGGTTGTGTAACAACCTCAACAGGTATAACTTCACTCTCTTGGTTCTCCATTTATATTATCTTTATTTTTATTTTTATTAAGATCAATATGTCTAACAGTTGTCAGTATTGCTGTAAATGGCGCTAAGCACATCCCATACCTGTAATACAACTCGAAACAAGCACTTGTTAAAGCATGATTAATAAATGGGCTTCCTCCAAATCTTCTATCAGTTTTGGTGGATTGGTTACATAAAAATATTTTGATACTCCCATCACATACAAGTTAATAAAAGAATTGCCTAAAGTCTTGGTCATACTTGCCCCAAGCCGTGCTTCATATCTGCAGTAAAGTTTGTTAATTTCATCCGGTGGCATGCCATCTATATTCGTGAGTTGTATGTCTTTACCCAAATATTGACGACTACCGCCGCCAGCCACTATGGCTGATAATCTTTCTTTTTTTGTTTCTTGTTGCTTTGATTCATCTGTGGATTCCGTCTGTTCCGATATATTTTGTAATAGTTCTTCCGCATTCATTTTTATATTAGTAATCTTATTTTTTATCTTGAAATAAATATAAAATACAAAACAACCAGCTGATATATTCATGCAACTAGTAATTGTTAGTACTGTTAATAGCATTGTTATTAACATTGCTATTTTTTCTATTAACATTATTAATTTGCTGCAAGCATTGCTATTAACATTACTAATTTGCTATGAGCATTGATATTAACATTGCTACTTTGCTATGAGCAATGCTATAAGCATTACTATATTCCCCGATATTTCCATGTCAGTATTGCTATTAACATTGCTACTTTGCTGTTAGTATTACTATTAGCAACAAAGCAATGCTAAACAATTATTCAACCCAATAACCAGTTGGTTGGTCAGTTCTCAAAATTAACTTGGAACATTTAGTTTTTGCTAAAGCTTTTCTTATTCTGGTTCTCTCTTCCAGCGTCGGAATAACATCATTCTCTCTCAAACAATTTTCATAACTATCTCTGTCCTTGGTGTAAAACATACACAACCATTTTGCTTGCTCCCTCAAATCTTTTAATACAGAATTATATCTCTGTGAAATGACCCACACTGATTGTTTGGCGTGACGACCAGAGAATGCCAACTCTGATAACATATCCTTTTTCTTTGTTAATTATTTTGTGGCGGAGCAATCATCAATGATGTATAGTGTGGGCTTGCCAGCATATTGTTTGAAAAATAAACGCAACAGTTCTTGAAGCATTTCTTTGCCGTTGCTCACGGGATTGACAATTGTTATTTTTTTATCTCTCGGGTTTCTTACATCTCCTATCCAGGGTCTATTTTTATAAGCCTCGTTCCACTCTATGGTTGGACACAATATAATTATATGTTCAAAAACTCCAACATACTCTTTTTCAAGTATGTCAAGAACAAACTCTGTCTTACCACAGCCTGTCTGACTACAGATAATGGCACTGTGGGGATATTTAGGATATTTAGTATTGTATTTCTTTGTATCTTCCATCTTCAAAATTGATTTGCGCATCTTGTATTATATATAGATACATATTTAAAGGTTGATCTGCATCTGCTTTTTTATTTATTAGTATTGTTATGCCTTCACTTCCGTTTTCTATTTTTCTTCCACTGCCGTGTAATAAATTGTCATCACATGTTCTAAGGTCAAGCCACAAAGCATATGATTTCGTCAGATAAGTCTCAAGAGAAACATTGGTAAAGTATAAGTCCTTCGCCACTATGTCTGTCTCCTTGTTTCTTTTTGATGTCAAGGCAAACTATTTGTTGATTTCATCCCAATGTTGATATGCCTTCATGCCCTGACTATACAACTGATTTGGTACGCCCTCTATTGTCATTTCAACCTTTTCAATCTTTGGGTAGTAAAAGGATTCTGTGTCTGTTCTTTCTGGGTCTTCAAACAGCATTAAAATACCTTTCATGCTCCGTGCTGGTACATTAATGTTGATATTCCAAAGGGTATCAGATTTGTTTGCTTTTGTTTTCCTATGTCGCAAGATACGATCATACATAAATACTATCTTACCATTGGTTTGCTGTCTTATTTGTCTGGATAATTCAACATCACTAACCATATCAAATTCCAAGCAGATATTTTTATTGCATAAGATGCATCAACATCACTCTTTTGATAACTTTGTTATAATCGTTAAACGTTATTTCATATTCTAACCTATCACCAAGCCCAGCTTGATAAAATGGCATATGACTTTCTAACATTTCAAAGTCCAGTGGAATACAAAATCTATTTCCATAAGCTGCTGCTACAGCTTCATCTTCGGTGTCTGAGGAAGCATCTCCCGCACCAATTCTATGTTTTAACATGTTTGCTTTACCAATACCTTGGTAAGCTATGTTTACTCGTTCGGTAGGGCTTTTCCATAAATCTACATAACAATGATATATATCACTGTCATCTATTGACATGACTTCATTGCCACTCATTCTTATTGTCATTTGTTTCACAATTGCTCTACCCAGATTCTGGTATAGAGTAGCGTTGGCGTCTGTTCTGCTTTTAAGTTATATTTCAAAGGCAAGACGAGCAGTACGTGGAACTATCACATCATTAGTACTTAGATTTGGAAATCTTACAAGCAGTTGCTGGTTTTGGTCTATTGTTGATGGATTATTAGTTATTACTACACTTGTGCGGATGCCCTTGGCACCATGAGGCTCTCTTAGTTTTCTATGAGGGTTGAGTTTGTTTCCGTAAGCTGACATTGTTTTTATTTTTTAAAATTAAATAAAATAAACAATGGCTGAGGGCGGATACTTTGACAATCCTACGTTCGATCCAGATGATGTCCTTATAAGTGAAATGCTTGATGATGAATCAGAAATTATACAACCTGGCTCAGATTTCCAGAGACAAATTGTAAATGAAAATAACCATATTGATCAGCTTCAAGGGAAAAATAAAACAGAAGAACAACTTACACAAAAAAGGTTGTTAGTAGATCAATTTTTTACGGAAGTTAATGCTGAGATCAGCGGAATTGATTATAAAAATGATTTCAGAGTGGCTGAGGACGAAAACGGTAGAACAATGTTATATGCAGTTCAGTTGGGGACGGATGATGTTCCACTTACCTATTACAGGGGAAATAACCCAGACGAACCAATCAAGTTTTATGTGCTGGACACTCTAAATCGAAAAAATGGTGATGACTTTGTCAAAAACACTTTAAAAATGTACGATTATTTAAGTCCAACTGTTAGAATAGCTCAGGGCAGGGCAGAATTAGCAGCCTTGGCAAAAACAAGAGATACCATCGCTGCAGAAAATATACCATTGCAAACTTTTTCAACAACTGAAGATGTACAAAATACAGTAGATGCTGTAAATATAATTGAGAGTGATTTGAGTAATATAATAGATGAAACTCATCCTAAAACTGCTGTTCAATCAGAAGATCTAACACTGCGAGAGATACGAGGTTTAGATAAAAGATTGAAAAGCTTCCGTGGAGAACTTACTAATAATCTCTCAAAGCTCACTGAGCTTGATAAAGACATAACAAAAGAAAAACAAAAATTAGAACAAGTTAGCATCCCCGGGCAGGAGGATGAGTTTCAACAAGAGCGCATACGTGACAGAATAAAAAACTTAGAAGATGAAAGAACTGCACGACTTGAAGCGGCGAGTGAAAACAAAGAAGCATTACGCAGTCAAATAAACAGGATAAAAGAAACTATAAATAAGGTGTTAAAAGAAGACACAACATTGGGTGAGAGAATAAAAACATTATTCAGAGAGCAAGGTATAACAATAGTTAGTATTTTGACTGCGTTTGGTATGATTATTGGGGTTTTAGTTGAGACCATTATTCCTACAACGGGAGAAGGTACTGCGCCAACTCCAAAGCCAACTCCAAAACCTGATCCATCAAGTGTCAAGGACTGGATAAAAAAAACAACTAAGTAATCTTGGTAAACTTCTCGCTAATTTAGCTGGTAAAGCTGCTGCAGCACTTCCAGGAGTTATTGGTGCAATCGTCGTGTTCAATCGCTATTTTTTCATCTCTGGTGGGTTATGCTCCACAGTTTTATGTATTGATGATTTATCAGAATGTTCCAGTAAAAAATTCTTTGTTGTGGTGCCTTGAAAAGGTTGAATAATTTTTGGCGGTACTGGTTTTACATTCACATCATTATTCAATCCTAATGCTCGTGCATCGGTTGCTATTACAATTTCATTATTGTAGTCTTGTATTGTTCCAATTCTCAACTCCATGTCACTCGGAGACATGTACAATCCACTTCCATAGACACAATTTACTTTACTTCTTGCATATTTTAGGGTGGTTTCATATCTTGAAATTTGACTGGGCAAGTCAATGGGGCTGTTTATTGCGTCCTCTACATTTGCTAGAAATTGTTTTTGTGCATCAAATGCCGTTCCAGTTCCAAGTATATCAAGTATATCAGTTCTTGTTTGTGATTGTGAGCCAAGGATTGCCCAGCAGTATGTTCTTATGCTGTCATTGATGCGTTCTACTCCTGCTCTTGTAAATCCAGATGAACTATCTAGTATAAAAGTAGACCAACTATTATCAGCCTCAGATCCTTGTGCAAAGTAATCAATGTGATATGTTTTATAGCTCTCATAGACTGTAAAACTCATCGTTTTGTTGTCGTATACAGAATTTATCAAAGGATGATAACCAATATTTGTCCAGTAATTATAAATTGTTCCTAGACCATCATTATAGCTTTGTTTCTGTCTCCAGTCATCATAAATATCAACATTAAACTCCTTGCATATTTTCTCGTATGCGTTTCGGTTATATGTGTTATTAAACGCATTCCAATTTGAGTCTTGCGGCATTGCTACACTCATCTCAAATAATATTCTTCTGACTTGGTAATAGACATGAAATCGAAAAAACGAACCAACAAGGGCATCAGCTTTTAGATGATTGTTGAAATCAATACCACATCCAGTTGTCGCACACCAAATAGCAAAATTCAACTGATTCTGCCAAAATAACATCCAATCTTTACCCCAGCTTTGGACTATAGCATCTGATTTGACGTATGGGAGTTTTTATTTTTCAAAGACATTGGGAAATGATGCTTTAAAGCCTTTACCGTTTGATGTAATGACTATGTTTTGATTTATTATATCTATCACTTTTTTGCTGAAAGTATTTGAATAGTGAGCATCTGGGTTATATTTGAATTCTTTAGAAATCATTTTTATTTGTATTTTTTATATATATTAAAAAAAATTGTTTCATACAATTTCAAACATAGACAACTCTATTAATTTACAACAGTATATCGATAATAGAGATGGAACTAAGCGAGATGGATTAAAAAGTTTTACATACACTATCGGTTGGTATAATATTAATCATGAAGTCATAAAGACAAAAGACTTAGATAAAACGTTTCATATACCAGGGGGACTCTATAACTTTCAACAGTTGGCAAAAGATTTTAAATCGCTAAATAAAAATATTACCCTGGGCATTATTGTCCAAAGTGCTTTAGCCATTTTAGATACGTCAATAGAGACACGATTATCAAGCGGTCTTTCAAAAATGCTGGGATTCGAGGACAGAAAATGGTTAAAAGGTATTCGCGCCGGAAACCACCCAATTGATTTAGGTCCTTATAAACAGCTATATGTTCATCTGGAACAAGTTAATACAAGTAGTAATTATTTCAATGGTGCGCCAAGCACTATTATAAGGGTTATACCTGTGGTAAATAAGCAGTTTAGAGATATTGTATATACACGTTTTTATCCTGAATATCACTGTCTTACAAATGGTGCAATTACTGAATTGAAAAAAGAAGTCAGAGACGAGCATGGCAATAAAATAGATAATCACCGTTTGCCTATGAGTTGTGTTTTAGAAATTATTTAAAAAATATATTTTTATAAAAAAAAACAATGAGTATATTTGGACCAACAAGCCCTAACAAAACAGAAGACTTAGAGGCTTTGATAAATAATGTTCAAGATTTATATAGGCGAGTTGTGTCTTTTGTTAACCAGTTTAATCATTTGAAAGATAGAGTTGATAATCTTAAATATGAAATTATAACAATATTTGCAGAGGCTAAGGGCCAACTTGTATTGAATAGAATACTCTCATTTGGTAACGGTGGAGCAGAAAAAAATGTGGGGCATGTAATGACACGACGTGGGCGTATTATGGGAATAGGTTTAGCAAGTGAACGATTAGTTGGTGACGTATCTGTAATAGTTTCTGTTAATGGTGTTGATGAACCAGATTATGGCATAACGCATCATCCCATGCAAACATGATAACTTTGATATTACCTTTAGATATTGGTGCTGGTTCTGTTATTAACTTTGTATGCAAGACTACCAACGCTACCGCTATAAATACGGTGGCATCATTATTAATTGAATTAATTGAATTTTTTATTATTAAATAAAAAAATGAAGCAACCGACAGCACCAAGTATATATCCTGAGTTGCCAGTGGAAGACGGACAAAATTATAGATTACAAAAGATTTCAGAGATTGAACGGAAGTTAATTACAGAACGAGATATACGTCAGTCTCTTTATAAAAAATATAAACGTGGTATTAATATCACAGATGGAATTGACACTACCTTGATATCTGCAGGTGTTATTATGGCTGGGATTGGATTTGTTGTTCCAGTTTTGTTACCTTTGAAAATAGCAGCAATAGTATGTGGAGCTACAGGTGTTTGTAATAATTTTATCAGACGCAAGCTTAACGCAAAAGCTCAAAAACATTATGAAATAAAAACTTTGGCAGAGTCTAAGTTAAATAGTATAAAGCAGTTAATATCAAAAGCGTTGAGTGATGCACAGATATCAGAACAAGAGTTCAAGATGGTTTTGGATGAACTGGAGAGATACTATAATTTGAAACAGGATATCAAACAAAAGAAACTTGAAATTAGTGAAGTTCAAAAAAAAGAACTAGTGGAGCAGGGAAGAAAGGAAGCAATGGCAACCTTACAAAAAAGTCTAAAAAGTGTGTGATTTATTGTTTTAGTAGTGTGTTTGAGTATGATCCACCACCTTTGTATTCAAGGTCGGAAAATTGTTAATTTGAGTAAAATTTTGATAACAAATCAACACATTTGTTTTGTATTAAAGAAACATTTTATAATTATATTGCAAAAAAAACTATTAAAAAAAAATTAAACTTGCAATCTTCACTACCCTATTCTAAAAAAAGTTTTAATAAATCAAGTAAATCACCATTTCATGGTGATTTATTATATATGCATTTTTAGCCGTTCTGCTGTAATTTTAGGCGAAAAAAAATTACAGCAGAAACCCCAAAATACATATATATCAATATATACCACAGATGCCTTTTATAAATTGATCTAACCTTTCGCACTATGCTCTAACCTGTGCTTGCAATGTACATATTCCCCCAGGAGTGGTATTGTTATTTTAAACAATACCGGACGCATAGCTACACGTTGGTCAATAAGCATTTTGAGTATATAGCTCATTAAGAACTATTATATTCGCACGGGAGTTAATTAAATACTGTAACTAAAAGTCAGGTCACGAAGTAGAAAGCTAGTAGGATATTTTACCTAAGAATAACAAATGGGAATAACGATACAATATAAGAAAAACATGCTTTATCCAAAAACCGTATATACATATATGCATTGTTTTTAAAATGTGTATACATCCTTTTAACAATTCCTAGATGTGCGGTCTAAAATACAACGTTCTACATTGTTGTTGTGTTACGGATTAATTGCATATTTAGTTAACGATTCATCAATAAATTCTTTTAAAGTATTTCGATCTGTCACAGGAAGAGGAGAAGGCAACATGAGTCCCGGGAACCGTACCCTGTACTACCGAATATGAGCCTATGCTTCTTAAACGTTCTAAGGGGATATACTCCGATACAAGGAATGACACAGAATGCACAGTATGGCCACGCTATTAACTAACATTAAAGTATCTATCCCGCCAACAACAGCCACATTTTACAACATATGTACACCGGTTCTAAACCTTCTGACGACGAGGAATATTTTATGACCTGAACACCCGGATAGAGTTTTTATAAAGGTTTTGTGGTGTAACTTTGTCGTTATCTGGCGAGATAGCTGCTTGAAATAATTGCGATTGGTGACATCCCAGTTTTCTATTTGAAGGCGTGTTTTATTTTATATCGTTTTGTTTTAAATGACAAAATATCAGTGAAAAGTGTGAACATCTGCCATTAAATCTCGTTTAAGCCACACATTGACACGTTTGCCATTAAGCCTCCCAATGCGATTACACTGCGATCAAAACGTAGGCTGTAGTAATTAATACGTTTATACCATTAGTATGGTTGTTTCATCGCTATACGTGTATTGCATCATGGCATATATATTGAATTCCGTTATCAGCTTGGTGTAAGACTACATATCGAGGACTCGGCACCAAACTGTTGTTTCTACATATAGTTATACTGCTGGGATCGATTATATGGAAATCCTTCACGAGATGGTAGACATGTGTTTTTTTCCCGAACGAGCGGATACGAGTGGTTTAAAACAACCACACCTACTAACGAGTGTTTGATTTCCCTATAATCGAACCCAGCTGTTAAATTTATTTCTTACATTCTTATAAATCAGTTTATGTATGATTTTAACGAAATTAATCGATACGTTATCGGCGGATGACGTCGACGTCAGCAACACTTTATTGACGTTATGACTCGACGTATTTTTGTGTTCCAAGTTAGTTTTAATATTTAGCTATTATTAAGATTTTTTCAGTTAGAAATCCCAAACTTTTACTCAGTGAAATTATTAAATGTTGTACTAAATAGTTGCACGTTTACCGCTTATATATACATGTATATATATAAGATCGAAACGCGGAAGTATTTATATCGGTGATATATTTAATGATATTTAACGCATGTTTGTTTCTTTCTTCTTCCCCCAAAGACAAAAATAAACATTTCCCTGAGCCATGTGGTTGCCATGGCAGCCTAATCGGCGGTATTAATTGGCCATCCTGATTTACAGGCGGATGTCAAAACTAAACCATTATTACCGCTCACTTCTGTTCACTTCATGAATTAGTGATCAAACTCGTAACGTAATTCCGAGATTGAGATATTTTCCGACAGTTTATCCACGTCTTCATGATTACCAGGCCATCGACCAAGATTAGCGCAAGTTCGGCACTTTGGCAAAACTGGTTTTATTATTAGGCATCCTCTAGATGCTCTAGCTTATCAGTGGTAACTGGGGGGATTTTAAAATACTTGTATAAAATCGTGGGCTGCATTATCCTGTTCATAAAAGTAGTTAATGTCAGAATTAGGTTCACTCGGGGTATTATAATTGGTTGGTTAGCTTTACGTTACATAGGTTGTATATACCATTACAGCATGTGGCTATGAATGGTTTTCCATTGCGTGACAACACTCCCTGGATGTTTATCTAAATGTGTTACCCTTGGAAAGTTTGTTTTCAGTTGCTTAAATAGTGTTTAACTTATGATACAGAAGAGATATGAGGACGGACGGACGGACAAATGGGTGATTATATGCTCCCCTTAGACCTTACAGGGAGCATGACAATATCCTTTTTGAAAGTTCCATGAGAACAGTGGCATTTTCAGATGGTTTTCAACTACAATTCAATTTGATTTTGGGTGGAAAATACCGATTATACAACACGCCAGCAACTTTGATGCCATTCAGCTTGTTTTAGATCTATTTAGTTTAAACATATTTATTTTACATCGATTGCGAAACAACAAGTCATTCATCACTCTCGATGGCTTCCTGGGTAGAACCAGTACTAAGCAATGTGGATTAATTATCGTGCTCAAGGATAAATGACGTGGCCGCGGCGAGGATCGAACCCACGACCTCTCGATTCTGAGTTCGGCGCTCTACCACTGGACCACGCACTCCACTGTTTTAGATCTATGAATAGTGTTTCAATATACTTGTATGAATTTCAAACTCAAGCTATTACTGTGCTAAATGCTAATAAGCAGTATTGTGTCCGTTTTTTCGCTAAGAACCTTTACAAATTAAACATGAACATAAGGCTGAGATTATTACGTTGTTGATGTTGGTGGTTTGGGTGGTGGTGGCGGTTGTTGTGTTGTTGTGTTTTTGTACGCAAAGACGAATATAAATATGACTGTGTTTTAATACAGTAGTACTTTATTCGTCAATAAATAGGCATTAAGCATATTAGCAAAGTGTTTGAACTGGGCTTACACAATAAGGATTTTGTCTGCTATCTCACAAAATGTCAGCAGCATATGCCGCGTTTCCGATGTAGAAATAGGTCAATAGTTCCAGGATATTAATCAGCGCTGTTTTTTGTCTTCTGTTGATAAAAGCCGTTGCTCAATTGATCTGATTCTCGAAAAGGAACGGCATCTCGCAGTAGTTGTCGATTAGCTTGTTATAAAACAATTCTTATCAATTGAAAAAATAACTTTGATGGATGTGAGAGAAAAGCATTAATTGAGGGAAAAGGCATTGCGGGACGCTGACAAATGGTCATCATAATTCAGAAGATCAAATGAATGTTGTTTAACGGCTCATCAACACAGTATAGGTTATTTAGAGCCGCCCCAGAGAGAGGGGAAGGATACATAGTAATGCGGGAACCTGCCCTACTCTTATTATCGAATAGATTCCTATGGTTCTTTAACGTGCTCGGAGGATAGACCGATACACGGGACCGCCCGGTTTACGTCCACATCCGACGGACGAGGCTAAGGGAAAATGTCTTGCCCAAGAACACACCAACGGAACTCAGTGGCACCACGGAGGATTGAACCCGGGGTCTCCGGTTACAAATCCGCCGCGCTACCGACTGCGCCACGCCAGCCCTCAATTCAGAAGATCAGAATATGATAATCCTGTATAACCCGTCACCTTGCTGAATGTTATGGCTCAATACGTTTGCGCCTTTTAAAGAAGAAAGATAGGACAACGTTTACAGTATACTTTTCCATTGTGTAAGCAGTGGATAGCACGATGGACTAAATGGATAGATAGCACGAGATCATGTGTTCGCGATTCATCTGCGCCTCTGTGTTCATAGGCTAGACACTGTTTCTTAGCCTCGTCTGTTCTATGGTACGTACACCGGTCGGTCCGGCGTATTACATTAAGAACCATGTGAATATAGTCCATAGTAAGAGAAGGGCACTGTTCCCAGAGTTCTGTATATCCTTTCCCTCTATCTATGGCGGCTTGAAATAGCCTAAGAAAATGCTGGATACAGGATAATATCGAGGTTGTATACAAATACAATCGATTTAAGCTTACCAGTAGGCCATACCGCCTACTGACCGTTTCATACTGCCTACTAACCATCTTTTCACTACTTTTTGTGATGAGTAGTGTCCTTTTCATTGTACATTTAATTTGCTCTTTATTTGCGGTACAGTGCGGACCTACGGTGCCTGCTCTTTATTTGCGGTACAGTGCGGACCTACGGTGCCTGCTCTTTATTTGCGGTACAGTGCGGACGGTGCCATTGCGCTTGGGTGCTGTGGTTTCTACAGGACCGTTTTACTCACTTTAATATACCCGTTGAAGATGACGTTTATTTTAGCATCAGCGGATCATAGGTTCATGTGATCATAAAGTATAGGCGTATATATACACATATTAACAAAAAAATATCCATTTTTTATAGCTCTAATGGTTGTTACCATTGTTACAGTAGGCTTCGTGATAGAAAACGTCATTTACAAAACATGAAGGAGTTGCAATATATATCAGACATCGTACCGTTATTGTTCTCGTTAAGTTTGAATGCATCTCAAAAAAGTACCGTTTGAGACCTGGTGAATATTAATGCAATAATGCAAAGATGATACGTATACCGTATTCGACCAATGAAACCATTTATACAGAAGACACACTGAGGTACCTTTGAAATAAGAACGATGCAAGTGTATTTTAATAAGTTATGCTCTGAAAATTACTGAATTGTCTATGAGCATAATACCAAGAGAAAGAAAAAAAATGAGGCCACACCGTATTGCAGTATAGAAGATAAGGAAGACATCGTTTTTCTAAAAAAAGAAGAAGACGGATTCTACTAGCTCCGTTTCTATTTTATACTATTAACATGTTTGCAGTGAGGTTGTTTTTAATGGGTTAACAGTTAGGTGTAGGCTTAGGGTTAGCATTTTGGAACCAAACACTAAAAGAAGGTATGAAAGTCGAACAAGAAATATGACGTTCAAAGAACACAGCCAACCCGAAATTACAAGGAAAAGGCAAAGTATGCGACACCACAAACATAAATTGTTGACAATAGGGGTACTGCATTGGAACGGTCAGCGGCAAGAAGTCCTCTTGGGGGTTTAAACCAGGATAAGGTGCACCAAACCTATTACCCCATTATCATCCCATAAACATGAAACTGTGTAAATAAAGAAATCTCCGCTAAGCTATATTCTCTAACAAACAAAGCAGCATTAATAGGCAGTATAAGTATAATACAAAGATATATCCACGTGTATTTATGAATATAAGAAAACAAAAGCATATAATACCACAAAACAAGTACTCAGTGACCTGGCAGAATCCAGAGCAACATTGATGACAAACATCAAACGTTACCGTCTATTCAGGAATTAGGCAGACTTCATCAGTAACCCTAATTGTCGAATGTAAAACTACAAACTCCGCGGTAACTTCCCGCATCTTATTTTGTTTTAACCTTTAGACATATTAATAGATGCATCTAGAATGGGAATTAATGGAAAAGTAGAGTAAATAAATGTATGACATTGTACAGTATGGGTTTTAAATCTTGGATTGTATTTCAAGAATCCAGTTATTTCGTTCATACTCAGAAGAAATACGACGTAGTCCATTATTTCCTTTTGTCGTTGGAATAAAAACTGGCATGCATGCTATTTGAGACCATGACGTTGAAAATACCTCTGCAAATTGCTTTGTTTTATGACAAAACGGTGTTATGGGAAGCGTTAACATCGTCTGCTGGCGAACATTTGCGTGATGTATTAAAATGGATCTATGTTTAACGACTCGTACATTATCGTAGGCTAGATAGAGCTGCCATTTAAGATGGGATGGATACAAATACATACCGGGAACCTTAACCCACTCGAATTTCTTGCCCACGAAACCCAGTGGTGCCGGCGAGGTTTGATCCCGTAATCACCGAATTAAAATTCACCGAACACTTTGGCGCCATTAGAGAAAATATAACGTTGGTTTGGTGACGAACGATGATATTTTTTTAGTTTTTAAAGTTCCAAGATATTCGAGTGTTGCATAACCAACCATATGGAGTTTTTCTTTCATCCTGAAAATTAATATAGTTTAAAACGAGTCACTTTGAAATGGCTCTACCGTAGTGTGAGTAGTCAGTCGAGAATCTACTTCTGATACCAAGTCGAGCATTGTTAAGAGTAGTGGTTAATATGAGTGTTTCGGAAGATATCGCACTTCTGATACCAACTGGTTGTAAGTAGTAAGAGCAGTAGTTAGTTTGAGTGTGTCGGTAGATATCGCACTTCTGATACCAACTGGCTGTCATTAGTAAGAGCAATAGTTAGTTTGATTGTGTCGGGATATATCGCACTGTTGACGCCATTTTAAACATCAGTTGTAAGAATAGTAGTAAATTTGAGTTTGTCAAGAAGATATCTCAATTCCGATTCCAATACCATTGGAATTGTCAATACCATAATTTATGAACCCAAATGGCAAATATGGAAATTTAGGAACATTCTCAAGTTCGAGAATGAATCTCCTAGCTTTGACTTCCTACTGCTTCACATAAAGCAGTCAATAAAAGACCTTTTTATATGGCAAAACATGAAGCGCGAAAACACGACAGCAATTAATCATATAAAACAGTTATAGCACTGTCAGGCTTCGTAGTAGATATATTCGAGTAAATAATGATTTGCTTTCAGTGTTTAATGACTAAAGTTTGTTCAAAATATGTACATTTGATGGTTTAAAAATTATAAATGATTGGTATGCTAATATTTCTTCTTGAATTTTGTTTCGTCAAGAGGATGGTACTGGCATAAGATATATAATATCCAATGACCCACAATGACTAAAGATTTTTCACACAATGCACATTCTATGTTTTAAAATCTATTAATGACTGACATGCTAATTCTTTCTTGAATTTCGTTTCGTCAAGAGGATGGTATTAACATAAGCATGATATATAGAATTTGGAAAATAAATCTGAGTTGTTAACTTACCACTTGCATTATGATTTAATCAAGCAATGTATTTAAGTTAAAAATAAACAGCGCCGTAATATTAGTTCTACATGTTAATATTCTGAATTGTGTATGTGTATATTGAATACATGTTTATTGTACGGTGTGACTGGGGGATGGCTCCCCGACACATATATGACGGGGAATTAAACGGGTTTCCTGACAGAAACTCAAAAAAATCCGATTCCAAGTAAAAGTATAAGTTACTCTTAAGACTGTCGAGAAGTATCCCACTTCTGACACCAGTTGAGCGTGAGTAGTAGGAGTAGTAACAAGTAGTCCCAAACGTCATATACTCATAACCACGGATGACATTATGTCCCTCTACATCACCCATCATTGATTGCCTAATTTGTTACAGAATTATGGCCTTTTCTTTGACTTAGATTTTGCATCGCGTCGCGTACCATCATGTCGCTTCCTTTAACACATATTTTAATACTTGCATATCCCAAGCATTTTTGAATGGGTTGTCCCGATCTTTGTGACTTTAAAGTAGAATATCGCTTAAGCCGGTGCTAGGAGGCGTGAGAGGTATGTCACTTACATTACCTCTCATGAACAGACTCAGTAAAACCGAGTCTGCTACTTTTATCTCTTTTGTGTGTTTGTTGCCTCCAAGGGATCCTCTTTTCAATATGTATTCATATACTTTACGCTTGGCATTACCTCTCATGAACAGACTCAATAAAACCGTGTCTGCTACTTTTATCTCTTGTTTGTTTTTGTTGCTTCCAAGGGTCCTCTTTTCAATATTTATTCATATACTTTACGCTTGGCATTACCTCTCATGAACAGACTCAATAAAACCGTGTCTGCTACTTTTATCTCTTGTTTGTTTTTGTTGCTTCCAAGGGTCCTCTTTTCAATATTTATTCATATACTTTACGCTTGGCATTACCTCTCATGAACAGACTCAATAAAACCATGTCTGCTACTTTTATCTCTTGTTTGTTTTTGTTGCTTCCAAGGGTCCTCTTTTCAATATTTATTCATATACTCATATTATGTTCTTCTACATCACCCAGCATTGACTGCCTAATTTATTACAGGAACTTTGTTTGACTTCGAATTTTCACTCTATTATTGTATAAATGACCTGATAACACATTTTTTTTCAAACAATTTCGACTTGATTGTTCCCAAACGTTATGTACACATAACAACTGATGTACATCATCATCATTGAATGCCGAATTTAGTACATAATTATGGCCCTTAGTTTGAATTAGAATTATCCACTCCAATATTGTATAATGACATGTTAACCTATTGTTTCTCAATCATTTTCGAACTTATTGTTCCAAAATATAGTTTACACATAACAACTGATGACCTTATGTCCTTCTACATCACAGATTGTTAATGCCTAATTTATTACAGAATGATAGCCCTTTATTTGACTTGTTCACTTTATAATGAACTTCATGGGCTTTCCATTTGAACTTTTCATGCATTGTTATTACACTCACACGTGATGATATGATGTGGCTCTGCATCAATGGTTTTTCCGATTCTGTATTTTTTGTACAGAATTGTAGACCTTTATTTTACTTAGATTTATTTTTTTCATTATAAAACATTAACAGATATTTCAGACATTTATTATTCCTGATTTTGCCCATCCTCATAGGCTATAGCAAACAAGCGGGGATATTCATCACCTTCAGTGATACTATTTTGTGTTGTGTTAAAGAAAATGAAATGATAGTAGCTACGGTACTGTTACGGAATCTCGTATGTATGACAGCACAGCTTCATAAAACTTTCACAAGATAACCATTGAATTGTTCATCAAATTTCGATGACTGTTAGTGTAACCTATTAAGTTAAATATTGCGACATAAATATGGATATTGATATTGCAAACACTAAAAAGGACACAACTTACCTTTTATAATGTATTCTAAACGATTAAATTAATTAGACGCATAGTACGAGTGAACTACACAATGTCTCAAATATAGTGTTTTTTTGAGAAAAAAAAACTAGGTTATTGTAACAATAGACCAAATTGTACTACAACGCCATTTACCTATTGAATAGTAAAACTATTATTTCTAATTTTTCATCAGAATAATCCATTGCTGCCAAGTTTGTATCTGCCCTCGCGAGCTTTGCAATAGACGATTAGCTGAGAGCATTTTCTTTTCAATTCAATGGAGACACTTTCATCGGTAGGCAGAAGTCGATTGAAAGTTCCCGTAAATAGAAGATAGATAGTAGATAGTCCATCGTTGGTTTAACAGTAGAATATTGACGCAGTTTCTGTTGAATCCCACAGTTTCGTTGGTTACAGCCAGTCGGACTTCCGGTAGAGCTGGAGGATTGTCGAAGTAGGTCAATCCACTTATACGTTGATGAACATCTATAAAAGTAAGTCGACCATTTACAGAATAAAGTCAACCAAAAAACAAGCATAAAATAAACGACAATTTCGAGAAAAAATCAAATATGCGACACAGCATACATAAAAGAGTCGAACAGTCAGTAGTTTAAAGGGCCATGTGTGTCTAAACCAGGTTTTAGGTTTCACCAAACTTCGCTTTTACCCTAGTGTCATCCCAAAAACATAGACAGCATTAATATGCAATATAACACAACGATGATCATATGTATATGAATATAAAAAACAATGGAAAGAAAGCAAGTTCTGAATCAAATTAGGCAACCGTTTGGTATCTGAAATGGTCCATATATGTGTTCCAAAATGAACACATTATTCACGTAACCATGGTAACAATGTCATTATGCAAACTTTAGGTAAAAGTTTTTAACACATTCAAATGCAAGGTTAAACGTAAAGTAGATATAAAAATCGAATAGGAAAAGTAGCATTCAAGGACGACAGTCAACCACAAACACACACAGAAACAAAGAACAACTTTATATAAAGATGATCACAAACAAAAGACAAACACACAAACACACAATGGTTGACAATAGTGCTACCGCCTTAGAACGGTCAGTGGAAAAAAGGGCCACTGTGGGGATGGGGGGTGGTAAACCATATTCTAGGGTGCACCAAACCTCACTCTTACCCTATTGTCATCCCAATAAACGGGACAGTGGAAATAAAGATATCTCCGCCAGGTTATAATCTCTAACAAACAAGGCAGCATTGGTCGTTAATATAAGTATAACTCATAAATGATCATGTGTATATAAATATAAAAAACAAATGCCACAAACCAAGTATAATTCTTCTATTAGTCAAATAATTTACAAAAAAATAAGAGCAAAGGTAAATGTCTTATTATCAAACATCTAACTAGATGTAGCACCAAAATAAATCTTGCGTTTTAAGACATTTTATCTGATTATGAAAGCTTAAACAAATCCCAGATGTAATTACGAGGATTGCTGTTCACAACAATTAATGTATGCGGCCAGACTAAAGAATAGGTCGACCACCTATTTTCCAGTACATTGATTTAACGTTAGAGTACTCACAGTCCTTTGACATTAGAGTTTGAGTAGCATTAGTAATTTATATTATCACATAACATGCGGTGTGGGATTGTAATAACACCATTCAATATTTTCGATATTGGACTGGTAGTATAACGTTAATGACGTCATGGACGTCACGTTAATGTACGTTTTCTGACGTAATGTGACGTTATAAGTTATCTAATAAATAGAATCTCACATTCGTTCTCTTTCATTTTTGAATTGATTAAACTCGTTAGCAAAAATGATATAATGCTCGGCCAGAGCCTCGCATTATATCATTTTGCCAACTCGTTTACTAAATTCAATAATGAATGAGTACTCATGTAAGATCCTATATATATACGATTTATTTTATATACATGTATGCAATACTAAAAACCATATAAACATAAACATATGTATGCAGTGTTTATTTCATACATTACCTTTCTGCCTCTGAAACAAATACATATGCCCACTGTTTATTTCAAAATGATTGGCGAGCGATAATGCAATAGATAATATGGTTTACTTACTAAACCAAAAGAAACAGATAGTTAACAGAAGACACAATTACGGTGTTCGCATCGACTTTCAACGCGATGGTACGATAGGGCCATCGTACAATCACCATTGTACTACCGTACATTCGCTCATCGACTTGTAAACATGAAGGTACGATGGTTCATGGTACCATCATCATTGTTCCATCGTACTATCGCGCATCGACTTGTAAACGCGATGGTACGATGAGCCATCTTACGATCTTAACATCGTACCATCGTGTTTACCATTCCATACGCGATGGTATGATGTCCTAACGGAACAACACAATATACATATATTACATAAATGCACGCAGCAAATGATATATGCTTTTGATAATCTAAAAATAATCGGACTAATTGGATAATACTTTTTTTTGTTGCAACGAATGATAATACAATGAATAGCGATTAAATAATAAACAGAAATACATTTTGCCAAAAGCGCACTACTCAACGAATTTCTGGATCAATCCACGATATAACATACTTGCCCATTTGCCGAATGAGAACGGATAATGTCGAAGATTTCCGAGTAGCCGAAAATAGTTCGACCAATCAACTATTGATAAGATGATTAACTATTAAATGTGGCAGTGCCCTATGTGAGACTAAAAACAATAAAACAAATGGTATTATATAAATGTCAGAATATCACCAAACTGCATGTCAAATATTTTTACTAGTTAACGTTTATGGCAAGCCAATTGTCCAATAATTACGTCGAAAAACTAGGATTAACTATCGATAAACTAAGTTTTTCGAACGTAAAACCAGGTTTATCGAATACTTACTTATATTTTCGAGCGAAAACATAGGATAACGGGCGTAAACCATAGTTTACGCTCGTGAACCCATGTTTACGTTCGATAAACTAGGTTTCTCGATTGAACTAAGCATTTCGGTCGTTATCCTAAGTTCACGAGCGTGAACCTATGTTTACGGGCGTGAACCTGGGTTCACGAGCGTGAACCATAGTTTACGAACTTGAACCTATGCTTACGACCGTGAACTTGGGTTTACGACCGTGAACATGGGTTTACGACCGTGAACATAGGTTCACGCCCGTGAACATAGGATAACGACCGAAAATCATAGATTTGTTCGAGAAACCTAGTTTCACGTTCGTAAACTATGGTTCACGCTCGTAAACCCAAGTTCACGATCGTAAACATAGGTTCACGTTCGTAAACTATGGTTCACGATCGTAAACCTATGTTCTCCTCGTAAACTATAGTTCACGTTCGTAAACTATGGTTCACGGTCGTGATTGTCTATGTTCGTAAGTCACAGATACCGGTTCGAAAGCATAGTTACAAGTCGATAAACCCGGTTTTACGAACGTGAACCTATGTTTACGAGCGTAAACCATAGTTTACGAGCGTAAACTATAGTTCTTTTAAATATGTTTTGAAGTGGCAACCATTTTACCGACATTCTGGTATCGTTTGAGATTGACAGATAATATATTAAATACTACAAAAAGAAAGAAACTTCATCATTATATCGACGAACTAAATGTGGCTGGTCAAAATACTATAAGAAAGACATGTGGTTGCGATTTCAAAAAAATGTTCTGTACAAAGTGTCAAGACGTTTGTATTTACAATCAAGCGGAAAGGATGATCAAGACTAATTGTGTTGATAACTTTACTGCCCGAGTCTGATTGGTTCTTGACGTCGGTTGATATTGCGACTAAAATTCCGAACACTTGTACGGAGATTTCCTAAGATTACTGTCTCATGAGTAAGGTGAAGTTTTTATATAGATATCTGCTTTGTTGACTGTCCACCAACAGTAAATCACCTCGGTATGCGTCGTATAGAGTTGACCTAATTTGCTCATTCCATTTTATAACATATTTAGTTAAAACAATTGTGTAATGTTACTTTGCAAAATAACATTACACAATTGTTTTAACTAAATATGTTATATACTGGAAAGAGCAAATTAGGTCAAGTCGTATTGGAGTTGACCTAATTTGCTCATTCCAGTTTATAACATATTTTATCTCAAACGATACCAGGATGTCGGTAAAATGGTTGCCACTTCAAAACATATTTAAAAGAAAGGTTCTAGACGATTGTCTTAAATGTACTAAGCGTTGCAGATGATCTAGACTAATCAACTGTTGCCATTCTACAAGTTTCAATGTTCAAATATTGAGTTGATTCAAGATTTTCCAAGAGAAATTTCATTAATTTGAAAACTCAAAAAGTTACTTGCAGCGGATATGTGCGCCACTCCCATTACTTGATTAGACGCTTAACTAATATACGGGTATATATACAGGGCAGGGGTCACGCGATTTCAAAACGTCTCGCTTTAAGCTAAGGTTTCTGTATATTAACTTACTACTTTATGCATTTGCAGGTAGTTTGTGTTGAATATTATATAGTGTATTCGTATACTCCGAAATTTTGAAATATACGAGACCGTCTCAAAAGCAAAACATTTCGGAAACGGGGTCGGATCATGCAAACAAACTATTGAATATTCACTAACAAATAAATTGAATAAAGTACTGAAAATTTCGCTCTCGTTGTGCCGTAGTACATAAAAATCTACACAGTAATAAATAAACAGTAAAGAATCGGGACAATTTAACCGGTTTTTGCGACATTTTAAACCACCGATCCTCCGCCTTGTCACGTGTGCTGTGGTGGGAGGCAGTTCGCGATAATTCCCTTTCCTCCGTAACACACATTACCGGGAAGTGATCCTGTATGTAATGTATATTTGTATATCACGCAGGAAATTTGTGACAATTCATATCCTGTTTCATACATTTTACTACAAATTGGAACGTTTAAATAACCATTAATCTAAGTGCGTTATTAACCTAGTGCGTCAATAGTGTGAAGGTTCTTTTATAATGTCATATGCCTGTAAGATACAACATCAACAAACACCTTTCAGAGATCGCAGTTACTATCTTGTTAGATGGCTTTATTTGATTGCAAGCCATACAATCCACATCCTAGAAGATTAACACGTTACTCTCATTCATTTCATGATGACATCCGAAGCTATTGCAAGATAATCGATTGGTTTGTGCAATCAAACTATGCACAGAAATCCATACGCTGTACAAAACTGAAAAAATATTTGATGACAAACGGAGAATAAATGTCGAAATATGGTACCGACATGATAGGCAACCTCGTAACCTCTTGAGATGAAGTTGATGGAATGCAATATGCATTAACTGAAAGGTTGCGCTTTACACAATCTTTGAGGTAATCTTGTGGCGATTTAATAAATATTGTTCATATTTAGCGATGATTGCGAATTTAGTAAATCAAACGTTTTTGGTAAATATGTAGGCGGTTTAATAAGTATCGTTTATATTTAAAGACGTGTTACAGATGTATTTAAATCTTTGCACATTTATTAAATTGAACGTCAATTTTTTTAATCGCAAACATTTATTTAAATTTAAAACCATTTATTTAATCGTATGGTGGTTTAATATGGACGTGTATCTTTAATAAATACGGTTACCAACGGAGCCCTGTAAGAATGCAATATCGCAATATGATGCTTGGCCATAGTTACATAACTGATAAAGCAACCTTGCAATATTTATGAGATGAAGCTGATGTTCAGCTGAGAATGCAGTATCGAAATATGATTTTACATCAGTTACGTAGTTGATGAGGCAGTCTCGCAATTTTTAATGTTTTAAAGTTGATAAACGAGGAAAATTTAAGTGACGTGTTTCTCCCCTGTTAATTTTCAGCAAAACTCATTATATGTGACATCGTGCTGGTATGTCTCATAACTCATAATCAGCGTTTTTGTTATTGTGTTTTAGAGAAGATTAAGAAATAATGCCTGTCCTTCATTTGTTATGTTGGATCGTTTGTTCTGGCCTCTGCCAAGTCATTGAGCATTTGCTTTGTGGCTTTCTAGGCTTTTATTATTTGTGTATATTAGTATATACACGACCATCATTGTGCTATAATGGTACTGCCTGTAAATGCTACCTAGTTTGTTAGCGGGTATAGGCTGGCGGGGATTTCTTTACACTGTCCCGTTTTACTGGGATGGCAATAGGGCAAGAGTGAGGTTTAGTGCATCCTAGAACCAAGTTTAAACCCAAGCGACTGTTTTGCAACTGACCTTTCCAAGGCGATAACCCTATTGTCAACCTTTGTATTTTATGTTTGGGGTGTCGCATGCTTTGCTTTTTCCGTGTAGGTGTCGTTTGTTTTGAAGCGTGTTTCGGTTGACTGTGAATGCTTCATTTCCTGTTTTGGGGCGTGTTTCGGATTACTGTGAATGCTTCATTGCCTGCTTTGAGGCGTATTTCGGTTGACTGTGAATGCTTCATTTCCTATTTTGAGGCGTGTTTCGGTTGACTGTAAATGCTTCATTTCCTGTTTTGGGGCGTGTTTCGGTCGACTGTGAATGCGTCATTTCCTGTTTTGAGGCGTATTTCGGTTGACTGTGAATGCTTCATTTCCTGTTTTGAGGCGTGTTTCGGTTGACTGTGAATGCTTCATTTCCTGTTTGTTTTGAGGCGTATTTCGGTTGACTGTGAATGCTTCATTTCCTGTTTAGAGGCGTGTTTCGGTTGATTATGAATGCTTCATTTCCGGTTTTGAGGAGTATTTCGGTTGACTGTGAATGCTTCATTTCCTGTTTTCCGGCGTGTTTCGGTTGACTGTGAATGCTTCATTTCCTGTTTTGAGGCGTGTTTCGGTTGACTGTGAATGCTTCATTTCCTGTTTTGAGGCGTGTTTCGGTTGACTGTGAATTCTTCATTTCCTGTGTTGAGGCGTGTTTCGGCTGACTGTGAATGCTTCATTTCCTGTTTTGAGAGGCGTGTTTCGGTTGATTGTGAATGCTTCATTACTTGTTTTGAGGCGTGTTTCGGCTGACTTTGAATGCTTCATTTCCTGTTTTGATGCGTGTTTCGGTTGATTGTGAATGCTTCATTTCCTGTCTTGAGGCGTGTTTCGGTTGACTGTGAATGCTTCATTTCCTGTTTTGAGGCGTGTTTCGGTTGATTGTGAATGCTTCATTTTCTGTTTTGATGCGTGTTTCGGTTGATTGTGAATGCTTCATTTCCTGTCTTGAGGCGTGTTTCGGTTGACTGTGAATGCTTCATTTCCTGTTTTGAGGTGTGTTTCGGTTGACTGTGAATGCTTCAGGCGTGTTTCTGTTGATTGTGAATGCTTCATTTCCTGTTTTGAGGCGTGTTTCGGTTGACTGTGAATGTTTCATTTCCTGTTTTGAGGCGTGTTTCGGTTGACTGTGAATGCTTCATTTCTTGTTTTGAGGCGTGTTTCGGTTGACTGTGAATGCTTCAGGCGTGTTTCTGTTGATTGTGAATGCTTCATTTCCTGTTTTGAGGCGTGTTTCGGTTGACTGTGAATGCTTCATTTCCTGTTTTGAGGCGTGTTTCGGTTGACTGTGAATGCTTCATTTCTTGTTCGACGGTACCTACTTTTACTTATATATTGCTTTATCTAACAGAACAATACCTGAGCTTTTTAATATTTCAGCCCTGGACACTAACAATGTTATGGTGAAAAAACAAGTGTTCGAGCTCCTTTCTGCACTCAGCGTTTACTCAGCCGAGGGATACAAACTTACATTGGAAGCCTTGGATAGTTTTAAGGTAAACAAGACAAGTCACATTTTCTAATATGTATTTGTTTATAAACGTCTCTCAAATGAATGTTGTTTAACGGCTTGTCAACTCATTATAGGTTATTTAGAGCCACCCAGAGAGAGGGGAAGACAACATAGGATTCCATCTCTAACGAAAGAATACATTTCTATGATACTTTAACATGCACGGGACCGGGGCGGTTTACTTCTCCGACGAACGAAGCGAAGAGAACATGTCAATATTTCTGGGTTACGTATATCCGTCCGCTGTATTCACAGTCATGTCCGTACGATACGTCTTCATAGTTAGCCACACTCACGGGTGGACTGTTGTTGGTGATAGGAGAAGGATCCCTATTGATTTAAGGCGTCAACTTTTAAAGGTCAAGGTCGCCCTGATTAAATGACAACAGAAATGTATACACGTTAATATTAAATATAACCGAACTTAACAGCTTCACGGGTGGGAGGACGCCTGTTGTGAAATCTACACAATAACTATTCAATACATGTTAACACACTCATCAAATTCAAAAATGAACTGCGCTTTGTAACATAATAAGTTCAGTTTATCTTGGCGTCAATAGGTCAAAGCTCAAGATCACGAAACATGTAATATTCTCGTATCTTTTATGTGTAGTCACACTACTGATTCTAGCTTTTATGTGCAGTCACACTACTGATTCTAGCTTGTATGTGCAGTCACACTACTGATTCTCGCTTTTATGTGCAGTCACACTACTTATTCTAGCTTTTATGTGCAGTCACACGACTGATTCCAGCTTTTTGTTTTTCATTTATTGCATAAGTGTAACACCCAACATGTTTTCAGCTGTAGTCATTAATTAGTTTCATAAGTGTAATACCCGTCATGTTTCTTCCTCTAGTTGTTTAAAAAATGCGTAAGTGTTACGCCCGACATGGTTCTAGCCAAAGTCGTTAATTTGTTGCATAAGTGTGTCACCTGACGCGGTACTAGCTAAAATCGTTAATTGTTGCATAAGTTTATCACCTGACGCGGTACTAGCTAAAATCGTTAATTGTTGCATAAGTGTATCACTCGACGCGGTTCTAGCTAAAGTCGTTAGTGTATCACCCGACGCGGCATTTACCTACGAGAGGTGATACAAGCTTACAGAACAAGTTAATGTAGTAATGATCCTTTTATTATATACCGCTTTACATGTCATCTTTACGTAACAAAAAAAATTGTATTAAGTCAAATTAACTGAAAACCACCAACAGGAAGACAATCATAAAAACATTACACGCGCATGAAAACATGTACATTGCATTGCAACAACTACACATGGGTAAACAATTCAAATTCTGGTGAATTTACCAACTGACATAATCACGATAATGTTAAATTAATAAATCAATGTTCACAAACGCACACACAAACATTCTGATAGTTAAAACATGTTAAAACATCCATTGTTCTTAATGGATTACTAGCCGGGCAATCCCCAACATTCCAATCTGATATTTGTGTATGGGAATTTCCAAAATCTATTTTTAGTAGCATAGTGAGACGGATTCAGAAAACATCTAGAGGTGATATAGGGTTTTGTATTCCATTGTAGGAAAATTAAGGTACTAGGTTTTTATCATACCTCACATAAAATGCCCATTATAAATCCCCGTAGACAACAATGTGTAATTTCATACTATCTGACGCGAGGGTTATATTGCAGGTGATAATAAATCGCAGCGCGATATTGAAACATCATCATAAACTATAGAGATATCATCCCTGCTACGTCGTTTTTGTATGTTATCACCCGCGATATACCTAGAACTGCGTCGAGTGTTAACATTTATGCAACGAATTAACAACTTTTATCTACAACCGCATCGGGTGATACACTTATAATTTAGTCTAGTTCAACGAATTATTGCCTGAAGCTAGAACCGCTTCGGGTGATACATGTACACCTATGCAACGAATTAACGATTTTTGGTAGAACCGCGTTAGGTGATACACTTATGAAACTAATAACCGACTTCAGCTAGAACCGCGTCGGGAGATACACTTATGAAACGAATAAACGATTTGAGCTAGAACCATGTGGGGTGCTACACTGATGCAACACATAACCGATTTAAGCTAGAAACGCATCGAATGATACATGTACACTTAATACTTAACGACTTTAGATCCTGATCTGGCATTTTCCTACTCGCGGTGATACAAACTTCCAGAACAAGTTACTATAGTAATGATCCTATTGTACATAACTGGATCGTTCGTTCATATCAATTCAAGTTTTACGAAGTTGCCACGCATGTTATAGCACGCCTGCGTCATGTTGAATAACACCATATTAATACGGTCTTGTATGTGTGTGTTTATTTAATTATAATTTAACCTTCGATATATGATTTAAGCTAGCCCGGTTTCATCCTTTGCTTTTCGCGTATTGGCAAAACTCGCGAATTTTGAAACCATTATCCCGTCGTTTAATATGTGTGTTTATTTATTTACAGCATAACCTTTGATATTTTAATATGTGTGTTTATTTTAATTACATCATATCAGTTGATATATGATTGAAGAGATGTAGTATTAAAGCTAGACTGTCTTCATCCTGTACTTTCTGCGTAATGGCAAAACGCGATTGGGAATTATAAAGCTATGGAATCATACTCCGCCAGTAATAATTAGTTTTATTTTAAGAACCGCCTATTGAAATGATCACGAAAACATTAGTATACTAATGAGTATCGACATTTCTCTTTAAAGCACATTTCAAAGACATGTTTTACCAAACATTGTATCCATAATGCTGTTCACGAGCTCCGGAGGTTTTCGTTGATTATATTGCTAAATAATATTGTAAGATATTGGATGACGGCAGTGCAAGTTCCTTGTTCTCATATTGCGAATTGGCATTTGGCATAAATTACCTTCAAAACTCAAAACAAGTTGCCATATATAATAAACAATTGCATGCACGTTAACACGAGCATCATATAATTCTTCTATGAACGTTCCATATATATTTTTAGGACATGAATATTATATGAGTTTCAAATATTTTTTTGAGAATTAAATTGTTAAAGTTTCATTTTTTTAAAACACGCACATTTTCCTATAATTTTCGGAAAAAAGACACGTTTATATAACTGGATCGTGGATCATATCAGCCCAAGCTTTACGAAGATCCGACGCATGTTATAGCAATCTGAGCCATGTTGAATAACACCATATTAATACCGTCTTTTATGTGTGTTTATTTAATTATAACTTAAACTTTTGTGTTTTATAAAAGCTAGACTGGTTTAATCCTATGCTTTTTGCGCAAGGTCATTACTTTCGTCAAATTTAACATAAATAAATGCGTAGAACATCTCTTTCTGATACAAGGTTTCCATATACTTCATTGACCTTCAATTTCATGGACAAATAGCTTTTATTTGTTTACGCTTTTATTAGTCCTGTAAGGCGAGACATGTGAATCGGTGGCTTTCTTGTTTATATTTCCATTGCAGCGTAAATGAAGACAATAGAAAACAATAGTCTTTATTTATTTGTAAGGGTACCTATAAAATAAAAGTGTATATATCTATAAGTCTACATCATTTGTCATTACCATGGTCATATATGGCCAAGAAGCATCGATGAGATGGCGCTGCCTTTTGTAAACCATGTTTTGTTATAGATCATTTGCATATTACTTCTATCATTGCAGGTTGCGAAGAAGCACCGTTACAGATTTAGCGTGATTGTGCATGAATTACGAACGGCAGAATTGGTGCCATACAAGACAACACTAATTGCCTTCATCAATTGTATCCTGGTGGCCACAGAAGAACTAGAGGACAGAGTCAGACTAAGAAACCAGTTTATTGGTAAGTGACTAACCCCGATCTATCTCCTGCGGCTCGAGATGCAGATCGGTTCTTCATCCACACCATACTCCTTGTGGCTCGACATGTCGACGAAGATACATCCCGGTGTTTATAAACGTCCAGCCCCGGTATTTTAAACGCCACCCTCCACCCTCACCCACACCCACACACACACACGCACACGCATACGCAAACACAGACATACACATGTAACGTGCAATACCTTATACAGCTAAGGTGCTGTCTAAGCGATTCTTTGAAGGCAAGCAAATGTATCGGTTCCATGTCGGGTGAGCCATTATTCCGTGAATGAAAAAGAGTAGGCGGGTAGTCTCTTCCTCCAAAACGTGACTTCCACGTGATGATCTGCAATATTTCAATGTTCAGTATGCAAAACACGCTATTGTTATTTATGTATTAGAACCAAGTCGCTTTAAAAAAGTTATAGCAATAGCTTATAATTATCGTAAGAAATGTTCAGTATTACTGAGTTATGGTGAAATCATCACCCTAATTAGAATACCCCTAGTGGTAATACATCAAATTAATGGTTCTTTAATTTGGCTTATTTGGTGTTAGTTTCTATAATCCAGACATACACATGCTGAAGGCGAGTGCTAGCGTATGGACTTCTTTGAGAGAAATCTCGTGTGATGTCTGGATGATATAGACTATTTAAGTGTCCATTTTATATGCCAATTTTCTCAAATTCAAGTTAATGCATCGATAAAGTTGCGAAGTTTCAAAATTTATTTTAAGTGTCAGGTATCGGTTGTTTCATTCTACGGTGGAATATTGGAAAATGCTTTAGAACAAACCTCATCTGCAAGCAACTGGTTCCATCTCAAAACAAAGCAAACCATAGTGTAGTGGTCGATTATCCGGGTTTCGTTCACATGTCTAGTATTCAGTTATTACTGATCTCATTAAAACCAGAACCTAATTACGCTTGGATACTCCCCGCCACTGTGCCTATTGGCAATACATCTAGTGTTAATACATCAAATTAATAGTTCTTTAATTTGGTTTAATTTGTGTTAGTTTCTATAATCCAGACATACTCATGCTGACGGCGAGTGCTAGCGTATGGACTTCTTCGAGGGAAATCTCGTTAGATGTCTGGATGATCTAGACTATTTAAGCGTCCGTTTATATGTCAGTTTTCTCACATCAATAAAGTCGCGAAGTTTCGAAATTTATTTTAAGTGTGAGGTATCAGTTGGTTCATTCTACGGTGGAATATTTGAAAATGTGTTAGAACAAACCTCATCTGCAAGAAGTTGGTTCCATCTCAAATCACAAAGCAAAACATAGTGTAGTGGTCGATTGTCCGGGTTTCCTTCACATATCTAGTCTTCAGTTTTTACTAATCTCATTAAAACCAGAACCTAATCACGCTTGGATACTCACCGCCACTGTGCCTTTTTATAGCGCAATAAGAATGTCTGATTTAATGTGATTTGTGTTGTTATTAAACGTAGTAGATGCTAACGTATAGGTCAAGCGTACAAATACTATTCTTAAGCTAAGTATCTGGTTTCTAGAATTCGCTAATTGGTTTTACTAGTAAAAAACACACCTGTATATATGCGAGACCTGAATGATTAAATATCCTAGCAGTTTCCTTATCTTTAAGAAATGACACCTGCATCGTGCTGTATTGAACAATGACATTAGCTTTATTGATCAATAATCGTTTCACAGAACATATTTTTCGTTTTTTTTGAAAAAACTTATGATGATAAATAACAGAATTATGAACTACAATGCTGGTAGCCTCTATGAATTATTTAGGTACGTTGGTAAACATTCCACAATATTGGCTATTTACTAAATAGAAATAAGATATTTTGACGGAATTCAATGGCGGTACAACAAAAGGTACCGCTTCATGGGTTTGAACTCCTAGTCGACAATAAAACTACACTCAATGTAACAACAGACGAGCGCGCAGCCAATTGATCCAGACGGGTAAGTGATGTAACGCAAGACCTAATAGGATGAACATCTAATGCGCTAATGGATTTCACGTGAGCAACAGACGTATACATAATGCGGTCCCAGCAATGTTTACAAACACTAAATAAAACCCTTTTTAAGCTCGACTATTCGAAGAATAAGAGAGCTTATGTAATCACCCCGGCGTCGGCGTCGGCGTTGGCGTCGGCTTCCCGCATCAAGGTTTGCGTGTAAGCTGTGTTTAGAAGTCTATATCTCTTACAATTCTTACTCTAGTACAACCAAATTTGGCCATTAGCTTCCTTATAAAATTATCTTAAGGGCTACTTAATTTTGGTTCCTGTTACCCCTGGGCTCCCATGGAACCCAAATTCTGATAGCCCTTAAAATGTGTCTGTTTCACATCAAATTTTGCGTGTAAGCTGTGTTTACAGGTCTATATCTCTTACAGTTCTTGTCCTAGCTGAACTTCATTTTGGAATTGGTTTCCTTATAGTATGTTGTAAAGGGTTGGGTTAGTAATTTTGTCTTCTGCAAATTCTGGGCTTCCATGCATGAAACCCAAACTGTTAAGGCCCATGAAATATGCAATAAAGGCAGATCTAGGTTTGCATGTCAGCATGTATATATCTATAATTTTGGTTTGGGATTTCTTACAGAATTATGCATCTTATTCATACTTCACCGATATTGGGGCACGGGCTCCCTCCTACACCCCGCTCCCATTCCCTCCACCACCCCCGCCCCCACCCCCCGCACCCCACCCTCCATACACGCTTTTTTTTTAAACTTTTTTTTTACATATTTTGTGTTGTTTTAGTCAATTCTTACACATATATGTTGCCCCCCCCCCCCTACTCCCCCACCCACCTCGCCTCCACCCACCTCGCCTCTCACCCCTCCCCCACCTTGAAACTATTTTTTTATTTTTTACATATTTCTGTGTTGTTTTAGTCAATTCTTACACATATATGTTGCCCCTCATCCCCTCGCCCCCAACTTGAAACTCTATTTTTTTTTTTTTTTTTTACATATTTCTGTGTTGCTTTTGTCAATTCTTACACGTGTTGCCCCCTCCCTCTCCCTGCCTCCCCTCCCCTACCACCACCCCCACCCACCAATCACTCGAAACTAGAATATTTTTATTTAATTTTTATTTATTTTTACATATTTCTGTGTTGTTTTGGTCAATTCTTACACATAGCTTCTTACACATATATGTTGCTCCCTCCACCCCCTAACCCCTGCCTCTCCACCCGCCCCGCATTCGAAACTAGAATATTTTTATTTAATTTTTTTTTTTGAATTACATATATCTTTGTTGTTTTGGTAAATTCTTACACATAGCTTCTTACACATATATGTTGCCCCTCCACCCCACTCCCTGCCTCTCCACCACCCCGCCCCCCTACACCACTCGAAACACGATTTATTATTATTATTTTTTTTTTTTTTTACATATTTCTGTGTTGTTTTTGTCAATTCTTACACATAGCTATCATGCCCCACACCCCCTCCCCCCACTCCCACCCACTTGAAATATATTTATTTTTATTTGTTTTACCATATTTCTGGGTTGTTTTAGTCAATTCTTACAAAGCTTTTTACACATATATGTTGCCCTAATCATCCCCACTCCCAACATCAACCACCCCCGCCTCTCCCCCACACCACCCCCACCCCATTCAAAACTCGAATTTCTTTTTTTCTTTTTTTTTCTTTTTACATATTTCTGTGTAGTTTTGGTCAATTCTTACACATAGCTATGTTGCGCTCCCAACCCACCCCACATTGTTTTAGCCTTGTTTTCTGATGGTTAATACTAGCTGTATAATTTATTATTCTCTGAAAAATCGAATAGTCGAGCTGAGCTGTTTTCCGACATCTCTTGTTTAATTTCGCGATTATATTACTACAGATTTATGTGGGTCTTTGATCAAGTACACATTTCACTGAATACAAATCACAACAGTAGCACGAGTAGGAGCGGAAGTGTTTAACTATTACTTATGGCGACCCTATTTTACTAACCGCTAAGATGGTGAGCCATGACTTACTGGTAGATTTAGGGTTAGGGTCATAACAATCGGGGTGGGGAGACTCTAGGTATCAGCTTTCGTTTTAATATTGTTTATAATTATTAGTTTGTAAAATATTATATCTAAATAAAATATTGTTTAAACCAAACAGTATGTTATAATGGCATAGTCCAACCATAACGTATATTAATAAAGATAGAAAAGAAACAAATCGATAAATAAAGTGCTAACAAAAAGGTATTCTTCATCAGTTATGGCACACCCACTGGAGTATAGCAAGTGTTCGCCTTGATTGGTACCATCATGGCTGCTAGTAAATAATTGAGCTTTCTTTTTTGTACATTGTAAAATAAAAAGGCATCATCTCTAATTTACATTTCCGTTTTTGGTTTATAAATGTATCACTTTTTGATTTATCTATCTGAGACTTTTTCCAGACATTGTCATTTTGACTTGTGATATATTTCGACATCTCAGGTTTTAAACGGTGCAGACTTTCATGAGACAATACTTTCTTAGATTACGCAAGACCTCCACTTTTATATTTTTGCTAAACATGGGTCAATATTTTTCTAAAATGACTACAAAGACTAGACGTCTAATAGTTTGCATATAGCATTTGGCCTGTTTTGCTTTATTAAGTGTGTTCCTATTGTGATGTGGGGTTAAATTTGGCCACGCCATATCGGGCATGCGCTTAACATAGTCATATATAAACATTTGTTTTCAAGAACTATTTTACTTACCATATCTCCGCTTCGAAGAAAGTTTGCCCTTTGAGGTAAACGAATTAAATGAGTAAAATTTCGACCCAGTAGCCCTACATACTCCTCTTTAACATCCATAATACTTTTAAACTGTAAATTGATTGTACTAAATTGTTTAAGCGATCCGGAAATGAAAAAAATCCTCTTTCTAATGTTAATGGGCATCACGTGTTAAAGGGGCTTTTCTACCGATAATAACCAGAACACAAACAATATATCTAAAATGTAGTTAGAACATAAGATAAAAATGACAAATACATAGTTACCCCCTAGGTTTGTTTTACTTGTTTGGACTTTTATATAGCACGGAGAAAAAACAACTCACTTTTGTGTCGGAAATCAGGTTGACAGTATATGTATCATGTTTAACTTACAAGAGCTATCATAGTCTTGTTCTTATTAAAAACATTGATAACTGAAGCACAATAACGCTAGGTACAGCTTAAATGTATTGTAGTATATCATCGAGTTATTTAGAATGTTTACTCTTCTCTTCGTGATATGAAGCAGTTATATAATATACAAACAATGGATTGTGGCAGATCAATAATATCAGCTCTCTATACCGGTATTGGTCTCTTCTCCATTCACTATCGCTTACATCACGGAAATGATAGCAATTGTTATTAGATCAATGCTTACATGAAATCTTCTTATTACGCTTGCATCATTAAAGAAACCTTTTTTTCCATGACAGAAGTGGCTTTTACATAAATAATTTACAAAAATGGTCGTCTGCAAAAAGACAGCCTTCTAAACAAATAGCATAAATAGCATCTCAGCAATTCCCTAAGCGGATACTTTTCCTAGAAATCTTCCCCGTAATTAGTGTTTTGGTAATGCAAACATCTGCTCCATGGACATTGTGCTGAGTAGGCTATTGAACTTAACACAAAACCTAAGTCGAGTACATTTTGTATGAGTGGCGCTTTTACCGTCTGATGTCAGTACTAATTAATGACGAATGTCTTTGTCTAGTGATATACTACTTCCATCGGTTAGACTTATTAAACTACAATTTAGGGAAATTGTTGAAAATAACGAACCTTGTTTTTTCTGTGTTTTATTTAGTAAAACATAAGAACGAGTAGTATGGCTCTTGGTGTAAATTCATCTTATTTCGTGAATTATTGTTATGTTATTGCTGGTTTTCGAAAGATTATACATATATTACATCGGTTGTTCCATCTTTGACAGGTGTTCAAGACGATTAAAATCACCGACATCCCAACTGTCGCTTGCAGTTCACATTGACTTGTATCCGGTTTCATTTTTGTTCCTCGCTGCTCGAAGTGCAAAGGGGAACAATAGCGCCCGACCGTGCGTCCGTAGTGAGGTTTCAAGTAGTTGAGGTCACATTATAAAGTATCAGTTTCTAACTTGTACATCATTATATACATGACTCCTCGTCTAAGATGGATTTCAGATCCACACGTCTAAGTCCAAGATTGCACCATAAGACTAGCGTTGACAAAATGAACCTCTGAAAGGTTTCCGGGCGTTTTTGACATTCGCTTTTCCAACTACGCAGCCATCTGTATAAGCATTAAACCTCGGCAAAGCTGAGATCCACGAGTCAACATCCAAGATGGTTGACACAGTGCTTTTGAAGATAGATGCCGTTAAAGGTTTCGAGACATGTGGGGTCTCAGCATGTGTATAGCTTTCTACGTTAAGTGCATCAAGTGTAAATGAAACCTTTTTGAGATCCAACAGTCAAAATCCAAGATGAAGTCCACAGAAACTGCATTTAAAATCGGCGATTGGAATCTATTGATGGTCTTAATTTCTAACTTTTCCATCTTCAACTTAGAATTTTTATTAACACAAAACCTCGTCGTGATTGCATTCATGGCAATTTACCCGATCGATGTGTTGTTATATGAACAGTTTTATCTGTTCTATGTTCAGTTTATAAACTATTCACCATAGACATAATGTGTGCAAATAAACTGCACTAAATTTGTAACGAAAGCTGTATTACTATAAGCAGTACATTTTCATTGCTCATGTTGAAAAGTAATATATTATTTAGAGTAAAGCAGAATGTTAGGTTACTAGGAACGCCACAAAACTGAAATCATGAACAAAAATAGAATCATTTGAAAGCAGAAACTAGTAGTTAGTGTTGGATTGATAATAAACTTCCACCAACATGTACTCATTCGTAGATTACTAATATTGGTGTACATGCTCCATAACTTTTGGAATTCAATACAGCTGTAACTTGACACCGCACGATTTCCTTGTCTGTGAATATGAAGATACTCTGACTTTAATATCAATATTACATGACATCATTTTATAACAAAAGCAAATCTGCAATCGTGTCATTCGAACTAAGTGTTTATTTGTTAAATTACATAATTGTCTACGTAATAATAAAAAAGATGTTGTCATCGATATTACATGGCGTCGCATTGTTATTTGTTTTACAAAAGAAAAAACTACAAAAATAATATAGACAAAACTTAATATAGAAAATAAAAAATAAATAAATAAATAAACCAATAGGTTGATATGCAATACTAGCTTCATGGGAATATCATTATCTTTGATATAAATTACACTCTAATTGAATATGAATTATTATTCGTTTCCATGGAAATATAACTTGCTTTAATTTAAGAAAGTTCTGTATAGCAAACGTCATCGTGATGCCACTGTCGCGATATAGTTTTCATTTTTTATAAAGATTTGCCGCTGCGGATACAACATTTTTTTACAATTGACTAGTTTCCATGAAAACGCATACACCACTGATATAACAACCTTCTGTATATTAAACATCGTCACAAGTTAAATATGTGTTCCAAGTTTCATGAAGATACCTTGACTGTTTTTATGGTTTATTTTTCAGGTTTTTGTTTTTAATTTTCAGTTATACACTAGAAACGAACTAAACATACAAAAAAAAATCATGTTTCATACAGCTAGTGATATAAAACAGTTGTAGCGTTTTGTTCCAGAAACGTACAACATTTATATTGGTTTCAAACAAAATTATGATATTACACAAACGTTATTTATCAAAAAGCATTTCAGTACCACCACTAGGTCAATTCGTGGACTTTGGGAATTTCGTCACTTTTTCGTCATATCAGTTTTTTATACAATGCATTGGAGGTGAATAGAATCATCGGTAGTAAAGAATCATTTTCTGTTTAAATTTAGTTTTCTCAGCTCATGTATTTTTAAATTGTCCAGTTTTGAAGATATATCATATATGTATACATGTATGCAGCACTGACATATATAAGTATAAATCTATGCAGCACTGAAATTAGTTGGTGCATTTTTCTATGCAAAATATATCACTAATTGCAACATCTCTCAGAAACAAATGATTCTTTACTACCTGAATGAAGTGGATTTTGAAACAAACAAAAACATATTGTCACAATTAACTGAGATGTAAATATGTGCTGTTATAACAAATGTTAGGGACAAACGTCACATGTAATCATCAAATAAGTTCACTTGTTAAAGATGGCACTTCTAGGGAGACAATGAAATTATGTGAATATTGGTGCAAAAAAAAGCTATTAAAAATTACGGTTATAGAACAATAATTTCAGAAAATTTGCTACCGTGCAACTAAAAGTGTAAATCTAAATAAGACACTAAATAGACATTTTCCTTTCATTTTAATTTAGATAGTTAACCCAAGAGAATCTATACCCCCAACCCATTGTACTGTTTTCCCAAACCAGGTCTGAACGTGTTGGATATCATAGACGATCTGCGTAATGAAGACGATGAAGATCTCATTATCCAGTGTAACGTGTTTGATGAGGAGAAACAAGAAGATGACGAAGCATTGAACGCTCTTAATCCAATAGGTGTTGATATAAACGATCACCATGCAATCTTCAACGCTTTGTATCAAAAGGTGAGTAGCGGGCTCTACCATTGTGTTTAATTAAAGCAGATACCTATCTTGAGGGTCACTGGTAACAGTTGGCAGTGGAGCAATTTGTACGAAAGAAAATCTATTTTGTATTTTATATAGTTTAATAGTGATTAATCGAGCATTAAACAGTATGACTAAATGACATTTTGTTTTCATGAAAATGGACCGTCGTGTTCTACATACAATAGTGTTAATAGTACTTTATTTATGAAGCGCATTATTATTGCATGTTATGTGTTTCATATTTATGGGTATTAACTTTTATCTTGTGGTTATATTTATAACTTGTGGTCATTTGCCATTGGCATATATTAACAGATCGTACTTAATTCTTATTTTCTTAGGTTTACAATTCGCCTCACTCAGATGTTCTTCTCACAATCTTGCAAACGCTTCTACGAATAGACACAGATGAACAAGAAGGGTAGGTGTATATACATAAGGATATACGGAGTTGATCCTTCGTTCTATCTGCTGGTATCCAGTATTAATTAAGGGACCAGTATTGATCCATCCTTCTGTCTGATGGAATCTAGTTTTAAATGAGGAACCAGTCTAGATCCATTATTCTGTCCTTCTATCCGCTGTATCCTGTATTAAGTAAGGAACCAGTATTGAATAGTCCTTTTGTCCGCTGTATCCAATATTAAGTAAGGAACCAGTCGGTATCCCTCCTTCTTTCCGCTAGTATTCAGTATTAATTAAGGAACCAGTCTTGAATAGGCCTTTTATCTGCTGTATCCTATATTAAGTAATGAACCAGTCTTTATCCCTCCTTCTATCCGCTGTATCTACTATTAATTAAGAAACCAATCCTTATCCCTCCTTCTGTCCGCTGATATCCACTATTAATTAAGGAACCATTCTTGAGTCCTCTTTCTATCCGCTAGTATCCAGTATTAATTAAGGAACCAGTATTGAACCCTCCTTCTATCCGCTGATATACAGTATTAACTAGGGAACCAGTATTGACCCCTCCTTCTATCCGCTGATATCCAGTATTAATTAAGGAACCAGTCTTTATCCTCCTTCTATTCGCTAGTATTCAGTATTAAGCAAGGAACCAGACTTGATTCCTCCTTCTATCCGCTGATATCCAGTATTAATTAAGGGACCAGTCCTGAGTCCTCGTTCTGTCCGCTGGTATCCAATATAAATTAAGGAACCAGTCTCGATCACTCCTTCTATCCACTGATATCCAGTATTTATTAAGGAACCTGTCAATATGCGTTCGAATATGTATAGAACGGACTTTTTACTAGTGTTATAACTGTAATAACTGTTTAGCTCACCTGTAGCTATTGTGTCTGGACTCCTTAGCCGTCATCCGGACTCCTTAGCCGTCATCCGTGAACGTTTACTTATACGATTTAGCATCAGAATTTGCTTTGACATCACACCAGTTATGCATTAATAATATGTTATTGCAGATATGTTACAATATATGTATTAAACATCACAATAGTACTAGCAACATATACAAATGAATTGAACTGTTAGTTATTACAGCATACTTACAGTTCTCTCCATGTTTTAATTCCGTCAGAGATCAATGTCTTGGAAGTTTGTTGAAATTAACCACCTTAACTAAAATGTCTCAAACATAATGTTTATGTCTCCTTTTGTATAATCCCTTGAACAGTAAGTACATACGGTACTTGATAAATATGTGAATTAATCAATACACACATGACCTTGAGAATGATGTAAGCTGAATATGGATCAATATATTGTATCATGTTTATATTTATTTTTCAGTATAGCACTGCCTAGATAAATGTATAAACACAATAAACTGGAAGTTTCATGTAAAAATATTCCAGATTATATGAGTTCTAATTGTTATCTTTTTAAAATGCAATCTCAGTGGGAATACAGAAAAGGGAATATATTCCTTCAACATATTCTTCTCAACAACCATTTTGATAGATTTCGATAGATTTTTTTTTCAGAAATGATCTGTATACCTTCAATTGTTCTAAGACCACGGGGTAAAAAAAATGGTCGACCGCCGAACAATATTTGTATCTGTAGGGAAAATTAAAAAAATGTCTCACAAACCATTTCCTTTCAGTTGACAGTTACTTTTGAGAAATGAACCTCATATGAGAGACTATAAATTTTGTTCAAATGAAGTCACAAGATAAAAACAAATGCGTGTCCCTGGTGTCCCTTGTAGAGATATCCAGCATAGGACGTCATCTCAAATAGTTTATTTTCAAGAACGAACCATTTGACTTTTTAAATCAGGTTTTCCTCGGAAATAGAATTGTATAGCTCACCTGTTTTAATTAAACGATCTATTGATAGTTGATTTTCAGAAAAGTTCTTCATATTCTATACTATCAACACCAGGTATAAAAGTCGTACAGGAAATGTAGCTTTCACAACACACATTCAACCAAGATTATCACGAATAACAATAACAATGTTAACAAGCAAGATTTTACGCAAGCGTAAAATAGCTGCCTAGAGAAAATAGCATTATTTCTGGGTAGGAACTGGGAACAAAGTTTAACATAATAACAGACCAAGTCACGGATGTTAAAACAATATTCAAAACAATAGTTGTCACGGAGACGTAAACACGCCATGACCGGTTTTTTTTACCAGACACTTTCTTCCCAATTTGTGCTACCAAACATTTTGAATCAAGGTGGGCGAATCCTTGACATGCCTTACAAATTGATTACATATTCAACTTTATAGCACGACGTCCTAAAGTACACATCAGCACTGAAATACAATTACTCACATGTATGGGATGCGTGCATTACAACATAGATAAACTGTTCATTGCTACCATGTGTAATTATAAGATTGCGTTATCAAAGTGAAAAATCTCAAAGAAACTATTCATTACTACCTTACCATGTGCAGTTACTAAATAATATAAGAGTCGCTGCCGTTACGGCAGCGAATAATAAGCAAGGCAAGTGACATCACAAACGGGGTAAAAATACCTCCATACCGCCATAAAACGATCAGTGGCAAAAAACTCCGTCAGTCAATTTTAACCAAATGTAGTCAGGGGCGTAGCGTGACCAATTACTCACGGGGTAGGTGCGGGAGGGGATTGTCTCCCTCCCGCACAACCCCCTCCCGCTGGTGGGGGTCCGAGGGCATCCCCCGTGATTTTTTTAAAAAATAAACGCTCGTACGTGACTTCTGGTGCATTTTAGGGTCAGGATGTAAGATTTAAATCCTGTCGAAAAGACCATTATTCGAAAACATTTCACCTTTTTATTGCGTTTTTCCGAGTTTTTATTTTTTGAGCCTTCGTTTGAACAGTTTACTCACCTGAGTAAATGAGTATGGCACTCTACGCGCCTGGTAGTCCGCGGTGTAAAAACTAGGCTCACCTTTGGTCCCGCTTCGGTATCAATTATTTGTATATGGAAATATATAGGGTAACCTTTCTCAGAACCTAATGATCGAATGACATTAAATTTGGTATGAAACATCTTATTTACATGAGGAATGTTTTGCATTTTTATTTTAGTGACGTGAGATGGGATTGTGCTGAAACAGCGGTGAGGCAGGCCATTTACATGCCTCTTCCAAAGGCGTCAGATCCTACGCATCCAGGTCATGTTTCTCCACCAAAGCAAGCGTTCTGTGATCACTGTGGATACCATTCCAAACATACAAAGGACTTTTGTGCTCAAACCGAACTGTTTCATAGTAATAATGATAACAATAATGATAAGTGTAAAACGGAAACGCTTGTGATCAATCAAAAACCAAACGCTGCATTCGCTGATGCTTTAAACGAGCTTGTTGGAAAGCAGCAAACTTCATCACCAAACACACAAGTGGATTCTGATACGTCTTCACACATTCCTCCAGCTCCTCCACTCCCACCTCAAATGTCAAACATACGTCCCGCCCCACCTCTCCCTACTTCGTCATCGTCCATCCCTCCACCACCACCATTACCTTTTACAATGTCTGGCATCCCTCCTGCACCACCACCGCCCCCATCATATAGCGGTTCCATACCTCCAGCACCACCTCCGCCACCACCATCAGGTTCATGCATTCCGCCAGCACCACCACCGCCAGGTGGTATTCCTCCAGCCCCACCACCGCCAGGCGGTGTTCCTGCAGCACCTCTACCGCCAGGAGCTCCACCATGTCCAGGAGGGCCACCGATGACGTTTCCAATGAGATCAACTCTATCTTTTCCACAAATCAGAACACCGACACCGAAACATAAAATGAAGATATTCAACTGGACTAAAGTTACTCCAAATTCAGTAACAGGTAAATACATAAATTTAAAAATTATCACTAGATTGATTACGGTCGATAAAAAAAGAAAGCCGTAAGTTGAAAGTCAAAATGATATTGTTGGGTAGAATTGTGACCTTCATTTTATCACAAGGGGAAAATTCCGATATTCGAACATTTATTTGTAACCTAGTGCATTGTTTGAATACAATCTATTCATCAATTTGCAGGAAGTGTGTGTTCTTACCAATAATACGTGCTCATTGTGTATTCTCCATACGAATAACATGTGCACATATTTACAGATTAGTTTACAGATCCGATTGAAACGTGCATCTGCATTTATAATTGACGCACATTTTGTACTTGATAATAAAGCTACCATACATTGTTTAGATATATCATAAGTACCGTATCATTATAAGCTCACAATAGGTCATAGAATGAGGTACCACTTCATAACTTTAATATTTAACCCGGGGAACTGCCTACATGTATGATGGCATGTAACTGGAGTATTGCATTACTGCATGTACTCCATACATGTTGCAAATAAAACGTTTATATATATATAAATGTACATTTTTTCCCATTATATTAGTAAAGACTGGAAATGTCTGGAAGGAAGTGTCTTCCATGGACGACCTCATCCCAGTGAACTATGACACAATTGAACAACTATTTTGTCAGAAAGAATTGGGGAGCTATAAGGAAAGTACGCAGTCAAAAGCTATTACCACAAAGGTAAAACATAGTTAGAAATGATGAATTAATAGCCTGTGTTTTTTACTGGCCAGAAAATAAATCCATTCATTGTGTCATGTCGTCATATGCATGTTAAATATACATGAAGTAACACAAATGGCTTAATTAAGATCGGAATCGAGTAATCTCTAACCGGGAATTACCAGTTAAATATAGATATAAAAATCGAACAGGAGAAGCAGCATTCAAGGACGACAGTCAACCACAAACACACACAGAAACAAAGAACACATTTAAAGATGAATAAAATACCAAATAAGACATCACAAACACAAAAGGGTTGACAATAGGGCTACCGCATTGGAACTATCAGTGGCAAAAAAGGCTGCTAAACACGGAATGCCAAATATAACAATATTGAAAATAATAGTTGCTGGATGTATTTCGCAAATTTTTACTATTTTTCTGTAGGTGCTTCTACTGGACAACAGAAAGAGTATGAGTGTAAACATATTCCTTAAGCAGTTTAAAGAGAACAATTCGCATATAGTTGCCATGATTAGAGAGGGAAATGTGGAAACGATTGGCAACGAGAGATTGAGGGGTCTTCAGAAAATTCTTCCTGCTTCAGAGGACGTGAGTGTATATAAAGATATTCATCATTCGGATACTGCAATGACGTAATAGCAAGACTGGTTCCCTGACTTAATACAAATACATTGGAAGGTATCCGAACGAGTTAAGTCAGCGAACCAGTATAACGCAATAGCATAATTGTTTGAACTCCGTGGGGAAGAACCTAGCATTGTTTTGAATAATAATTTGCATGACCCTTATTATGAAGCAATCTGATTCGTAGTTAGTATTGAGGCTTACAGTTACTTGTGAAAAGTATTCGTGATGACGTTGTAGTTTGCAGCAAAAATGGTTGAGTTGAGGAGTTTCGTCTTTAAACAGTACTGCGCCAAGGACACACACGTGTAGGTGTTTCGGTGAAGGCGCGTGACAACACGTTCAGTATCTGGATATATCCCGTATATACTCAGCAAAAAAGGAAACGTACCTACTGTTTATGCTGGTATTTCCATAGACTGTTTTGAGTGCGTATAAAAGTTTACCCAAGAGTGATAATACAACAATTGTTTGATGTTTGTAAGCATACTTAATTGAGTATAAAGTATTCCATTAAACAGTTTCAAATTTGCCAAGTAATAACCTGTAATGGATGATATAAAAACGTCCAAGAGAAGTAATGTGATAATTGTTGATAATTACAAGCTGCTATCTACAAAAGCTGTGTTATATGATGGGGTGCGGTGTGTGATTTTTGGGTAAGGAAAAATACAGTAAATATTGTCCCGGACAATTTATGTACGTTTAATAGAGTTGATGTTTTTAGGCCAAATATGAATGGGAAAGGGTGATAACTTCCTTGTGTACTAAACTTTTTCAAATAATTATTGTTTTGACTGTTGGTGGCAGTCTATCTCATTGTTTTGTTAACCAGAAAATAAGGGAAAGAAAGTGGGTCCTTTTTATTTTGCTTTATCCAGATATATAATTATCTGAATGATATTTTGAACATTGACAATCCTTTCCTTTTTTCTAATGATAAACTATCCTAATGAACTTCAACTCAAAAAAGTTAATGTCGTATCTTTTTGTTTTGCTCAATTTGCATGTATAAAACAATATTTGTGACAAGAGATATGAAGAAATGTCGTCAATTATTCACACTTAGACAGCGATGACACCAAGGCAAAACATGATGGGGTATATGTTGCTCAACGGTTTCTTTCTCAAATTTGTCTGTGAATGTTATATTTTCTGTTTAACTGCACTACAAACTGTTGTAGTCAAAGTTTAAATGTAAAGCTTATCCTTTATATAACTAAATATCTCCTCCATCATGGCTACCTTAACCTAACATAGAAATATATTTGCCAAAGTTAATGATCGTGACACCCATCTACTTTTAAAATAAAAAAGTAATTTAGAAACTTTCTTGCGACAAGTTCATGATAAGTCTATAATTTGTTTGTCTTCAGTCATACATTGTTGCCTTAACGGTTTATTTTCTTATTTATCTAGCTTCTGCTAAATCATTCAGTACATTTTGGTGGTTTTCTAAGTTTCTAATTTTATGTTCATATATTAATATATACATGATTATTTCTGTGTTATACGGTTACCGCCTGTTAGCATATTTGTTAACATGCTCTGCCACAACGAAAACTTGAACGGGCGGATTTTACTGTTCTTTTACTAAAGTTATAGAAATGGATACGTGTTTTCCCCACAGACATTTGAACTACTATGGTGAAAGTATCACCCAGGAATGATTTTCAGGATTAAGCTTTTTATGTTTTTGTAAAATGTTCAGAACTTGTCAATAAACAAGTTGGAATCAAGAAATTGTAAAATTAGCTTAAATCATATTATTTTAAGTAACAAGGGAAAATTACAAGATTGGGTGATATGAAACTACAAAATATTCATGGCAAAACCAATCATAATGACAGTTATATATTAGGAACATTAGATTGTTCATCGTCGATGAATGCGTCACGTCACGGAAATAAAGGGTTATCTGTACAACAATGTGCATGTTTTACATTTTTATATTTTAAAAAAGCACACAAAAAATATATAGTAGACAACATCTTGCTTTCCCTGTCCGATTTTTGTATCTTTCTTTACATTGAACAGAACACCTTTAAAAACATTGGAACCAGAAAATATACTAATTTTGTTAAAATACAGTGTGGGCAATTATCATTTTACAGTGCCATAAAAAATACTCTTAGCTAGAGTTTGTATAAATGTTATACAGATAGCACGTCTGTTTCCTTTTATATCCTTCCTCGTCAATGGTATTTGATGAGTGTCGATTCGAAGGTAACCAGAACTAGTAACCAGACTCTTTTGCTTAATTTTTAACAAAAAAGTACAATAATATATTTTCGAATTACTTTCAGCTGAAACCAATTATAGAATACGACGGAAATCCGGATTTACTTGGAAACGCTGAGAAATTTTATCTGGAATTATCGGCGCTGGAAGGTCACAAACTCCGTATAGATGCTATGGTTCTTCGACTTGACTTTGGTGCGTTTGTTGATAGGGTCCGGCCTGCAATAGACACGTATCTAAAGACGTGCAATGCTTTGATGGAAAATGAGTCCTTAAAAGTGTTCCTCAGATTTGTACTTCATGCGGGCAATTTTATTAACGCTGTAAGTATGCATTCGGTGGTTGCGGACATGTTTTATTTCCCAAATGTGTTTAGCAGTGCATACTGAGAACTTCCTAACAGTGGAAAGGATAGTGAACGTACTAAATATTTGAAGTTTGTGAAATATATTCTATATATTATACAGCCAAGAAATGATGGTTGGTTGTTTGGTTGCATGTTGTTTTACGTCATCTTCAGAACATTTTAAGCTATATAATATGAGGGTATATTTGTATGGCTGATGGCATACCACTCACTTGTTCGAACCAGTCCTGTATACCTCCCGCCATCCGTAAGAATCGACGCTTTCTCACTTAAAGTCGAGCTCAGAGGTGAGAAGTTATGAAAGCATGGCCACATATACAACAAAATTAATAGCCATCCTGCATTCATTAGATAACTCACATCAATGGATACCATTCCATTATGCTTTCAGGAGATAAGATCATTGAATTTTCATTTCTATTTGTAAATAAAGATGAAAATGACTGTAATACGAAAACTGAGACAATCTCCATTTTACAATCTACACAATCCAGTACCTTAATGGCAATTTAAAAATATTTGTTCATGATACATATGTCATGCTGTCCACTTCCGCGCTAGATGTCTCTCTTTAATACTTGATGTAACATATTTTATATAAATATAAATAAATAAAATGCGTTTTGTTTTATACGTGTCAGGGTAAAGGTGCTGGAAATGCAGTAGGGTTCCGCCTGAGCTCCCTCACCAAACTGATTGACACCAGAGCCAACAAACCCCGGGTAACGCTTCTGCATTATCTAGTGAACGAGGCTGAAAAGAAACACAATATGGCCATTTCATTTGTCGACGACCTTTTCGCTGGTCTCAGCATTCTCAACAGGTAATGCGTACTTGACAATTGGTGTATTAACATTAATGAAGATAATAGATGGTTTAACCCTTAATGTGTATTGCATCAGGATAGCTTTAATATGTGTATACAAACAGTTCAGTCATAATTATTGACCTGTTTATTTACACTCGTTTTCTTGGGATGACAGTAGGGTAAGAGTGAGGTTTTGTGCACCCTAGAACCTGGTTACTTTTTTTGCCACTGACCGTTCCAAGGCGGTAGCCCTATTGTGAACCATTTTATGTCATATCTTACCTTTTATTCACCTTCATAATTAGTGTTTGTTTCTGTGTGTTTGGCAGACTGCTACTTTTCCTGTTCGACTTTTGTATCTACTTTTGTAAGTATCGATTCCTTATCTTTAATATTTCTAAATTGCCATGAAAACTGAAAATATTGGCAACCAGATGACTGTGGGGTCTGCGTCCCTCAATGGAGTCGTTTTAGTTTCTGATAACTGTCAATTACGAGATGGAAATACTTCTTAATGAAACATAATTAGAGTGTTAAATATAGGTTGTAGCAATATCCTGGTGATAAGGTCAGACGAGGAGAAATATGTGTTGGATTATAGTTCAAGGTTCCTAGGAGGATTTAAATGTACATTATGCGTGTTTATTTCACAATATTCAAGAAAATATTCAGATTTCAGCAAGTTATACGTGCAGAAATCTATAAAGAGGCTAACTGTGAACTCTGTGAATTGGACTTTTTAGCAGGTGTAAGTAACGTAATGTATCAAATAAAGTACTTTGAAGCAGACAGTAATAATAGAGACTACCCGAGTGCATGATTATAAAGCTCACATTATGCAAATCACTTGATTAAATGCTATTTCCATATGAACCGGATTTGTAAATTATTGAAGTCTGAAACCTGTCTGAAACATGACTATCCCTAGTAACAATTTGCTCTGCATGGCACTTACGCGTCTGGTAAAACAAGAGGACGTGCTAGCAACCTAGACATAAGCTCGTGCATTCGAGGAATGACAACGCGTGCAATAAAGCAGGAGCGATACATTTATGCGTATTTAATGATGTATCTACAAGGCAAGGTGGAAACTGTAAAACAAAGTTCCAAGGCGGTAGAACTATTGTCAACCCTTTTATGTGTGAGATGTCATATCTTACATTTTATTCATCTATGCAGTTGTTGTTTGTTTCTGTGCGTGTTTGCAGTTGACTGTGGTCCTTGAATGCTACATTTCCTGTTCGACTTTTATATCTACTTTGACTACTGTATTGCTCATATGTGAATCATTGTATTATTGTCCAGACCACTCCAAGAGTAGTTTTACACTGGCCAATGGCTGTATGTCGTCTTTTGACGAGATCGTTGTATCGCTCTCTAAGTTGCATTATATAGGGAGGAAAACATCAATACAGTATGTGTCTCATCTCTGTTTCAATTTGAGTAAATAGATCAACATTTTCTCATCGCATTGTCTTAGAAATAGAGGACACCGTGTTTTATTCCTGATTAAGAATCCATGGTGATATAGTGATTATTGTACAGAAGGGTAGATCCGAATATTGGGCATTTTATCACGAGATCGGAGGCCTTGTGCACAAGTTGGTGCGACTGCAAACTTGTGGAATAACAGGACACGTATCCCATTCAATACTCGTTTTGTGTCGCCTGCGTAGCATGGCAGATCACTTTGTCCGGCGTCTGTCGTCGTCAATCGTCCGTCGTCGTCCGTCCATCACACTTTAACCTGCAACATGACCTTGGCATAACTTGACCAGTATTTGACCTATGTTCATGAATCTTCATAAACATCTTCATCGCATCCCAAGGAATGTCGTTATACATGTCAAATAACTCTGACTTTCATTTCGGCTGAATTTTGCCACTTTTTATAAAACTTTCTATTGCTATGAAAGGGATTTCATGTTGAGTCTTTCACCAGATACCCAGGCAGATGTTATTGAAGCTTTTAATGACACCTCTCGGTATCTGGATGACATACTGAACATTGAAAACCCTTTCTTACCAACTAAATTTGATAATATTTATCCTAAAGAACTTCAGCTTAATAAGGCAAACATATCGGATAATAACGCTTCTTTTCTTGATTTAGATCTCTCGATTGAAAATGGTAAAATAATTAGCAAAATCTATGACAAAAGAGATGATTTTAATTTTGACATTGTTAATTATCCCCACTTGGATGGGGATGTTCATCGAGCAACTTCTTATGGGGTGTATGTGTCTCAACATATTCGTTTTTCTAGAGCTTGTACTCGAGTTAAGGACTTTAGTATCCGTAATCTTTGTATAACTAAAAAGTTATTCAATCAGGGTTACCGTTACCATAAACTGTGTAAAACCATTGCAAAATGTTATTATCGTAACCCTGATCTTCTTTCCAAATATAAAAATAATTTAAGGACTCTTCTGCGACAAGGACTTTCACAACCTGACTTCTATGGTGATGTGATTTATAAACTTCGTAAGATTCTTGGTCATGATCACTTTCATACTATCTTTGTTAAACTTGTTAAAAAGTGTATCAAAAGAGGTTAGGACCCTACCATTGTGCAACGTACTGCATGATTGGTGGTGGACCTTTTGCAGTTCGCCATTATGCTTTCCTCTTTAATTGTACGATGACCGGACATGCTTTGGACCCTATGATGACGCCTAAAGTCCATTGGGACGGTGGTGTTTGATGTTTGACTATGATCTTTCTTGTCGTGCCCTTAATGGTTTATTCTTTTACTGCTCTGGCATCTGCCAAGTCATTGAGTACCTTCATTGTGGCTTTCTAGGCTATTGTTTTTTTGCATTATATTTACACGAGCATATTTGTGTTTTGCTTATATTGCCTAATAATGCTGCCTTGTTGGTTAGAGATTAGATCATGGCGTGGATTTCTTTATTTACACTGTCCTGTTTAAATGGGATGACAGTAGGGTAAGTGTGAGGCTTGGTGCACCATAGAACCGGTTAAAAAAACCCAGTGGCCTACTTTGCCATTGACCGTTCCAAGGCGGTAGCCCTATTGTCAACCCTTTTGTGTTTGTGATCTCATTTGCTTTTATTATTACTTTTGCCTTCTTGTTTGTCTGTTTGCATGTTTGTTTCTGTGTTTTGTGGTTGACTGTCCTCCTTGAATGCTACTTTCCCTGCCCGATCTTTTTATATTTCTTTCTCTTGCGACCTGACCTAGCTCATAACTTTAAATGAACACATGTCAGGCGTAAACATCCTACTCGTTCTTATAACGGTGTGTTACTGCCTCGTTTTGTTTATGGGTAGTTCAACAAAACTAACACTGGCTATGTATGTGAATTTCAAAAATGCATCAAAAGACGGAACGTCAATTTCTTTCAGCGTTAGGTATACTGTCTTCCAGGTGTAGCTAAAAATAATACATGCAATTCATCGTTACGAGAAATCCTAATTACACTGTCTTGTCAATTAGGTCGCTGACGACAGGATAATAGTTAGAGGTTGTGTACCCAAAAAATTGATTTAAGCAGGCCATATTGCCTACTGACCAGTAGGCCGCCTACGGACCGTTCAAAGTCGGTAAGCCTATCTTTACCACTCTTTGTGTTGTGATTAGTGTCCTTTTCATTGAAACGAAAACAGAAACGCAACTCGGGAAGTTCCGCTATATATTGTATATACAATATGCTGCTGTTAATCGAATGGTACATGGCTACGTCTAAACCTTTACTTACGGAAAAAATATTAAAACAACACATAACATAGGAAATAGTATTCCTTCAAAGTTTCTTTATTGACATAGTACGCGTTTGGCTCAAGCATGAGAGCAACCTTAGGATGCAAAATTTTGCAATCTCTTTACATTAGATACAGTTCTGAAATGGCTCAAATTTTTCTCAAAGAGGAACTTCAACATTTAAAAAAAAAATAACATCTTTGGATTTCTTTGGAATAGTATGTGAAATTAAGTGTGCAGTATATATAATATATAGTGGAACTTCTCGAGTTGCGTTTCTTTTTCGCTTCAGGATATATTTAATTTGCTCTTTGTTTATGATAGGTGCGGGCCTACGTGCCATTGCGTTTGTGTGCTGTGGTTTCTATAGAGCCATTTGTCTTATTTTTAAACTGTAGAAATGTCGTACACACAAATCTTCGCGCGTTTGAATTCTTGGTTTGATTCATTCGGCAAATACATAAAATAATGGAGACAAAATTAACTAGTTTGTAATGTTTTTATTTAATTCCAGGTTCACGGTAGACAACCTTCTGGCTGAGATTGCAGAAATCAGTACCGTTATCACTGGAATATACACACAACTAAAAACATCACCTGAAGATACGCGCAAACAGTTTGAAGCATTTATTAAGGTATCACATTCAATATACGTGTACAACATGTACAATGTGCACATCTGAAAGTGTCTCTTAGATTTCGGAAATGTGTTCTTTCTTCCCAGTAATCCTGTTCTAGTCTCAAAAAACTTTCATTTCATGCTCACTTATTTCAGGTCGTGGTGCATTGCGGACCTACAGTCGTTTGCGTTTGATTGATGTGTGTTCTATAGGGCCATTTTTCTCATTTTCGATTTATTTATTTCTATTTTGCATTTTTAGTGGATGAGAGAAGCTCGTTTTAGATTTTAAGGGAACATATTCTGTCTCACAATCATAAAAACACAATGGTTTGTAATGTAATTATAACAAAACCATAATTGATGAAGATCACATCGGTGATTTTGTTCGTAGAAGTATCTAAGTTGAAGCTGTGGTAACCGTTGTTATTTTTCAGACGGCGAACGATGAAGTCAAAGACATTAAAGTCAGAATGAAGGAAATAGATGAACTTTCCAAGAAGGTCGCGATGCACTTTTGTGAGAGTGAACAGAGTTTCAAACTGGAAGAATTCCTCAGCATCATGAAAACCTTCTGTGAGAAGGTCCAGCAGTGTCAGAAGGTTTGTTTTCGATGCTACACAGCCCATAAATATATCGTATACATTGGCCATGAATGTATATGCACTGAAAACAACATGATAAGAGCTAGAAACTGGGGAAATCAATATGTGCTAGATAACAAACAAACGAAATATGGCGTGTAAGTTGTAAACTACCAAAAAACATTGTTATGAAAACAAAAAGCTGTTTAATTGTAAGTATCCAATGAAACTGTAATACATAGTTCGATTGAGATGTTCCTTTGTCTAATTGGAAACATCGTTAAAGCATATCATGTATAAATGGTTTTGTATATAAAGGTTTCCTTTGTCTGCACGTGTAACATTGTATAGCATATTGTTAATTACGTTCAACTTGGTACATATTAATAGTGCATGTATATTTATAGGAAAATGAACAAAGACATGTCCAAGAAGAAAAAGCAGAGAAGCGAAGAAAAAATCAAGCAGAAATCAAAATTAAGCGTAAAGGTTTGTCTTCATATTATTTTTCTATCCTTTTTCTTATTTCATTCCGTGTTTACTTTTAAAAGAGAACAATTTGAATTTATTTGGAGTTGATAAATTACAACCAATGCATTGAAGTAAGGCGAAGTTTCCAAAGTAGTGATATCACAATAGTTCAATATGGAGAAAACAAATGTGTTCCGATACGATTACTGTATGGAGAATCTAAAAATAATAAAACAAAAATGCCTAAGCGCAGTTTTAAAAAAAAAAATGTATATATAAAGGCGAAAATAAACTTCTTGTCGACTTTCGCGAACATTTTTTGGATTGATTTCTGTAACAGTAAGTTTTTCGGTTACAGAATGTTCCGGTTAGGATAATGTTTTCCGCAGATCACATTCAGTAAATATTTTATCACTGGATTTAATGTTGAAGTGACGGAGAAAATGGTAAATAGAAATAACAGAACAATTACACTCGACAAAGGTACTTGAATGCACATACAAGTGGAGTGCGTGGTCCAGTGGTAGAGCGCCGAACTCCAGATCGAGAGGTCTTGGGTTCGATCCTCGCCACGGCCACGTTATTTATCCTTGAGCAAGATAATTAATCCACATTGCTTAGTACTGGTTCTACCCAGGAAGCCATCGAGAGAGATTAATCTAATTGCAAGAACTTGTTTCGCAATCGATGCAAAATAAATATGTTTAAACTAATGCACATACGCGGGAGCTTATATACGATGCAATTCACGTAAGATGACTACTTTAGATGTGTACTTTAGATGTATACTTTCGAAAGATACTGAAATGCGTTGTTTGTGAACCTGAGAAAAAAACAGTATTAGAAACATGGTGCATTAGAAACATGTTGTTTTAGAAAGAAAAAAAAAGTATTATAGACCTGGATTATACCGGATTGTCAAAATGAAAATCTGATTTAAAACGAATGAATTGTTTTGGATTGGATTAAGAAGAAAATAGCGCCATTTGGATTGGATTATAAAGAAAATAGCGCCATTTGGATTGGATTATGAAGAAAATAAACCAGATTTTAATTTTGACAATCCGGTATACAAGTCATTATATAAAACAAAATATTCTGATCTCAATCTGGTATCAGATTAGCGGTGTTATTTTAGAGTGTAACGTGTGTGTGTGTATATATTTACTAGTGTGTGTTGTGTGTTTTATATCTCGTAAAAAAACTATGAGAGAGCTGAGGCTTTTTGTTGGCATGGGAACAAAACACGGCTTGAATTGTATTCGGAAAGTCGGGAAAATATCTTGAAGCTGATGATTAAGGGCGTTTATAGAGTGGGAAGTAAAAATTTAAGACCAACCCACTTTACCTATCAGTTATCAATTTAATATTATTCCTTCATTTTTCAGAACCAAGAAAGATCCCATCACAGGAAGATGACGGATGTATCATAGACAAGTTACTTTTAGAAATAAAGAAAGGATATAGCCTCAGGTCACCAAAGAAACAAATAGAATCAAACTGTTAACAGAAGCTTTCTGAAATTGACATGATTTAATGTTGTGTTTATTTGCATTGTGGTTCATAAGTTAAAAGTTAATATAATATATAAATAATTTTAATCAATTCAGAAGCTTTGTAAGACTGTTAACGTCGGCCTTTACCTTTAGGTCATGTATTTAGTTGTGCGCCGTGGTCTGGTATTGGCTTTCCTTGTAAGTTGGAAGTTTAAATATGCCGCCGCTTTTCATGACGTGTTTGCTTTACCCATCAGATGAGGAAGTTGATCGACCCCATGTACTGGCGTCTATCCGCCGGGCATGTTAAAGAACCAAAAGAATATTTTCCATATTGAGAGTTGATGGTTCCTCTGTGTACTCTCATACGTTCTCTTTGGAAACTGCTTTATATAACCCGAGGGTATTGATGCGCCGTTAAATACAGTGGTTTGTTTAACGCAGAAAATGAAAGGCACATATAATTTAATGTTCATAGATTTTATATCATAAGCGTTGAGAAATTATCTTTCTATGTTTATGTATACTGAACAAAAAAAGTTTAGCACGACTTTTAGATTAAACATATGAACATTGACATAATTGTTAATATTTAAATATTGCTATACTTTTTTTAAAGATATTAGAAATGCTAGATAATGACGTGAGTTTCGAAACAATTTTTTTTTTTATTATTTTCTAATCGAAGTATCAGATATACCTCCCATTGTGAAAAACAACTTATTTCATTATGCAAACGTATTACTTTGAACAAATTTAATGTTTGACATTGACAATAATTGCCCATCCTTTGTATCTCGTCTATGGAAATGACATGCAATGTATGTGCTACATGTATTTTGCTCAGTATTGTTATCACCAATAATGGAAGTTGATACAGTTGTTACACGTGCACGCCTACGATCAGCGTCGGTTTCAATACCCTGGTGCACGAGCGCCAATCTGTGTTACGTAAATAAATAGACGGTGTTACATGTGCAGGCCTACGATCAGCGCCAGTTTCAATACCCTGGTGCACAAGCGCCATTCGATACATACATGGTGCATCTTCTCAGCATTTTAGAAGAGCCACGAAGTGGGTAATAATGTAATAAAAGCACAGTTTAATTAAACGTAAGAGTCTTGCCATACATGCCCTTCAATATGATCCCGTCATAATAATGTGCATAGTATGGGTGTGTAACTGGCGGATATCCGAGGCGTTTTGTTTTATTGTGTCGGCTTATTAATCACTCGGTCATCGGCACGCGGCTTGACATCGCTGGTCAAGGGGCGGTAACTGGCGGAGTTGTTCTTGATATCTTAAATGGTTATATATATATTAATTTTGTTTCATATTAATATTATGTAATAAAATGGTTCATTATGTCATAGTTTTGTAAGTTTTTAAATTTACTCCGCACAAATTCAAATACTACTATTAATATGTATTAATATGTTATTGCATTTAAAAAACTTTGATCATAATGTATGTATATTTTTATATTACTCTGAGTTGATGTAAATGTGTAATTTAAGCAAACTTGTATACGACATGTAATTTGAGAAAACAGTTTATTAAAAGTTTAGTTTCGCTTAAAAGCGTCACACACGTTTTTGAAAGCACATATACACATGTAAAGAAAAGGTTATAAGTCCAACGGGAAGAGTAGCAGTCACAGCATATCACTTTAACAAGTATTACAACGCAAATGTGATTTAAAAAGTACATCACAAACACAATCAGTAAAAAAGCACATCACAAACATATAAGGGTTGACAACAGTGGTACCGCCTTGGAACGGTCAATGGCAAAATGGGTCACCCGGGAGTTTAGACCGGTTCAATGTTGCACCGAACCTCACTCTTACCCTGTCATCATCCCTAAACAACAGAAAGACCAGCTCTATGGAATCTGTTGAATAATGGTAATTTGTGTACCGTCATACTATCTGAACAAACATCAGTATTGCTTGTAAAAGCTCAAATAATACAATCGACCAAATTCTTTGAAATCTGTGGTAAATTCTGTGAAATTCCAAGCGATCCACGCGTCACGTGGTGGATCTTGAGCTATATTCATGTATCTTGGAGCACAGTTGCGTTCACTACGTTACCAACTAATGATTCATTTTACGCATATTCGCTCACGAGTATTTAAGAACCTGTGAAAATAAACCGATACTTTTAATCGTCACATATACATTATTATATGACCTGAACACCTGGGATTCGCTAAACGGTTGTGTAGTGTAATTTTGCCGTATTTGACGTGTAAGTTTTTTAAAGTTGGGTCCCAGTTTGATTACCTACAGGAGGTAGAATCCCAAGTTTGATTACCTACAGGAGGTAGAATCTCTAGTTTGATTACCCACAGGAGGTAGAATCTCTAGTTTGTTTACCTACAGGAGGTAGAATCTCTAGTTTGATTACCTACAGGGGGTAGAAACCCCAGCTTGATTATCTACAGGAGGTAGAATCCCCTGGGTGAGAATGAAATCTGAATACCATGGTTTTGAGTAGAGTGGGGATTACGAACATGATATTCATTTCTTGTGAACATATACATCTTCAGTATTGACATGTTTTATTCACCGTTCCCTTTCCCACTTGATATTACAAAAGCTGTTAAAAGTTTATAAAATGTCATTCATTCATTCATTCATTCATTTAGCCATTCATTCATGCATTCAGCAATTTTCGTTCATTCATTCATTCAGTCAGTCAATGTTTTCGGCATCCCGTTTCTTGACGGAGTGCAGTAAAACATCTATTGGCAAAAATAAATGTGTGCACCATGCAGTGCTTTGTTTAAGATTGGACGGCCCCAGATGGCAGAGGTCAAAGACATACACACACCCCAACCCCCACAACAAATGGTTTTAAATATTGGGTACTGAATAACATGGTTTTGAACTAAGTGATGTTGGAGAACCAGAAATTCATGTCCACTGTTTATCTATGTCATGTTTGCTCATCACCAAAGACACAATAATTTCATTCAAACATTCATTAAGCAGTATATGCTTTTGTTTTATGTATTAAATACTGATAATAACTATTTGGGATGATAGTTGTGTTTCACGTTTGCACAAATTGTTTAATTGATGCATGTTTTTATTAATAAAAGTAATATTCTTTATATGAACCACTGTCTTGTTAGTACACTTCGGCCAGTGAAGATGTAACGTGTATCACGCACCAATTTGCCATTGCAACCGAAAGACTTCTTGTTTAAACAATGATCATACGCCGAGCGTTCTTTGCGACGTAATTGAGTCAGTTTAAACAAAAGTAAAATTAAGTAAACAATACCTAGGGTTCAAAAAGCTGTAACCGGTGTTCAAAAGATACAGATAAAACTCAAACAGAAGATACAGATAAAACTCAAACAGAAGATACAGATAAAACTCAAACAGAAGATACAGATAAAACTCAAACAGAAGATACAGATAAAACTCAAACAGAAGATACAGATAAAACTCAAACAGAAGATACAGATAAAACTCAAACAGAAGATACAGATAAAACTCAAACACTCTGAGAAACTAATATGCCAAATAGAAGGTCAGTATTGTTTTATTAATTGTTTTACTGATTTGTTTTCAGCAAAATTATAGGGTTGGCAAAACATAAAAAAAAAGGAAAATATTTTTCTTTTGCAAAAGATCTATGATAAAAGTGTCCAAGTTATATATATGAAAGATGTATTCCTTTCGGTGGGAAAACAATATTATTATGTTTTAATATTTTCCAAATTTTCCGATAGGATGGACGGTAATTCTAAACAAAAAAAGACTGGCCTAATATTTGCAAGTAAGCCTACCTAATATTGACACGAAAAAGCACTGACTATTTATTAAACTAAACGTCATGGATAAATGAGAACCACACCACAAGGTTTCATGATTTTTTATATAGAGACAACATAAAGGGATATTTTAATATATATATATATATACTTTTCTCAGAAACTGCTTAAAAGGCATTTCGATTAATAGAAAAACATACTACTCAACATACACATTTCACCTGGGATGAAAATTGAAACGGATGCGTCTCGGACAGAAGTGTGCCAAACACATGTCGTTCACTAGACAAGACCCGTTGTCGTTCACTAGACAAGACCCGTTGTGGAATAAATGCTCCTGCATAATTATGTTCAGTTTTGTACGGGAGTAAACTTTTCTTTTTGCACTTTAATAGACTTTACTAGTCATACAGAGCTCTGATTCCACATCATAACACAGCATTACTACTCATTTAAATCATTTGGCAACCTCGTGCCATGTCCTGACCAATAACAGTACTAACGACCCAATTAATAGTTTCCATGAAATCTACATAATATTGACATAAAAAATCGTGAACATTTTGTAGTTGTGAACAATTTTATAAAACGTCCTGGATAAATAGAAAACTTTAAATGGTTAGATCCTTTTTTAAATCTTTAGTCGGTAACCTCGTATCATGTCCCCACCAGTAAGGATATGTCATGTCCCAACCAGTAGTTGTACTAACGACACAGACTATCACAACCAGACTTCTATGATGGCGTGATTTACAAACTTCGTAAGATCCTTGGTCGTAATAAGCACTATCATACATCCTTTAATAAACTTGCTTTATATTTTATTAAAATAGGTTATGACCCTTTCCATTTTGCAAACCACTGCATGTTTAGCGGTTTACCAATTTACAGTTCGCCACTATTATTTCCTGTTTGATTGTGCGATGACTGGACAGAGTGTGGACACTAAGGTGACGTCTATACCTAAATGCTGAAAGGTTATTTTCTTGTTGCTCCGAACCATCTTTGTGTTTTACTTATATTGCCCATTATGGACTATTTGTCCGCCATCTTTAAAATAAAATGGATGGGGTATGGTCAAGTGAAATATCAAATGCATATTTTAGGCATGAGCAATATCAACCATATACATGGCAGTAATTTAACACTACTGATATAAACATAATATCAGAAGGAATACTTATATGGCAGAAATTGTGCCCATTATATTCAAAAACGTATGGTACTATTTTACTTAAAGTTGAATTGAATTTTTACGTCAAATAAATTGGTCCCACAGAATGGTCCATTTATCCATCTAGAGCCGACGAGACATAATTTATCCATCTTAGTAGTATTCGGGACGGTTTAACTGTAAACAAACGGGCACCATTTTGTTTTCTAAAAATAGAAACGCACGTGTATAAAGTAGGTTACTTGTCTCTTATGTTCGAATATTTCCATCGGTAGTTTCATTCAACACGATGTCTTGCGATTACTTGGAAGTTTGTTTAGGCAATGTTTTTATGAAAAAGCCACAACGTATAAACTCCGAGTTCCAACATGTGTTTGATGTGACAGTTACCGTCATCTCTCACTGGCTGGAGGTTAAAGAATGCTTTTTGCAGTTTGAAACTGATGTTTTGACGTCCACCATAAACAGAACATACTATAGAAGTTTGGTAAAAAATACGTTAAAGCGCGCCAATTTTAATGCTCAGAAAAGAGAGAATTGGTATACCAGTTTGTTAGCCGTTGCTAAGTACTGTCAATTTCATTGACAGTGGAAAAGGGCAAAATGGCTGCCTACGTGATGGATATGCGAGTTTGATTAAGCCAGTACAAAATCACTCCGTGGATTCAACTACAAAATGGTCATTGGAAATACTTTTTTTATACATGTATAACACTTATGAATTAACTGCCAATAAATACTTAAATTATGAACGTCTGCGACATGCTCGTCTTTTGAAAAAGAAAAATAGTTTAGCTCTCATTTCGTTGCCTCATTTTCCTTACAATCGTATTGGTCCGTTCGTGCTATGTATAGAAACATATATAGCTAACCTGTAAAATGAAAATATCGGTGCAGACATAAAGGATGAATGTCTACTAGGTCTAGACATTTTACAAAATAGTGAGGGTGATCCGGCTGACTTACTCTTAAGCAGAGGAGTCATAGTTTTGAATGGAGTTGAGATACCATGTATACAGGTAGGTCTGCAAGATAAGGTGCGCAAAATTAATGCGGCTGACCATTTCATAATACCGGGCCAGAGTGAAGCGGTTATAGATGTATCTGTAGAACAGGAAGAGTCCGATGATATCTCAGGAAGGTCAGAGTTCATCATTGGACCAACTGAAAACTTTAAAGAAACATACCCTTTGCAGATGACATCCACCCTGATAGATATAAGCAACTGCGTGACAAACAGTCAGAATACTCAACCCTTTTACAACAGCAATATCATTAATACAGGACCTTTGATAGGACATGCTGAGCTGGTTTGGGTCAACACCAGGTCTTATCTCAACAAGAACACAGCAATGAAGACAATAACAATTTCTCTGTTCGGCGAGTGCAACTCGGAATGGCACAAGGTCAAAAGGGGTTAGCAGCACCTGTAACAGTCAAGAAAACTGATGCCCCGGTTATACCTGAGCATTTGAAGAAAGTTCATCAAAAGGCAAACAACCACCAGAAGCACAGGCATTGGCGCAATTGTTGATAAAGTATCAAAACACCTTTTCTAAGGGAGAATGGGATCATCTAGTTGAGCATTATATAAGCACTGGAGAGGCAGCTCCAATCAAGCAGGCATCTAGAAGGGTCCCATTAGCTTATGCAGAGGAAGAAAAGAAAGCTATGGAAGACCTTTTAGCTAAAGGGGTAACACGTAAAAGTACTTCTCCATGGGCATCTCCTGTTGTTCTTGTACGCAAAATGTCGGGAGCAGTTCGTCCATGTGTAGATTACAGGCGTGTCAATGCACTCGTCAAGCCAGATGGATTTCCGTTGCGCGAATCCTAGATTGTTAAGTTGCAGAGTCCAGTTCAAGCCTTTTCAGCACTTTCGATGTAACTAGCGGTAACTTCCAATTTCCTCTTAGAAAGTGCTTTCTGTTGTAAATATGACCATTATGCGATGACAAGAATGCCTTTTGGACTTAATAACGCACGCAGCCAGCACCTTCCAAAGGACCATGTAACTGGCGTTACAGGGTCTACAGTGGGAAACATGTTTCGTCTACATTGTTGACATTATAGTAATCAGAGCCAGCTTTGAAGACCACATAGAACGAGCAAGTCTTAATCAGAATGCAAGCTGCGGGACTTAAACTTAGACCCGATAAATGCGAAATGCTTTAAAAGGAAGTAACGTTCCTTGGATACGTAGTCTCTAGTGCTAGAGTTAGAACAAATCCAACCATTATTTCCAAGATTATTGAATGGCCCACACCTAAGACGCCAAAGCAGATCAAACAGTTTGTGGCAATGGGGTCATATAACCGTCGGTTTGTGAAAGACTTCGCAAAACTAATAAGACCTATGGTGGAACTAACTAAAAAGGGGAAGGACTTCCTTTGGAAAGAGGCATGTGAAGAGTCATTTACGCGACTCAAGAAAGCTCTTGTAAGTTCAGACAATATGGGTTACCCTCAGAACAATGGTGGTGAATTATTTTAGACACAGATGCTTCCGACGTGGGTATTGGTGCTGTACTAGCACCGATACAGAGTGGCCAGGAATGTGTAATAGCCTACGCTAGTAGAGTCCTCAACAAGGCTGAGCGCAACTATTTTATTACAGAGAGGGATTGTTAGCGGTACGTATCTGCATAGAGTAGTTCAGACAGTACTTACTCGTCAAAATTTGTTTAGTGAGAAGTGACCACCAGGCCCTAGTCTGGCTATTCAGCTTAAAGGAGCCGCAATGCAAAACAGCCAGGTGGATCGAGATCTCTTTGATGCATTGTCCCGCTGCCAAAATCCCCAAGACTGTTCTGAAGGGGACACCACTGAACCACTGAAATGTGGCCCATGCAAAAAGTGCTGAAAAGAGCTGAAGACATGATGCTGAAAGGGCTTTATGATCATGTCAAGTTTCCAGGACCATCATCAAGCCCGCAAGAAGAATGCCGACCCAAAAAGCGTAGATCCAGCTCCCCAACCAGGACCCTCAACCCGGGAAGATAGATAATATCCAAGAAGAGAAAGTTTCAGCTGGGCTAGGGCAGGAGGTCTTTCTATGGCAGATCTTCGGCTAAAGAAGTCAATATCAGACCGAGCCGTCAAACTCGAGTCCAGTTTCGCGGCATTACTGGATTCTATGGGATGCCCTGGAAGTCAGAAATTACCTTCTATTGAAGACATTCAAACGACAGAATGACACTGGTGAGCATATCCAATTTGTCATTCCAACCAGTTTGAGGGATACCGTATTATTCCAGATGCACAACTCCGTCATTTCAGGTCGCCTGGGTGCAAGAAACCCAAAGAGAAAACCATACAACGTTTTATTGGTATGCCCTGAAAGATGATATAGCTCTGCACATCAGAAAATATGACACGTATGCTGCTGATAAGAAACCGATGAAGATACCTTGAGCCCCAATGGAAACTCTGAATGTGGGAGCACCATGGAATGTTGTCGCAATGGACTACCTGGGTCCTTTACCTCTGACCCTACGTGAAAATAGGCATATCCTTTTACTTAGAGACCATTTTTCCAAATATGTCGAGATACTTGCAGTATCGGATCAAACAGCCGAAGTATGTGCATCCAAGATAAGGAATGAATTTATCGCTAGATGGGGATGCCCTCTTTTTTCCATAGTGATCGTGGAAGCGCATTTGAAAGTCATGTATTCCGCGAACTTTGCAGATTGTTAGAGATTCGGAAAATATGAACTTGTGCCAGGAATCCTCGACGCAAGTACAATCTGAAAGGTTTAACCGCACCCTGCTACGCATGATAAAGGCCTATCTGTTTGGAGAGCAATCAAATTGGGATTTAAACTTGGGTTGCTTGGCTAGCGCATACAGAGCCACACCTAATGAGTCGACCAAGTTAACTCCGAATGTGTTGACTATGGTACGAGAGGTACGCCTTCCCTCAGAGCTAGTGTTAGGTAGCACAACAACCTGCCATGGTCAGGAAATCATATCCTATGGCGGCTATGTTGACATACTGAAATCACGTATGCAGCACGCCCATGAAGTTGCCAGCAAGTACCTGATTCAGCAAAAAGGAGCAAAGAGCTATACGTCGTTAAAGTTGACATAACAAGTATGAGGTTTGCGATATTGTTTGGTGCCTCCATGAGAGTAGACAGGTTGAAATCTCTCCAAATCTAGAAAAGCTGTATGATGGTCCATTCCTCATAGTGCAAAAGATATCGGATATAATCTTTCTGCTTCAATTGGACAGACAAGGCAAAGAGAGAATGGTCCATCATAACAAGCTCAAGCAATATGAAGGAGATAAACCTCTGAGTTGGATCAATGCTGGAAGAAAGAAAGTCCGATTAACGATGGGGGGACAGTAATTCACCATTAAATAGGAGGCCAGAGACAGAGAGAGGAAAATAATGAACTGCTATTACTTGTATATTTTAATGTGTGTGTTTGTGTGTGTGTAGTTGATTTTTTTTATTTGTGTTATTTTTTTGTTTTCCTATACTGTATATCCTGTTAAATTTGTATTAATACTCACCATACTAAGTTGGTGTTAGAGTTGTTAGAGTACATGCAGATGGACAGTGGTAGACGAAAAGAAGAATAGTACCATAGAGTACGGAGAGTTGGACAGTGGTAAACGAAAAGAAGAAGAGCACCATAGAGTACGGAGAGTTGGACATTGATAGATGAATAGAAGAGTACCATAGAGTACGGAGAGATGGACAGTGGTAGATGAAAAGAAGAATAGTAACACATAGTACGGAGAGAGGGACAGTGATAGATGAATAGAAGAGTACCATAGAGTACGGAGAATTGGACAGTGGTAGACGAAAAGAAGAAGAGTACCATAGAGTACGGAGAGTGGGACAATGATAGACGAATAGAAGAGTTCCATAGAGCACGGAGAGTTGGACATTGGTATACGAAAAGAAGAAGAGTACGGAGAGTTGGCCAGTGATAGACGAATAGAAGAGTACCATAGAGTGAGGGTAGATGGACAGCAATAGACGAATAGAAGAGTACCATAAAGTAAAGGGTGGATGTCAGCGATAGACGAATAGAAGAGTACCCATGGAGTATGGACAGTTCGACAGTGATAGACGAATAGGAGAATACCATAGAGTATGGGTAAAATAGACAAATAGAAGAGTACCACAGAACATGGATAGTTGGACATCATTTGACACATAGAAAGAGTACCAAAAGGTCCGGGCAAGTTGGACGGCATTTGACAGGACGAGAAGTACAGTGGAAAAGAGGTCAACATGAAATAAGTGTATAAAGGCACAGGAAAATTACATTTGATTACACAGGAGGGCGGGGGTTCCGACATAATTACGAAACCTATCAGTGACATCGCTTAAACTAATTTATTATTCCATTACAGTTTGAGCACCAAGTTGAATCCTAAAACATGTTTTCCCTTTTCCAGTATGGATCCACCAAACCTAATCTAGATCGCACGCCACAGGGGAAGATCCTACCAATGCCAGAGATGTATTGTCCAGGGCAGGAAACTGATAGACTGGAAGGGGAAGGTGGAGGAACACATCCTTAGGTTTCACCTGTCCCTGGACCAGGTGCCCTACTACTGCCGGATGTGCCTTTTACGGTGTTGGAACCAGAATAATGTGCATAAATACCAACGCCATATAAAGATGGTTGAGGAAGGAACATTCAATATTCAACACATTATCTTGTTGTTTATCCGAACCCCTACGCTATTCAGGATGGAGTCATGCATTTGTTTACACAGGAGGAGTCCTTGAAAATATTCTTGACAAGGCTCCTAAGGCAGGCACTGGCGCAAACAAAGATGTTCTTTCTCTTGCTGTAGATGAAGTTTTCCCAAACGGACTGATGGGATTAGATGATAATTTAGTTGAGTCAATCATAGCGATAAAGAACCCACAGAGGACCATGGCACCACCCAGAGAGCAGTCAGTATCACCCTGGTAAACGTCACCAATACCCGGATATCAGGTTGCGCTACGCCCTGGGAGACATCGGTGATCCAGATGGAAAGCAGTATACTCCTACCAAAAGTACAGTACATCATCATCTGTTTGTACTTCATTAATTTACATTAAAGTTTCACATTCAAGTGTTTGACCCACAGCTCCAAAATCCATAATACTTTCAAAAATGCATACCGTAGGAGGTCAGTATGAATGACTTTGACCTACTATGTTCATTTAGTCCATGTATGACACAATGACTGAACACATCATGCACAACAGCAACATGATCAAACCATATGTTGATCAATCTGAATGACCTTTACCTATTTTAGTTCTCCATTAATTTAATTGATTTCAGATAAAATAACAGCTATGAAACTTCCAAGCTTTTCACACACCATCTGTATGTTAATACTTACAAGTCAGTAAGAATGACCTTGACATACTTATGCACTTTATTAAATTGAATGAGACCGACAGCGTTAAAGTGGGGCATCGCTGTCCTATGGACACATTTTCTAGTTGATATTATTAATGAAACTTGTTCAGTAATGTTGATAGAAATAATACATGGTACCTTGTAAGGTTTTCCCTTTGTTCAAGTTGTTCCTGGGCAAGAATAGGGTCACTGCCTATACATACAGAGGGATAATCTCCTCACCCCCACCCGCTCTCCACACGCCCCATACACCCACCTACACTCAAAACGAAACAATTTCATGTTCATCTAGTACGATTTTCGTTGTCATTCCTGAATTGTTGCATGTGCTACATAAGAGATGGCAGATAGATAACAAGGAGCAATTATGCAGTTCTGCATAAGAGAAGGTCCTAAGACCCGTTCTGCATGTGAGTCCTAGTAGTCCCGTTCTGCATGTGAGTCCTATTTGGCCAGTTCTGCATATTTTAATCTCGATGTAACTGGCGGGTGGTCCTGGAAGGTACATTCCAGTTGGGGCTATATAACCTTGTCTGTGTTGGTGTGTTCATTCCAGTTGGGGCTATATAACCTTGTTTGTGTTGGTTTGTTCATTCCAGTTGAGGCTATATAACCTTGTTTGTGTTGGTGTGTTCATTCCAGTTGGGTTATATAACGTTGTTTGTGTTGGGGTGTGTTCATTCCTGTTGGGGCTATATAACATTGTTTGTGTTGGCATGTTCATTCCAGTTGGGGCTATATAACCTTGTTTGTGTTGGTGTGTACATTCCAGTTGGGGATATATAACCTTGTTTGTGTTGGTGTGTACATTCCACTTGGGGCTATATAACCTTATTTTTGTTGGTGTGTTCATTGCAGTTGGGGCTATATAACCTTGTTTGTGTTGGTGTTTCATTCCAGCTGGGGCTATATAAACTTGTTTGTGTTGTGGTGTTCATTCCAGTGGGAGCTATATAACTTTGTTTGTGTTGGTGTGTTCATTCCAGTTGGGGCTATATAACCTTGTTTGTGTTGGTGTGTTCATTCCAGTTGGGGCTACATAACCTTGTTTGTGTTGCTGTGTTCATTCCAGTTGGGGCTATATAACCTTGTTTGTGTTGGTGTGTTCATTCCAGTTGGGGCTATATAACCTTGTTTGTGTTGGTGTGTTCATTCCAGTTGGGGCTATATAGCCTTGTTTGTGTTGGTGTGTTCATTCCAGTTGGGGTTATATAACCTTGTTTTTGTTGGTGTGTTCATTCCAGTTGGGGATATATAACCTTGTTTGTGGCGGTGTGTTCATTCCAGTTGAGCTATATAACCTTGATTGTGGATGTGTGTTCATTCCAGTAGGGGCTATATAACCTTGTTTGTGGCGGTGTGTTCATTCCAGTTGGGGCTATATAACCTTGTTTTTGTTGGTGTGTTCATTCCAGTTGGGGCTATATATACTTTTTTCTGTTTGTGTTGGTGTGTTCATTCCAGTTGGGGTTATATAACCTTGTTTTTGTTGGTGTGTTCATTCCAGTTGGGGATATATAACCTTGTTTGTGGCGGTGTGTTCATTCCAGTTGAGCTATATAACCTTGTTTGTGGCGGTGTGTTGATTCCAGTTGGGTCTATATAACATTGTTTGTGTTGGTGTGTTCATTGCAGTTGGGGCTATATAACCTTGATTTTGTTGGTGTGTTCATTCCAGTTGGGGCTATATATCCTTTTTTCTGTTGGTGTGTTCATTCCAGTTGGGATATTTAACCTTGTTTGTGTTGGTGTGTACATTCCAGTTGGGGCAATATAACCTTGTTTGTGTTTGGGTGTTCATTCCAGTTGGGGCTATATAACTTTGTTTGTGGCGGTGTGTACATTCCTGTTGGGTCTATATAACCTTGTTTGTGTTGGTGTGCTCATTCCAGTTGGGGCTATATATCCTTGTTTGTGTTGGTGTGTACATTCCAGTTGGGGCTATATAACCTTGTTTGTGTTGGTGTGTTCATTCCAGTTAGGGCTATATAGCCTTGTTTGTGTTGGTGTGTTCATTCCAGTTGGGGCTATATAACCTTGTTTGTGTTGGTGTGTTCATTCCAGTTGGGTTATATAACCTTGTTTGTGGCGGTGTGTACATTCCAGTTGGGGCTATATACTCTTGTTTGTGTTGGTGTGTACATTCCAGTTGGGCTATATAACCTTGTTTGTGTTGGTGTGTTCATTCCAGTTGAGCTATATAACCTTGTTTGTGGCGGTGTGTTCATTCCAGTTGGGGCTATATAACCTTGATTGTTTTGGTGTGTTCATTCCAGTTGGGGCTATATAACCTTGTTTGTGTTGGTGTGTTCATTCCAGTTGGGGTTATATAACGTTGTTTTTGTTGGTGTGTTTATTCCAGTTAGGGATATATAGCCTTGTTTGTGGCGGTGTGTTCATTCCAGTTGAGCTATATAACCTTGATTGTGGCTGTGTGTTCATTCCAGTAGGGGCTATATAACCTTGTTTGTGGCGGTGTGTTGATTCCAGTTGGGTCTATATAACATTGTTTGTGTTGGTGTGTTCATTCCAGTTGGGGCTATATAACCTTGTTTTTGTTGGTGTGTTCATTCCAGTTGGGGCTATATATCCTTTTTTGTGTTGGTGTGTTCATTCCAGTTGGAATATTTAACCTTGTTTGTGTTGGTGTGTACATTCCAGTTGGGGCTATATAACCTTGTTTGTGTTTGGGTGTTTATTCCAGTTAGGGCTATATAACCTTGTTTGTGGCGGTGTGTACATTCCGGTTGGGGCAATATAACCTTGTTTGTGTTTGGGTGTTCATTCCAGTTGGGGCTATATAACCTTGTTTGTGGCGGTGTGTACATTCCTGTTGGGTCTATATAACCTTGTTTGTGTTGGTGTGTTCATTCCAGTTGGGGCTATATATCCTTTTTTGTGTTTGTGTGTACATTCCAGTTGGGGCTATATAACCTTGTTTGTGTTGGTGTGTTCATTCCAGTTAGGGCTATATAACCTTGTTTGTGTTGGTGTGTTCATTCCAGTTGGGGCTTTATAACCTTGTTTGTGTTGGTGTGTTCATTTCAGTTGGGTTATATAACGTTGTTTGTGTTGGGGTGTGTTCATTCCTGTTGGGGCTATATAACCTTGTTTGTGTTGGTGTGTTCGTTCCAGTTGGGGCTATATAACCTTGTTTGTGTTTGTGTGTTCATTCCAGTTGGTGCTAAATAATCTTGTTTGTGTTGCTGTGTTCATTCCTGTTGGGCTATATAACCTTATTTGTGTTGGGGTGTTCATTCCAGTTCGGGCTATATATCCTTGTTTGTGTTGGTGTGTACATTCTAGTTGGGCCTATATAACCTTGTTTGTGTTGGTGTGTTCATTCCAGTTAGGGCTATATAACCTTGTTTGTGTTGGTGTGTTCATTCCAGTTGGGGCTTTATAACCTTGTTTGTGTTGGTGTGTTCATTTCAGTTGGGTTATATAACGTTGTTTGTGTTGGGGTGTGTTCATTCCTGTTGGGGCTATATAACCTTGTTTGTGTTGGTGTGTTCGTTCCAGTTGGGGCTATATAACCTTGTTTGTGTTTGTTTGTTCATTCCAGTTGGTGCTAAATAATCTTGTTTGTGTTGCTGTGTTCATTCCTGTTGGGCTATATAACCTTATTTGTGTTGGGGTGTTCATTCCAGTTCGGGCTATATATCCTTGTTTGTGTTGGTGTGTACATTCTAGTTGGGCCTATATAACCTTGTTTGTGTTGGTGTGTTCATTCCAGTAGGGGCTATATAAACTTGTTTGTGTTGGTGTGTACGTTCCAGTTGGGGCTATATAACCTTGTTTGTGATGGTGCCCAATTCAACTCAGTTCTTGAAGTCGGGCCGGAGTATCAAGTATGTTGGTTAGATGGATAGATGTCCAATGGACAATACAAAACAAATATCAACACTGTTTCAATCTATTGTTTTATTTTCTTTAGGTAGAAATAAAACATTGAAAAATACTGTATAAATATCAGCTAGGCTACCGATTTACAATTTGGTCAAACCATACAACTTGTTTACAATCGCAAGTATACAGGAATGTTTTAAAATTATAACTAACCTGGAAGGTGTGTTAAGTGCGACAACTAGTTTCTTGCAAAATCTATAATAAATCTACGTAAAAGTAAACCTGATGGCGACAGCGAAACTCCTGTCTGGCAGTAAATAATGGTGATTTAGGGAGCAGATATAGGTAAAACTGATCAATTTTCTACTACATGTTTATGAATCGGTATTTCCCTCTGTCTTTATCGTTTCTATAGAAGTGATACCATTTATGAAAAATACATCTGGTGATGCTAACATAATTACGGTCAAATGTGTTTATTTAAAGTTAGAATAACTATTCTTCTCTGAGGCCCTCTAACAGCTGAACTGCCTTTTTTTCTTGCTGTATCCGTAGCCACAATGGCCCCTGCCTGTTTTTGTATGCATTTATACCATCCATAGGTAACCAATATCAAACTTTTATTAATTCAAATTAACACTTTTTTAACTTGTTAAAACCAAATCTTAAATTAAAAGTATATATATTTGTACATATATGAAACAAACTGACAGCTATACGTTGATGAATAATTTGACAAAACAGTGAAAGAAATACTGGATGCTGTAAAAAAGATTTCATTCTCAACGATGTTCGAACATATCATTTTTATTCAGACTATTATTAAGTTGAACAAAATTACGACACAATTTGTAGTTCATGTTTGTTTCAAATAATACCACACTGGCTTTAGTAGCAAATATTTAGTGTTGCGCAAATGTCAGATCTGAACAAGATATTGATAGGGCTATTCCATTAAAACATACATGGGACTCCTAGATGCAAAACAGTTTACAGAACCAAATTTCTGAAAAAAAGGTTTCACCCATAGAAGTTTATTAAACTGCATTCCTAGGGTCCTGGGTAGGTTTTAATGGAATAGTCCATATTGAAATCAATGCACAATCTAGCAAAATAATCGTACTTCCATAATGTCTATTTAATAAATTTGTAAATCTTCCAGATCTTAAAATAAAATTGATTATAAATATGAGTACATATATACACAAATATTTACAAAATATTGTAAAAAAATAAATCAATCAAATCTACAAAGTCTGGACGGATATTGAAATAAATTTGAACAATACTACATGAAAATGTATGTTTACAGCTTTCATTTTCCATGCAACATCCCTTACCCTACCCCAGCCTTTCTGTGACGCTCATATCCCTGAGTCTTCTTTGACGTCAGTGTCCCATTTACGGCGGTGTATGCTCCACAAGCAATGGCATGCACACCTGAGTTTCATTAAAATCTCTCCAAATGTGTTGATAATACAAAAGAATGGCAGTATAAATGGAGTTGAATGATACAGCGAAAACAGAGAGGTGTATAATGCTTGCCAACGTTAGCAAAAGGCACTTTAGATATTGTGATGGTAGGTTCTCCTCGCATAAATGGCGTAATTTTAACAATACTTATTTTCACCTACACAATTTGCACCTATTTAAACACTTAACAACTCAAAACAAGTGTTTCAATTAAAACAAATTCATTCACATGTACAGCAACATGTTGCACTGGCAGATTTCTCGTAACAGACAAATCAGAATAATTTACATAATACTCAACTCATCCTAATATCACAGATGTTTTTATATTGAAGCTATTAAGTTCTTGCATTAATTCACCTATTTTGAAAATAATATGTTTAGCACATGTTTCATATTCAAAGATCTCACTGAACTTTTTTTCCCCTGTTTCTATGGACATTTTTGTCTGTTTCTATGGACTTTCCCCGTGTGTCTTGATTTGTTTGCTTGTTTCTATGGACTATTTCCCTGTTTTTAAGACAACTTAAGAGATTACTACATCTTCAAGGTGTTGTATTCCAGTCTTCAATTGTCATAGAGACCTTCAGTTGCCATAGAGACATTCAGTTGCCGTGGACACCTTCAGTTGCCATGGAGACCTTCAGTTGCCATAGAGACCTTCAGTTGTCATAGGGACCTTCAGTTGCCATGGAGACCTTCAGTTTCCATAGAGACCTTCAGTTGCCATAGCGACCTTCAGCTGTCATGGAGACCTTCAGCATGCATGCATCTTAAAGCAAGAACTTTCATCTCCGAGGTAATAGCTCAAGATAATTATATCACAGCCAAAATACATAATATTGTGAAAATACGAGAAATAATAGAATCTACAGTGTTTCTCTACACTAGCAGTTAAACAACTGACACGTATGTCATTTATCGGGCTTTTTGAAACCGTAATGGTAGATAAGCAAACGGCTTGCATCATCCAGTAAGTTATCTCTCTTGAGATATACGAGCAACGGTTCTTTAAACACTGAACAAAAAGTATAATTTAACATGCCATCAGGATAAACTATTCCATTTCTTGTACAATTTTTAATATCTCTATAAAAACGAATGTAACTCGTTATCTCATTGTATGGATTTCATTTTATTGATATAAATAATTATCTTGCTATCTTCCAATATCCATAAATTGTCATTAAATATCTTCAAATTACTGGTCAACTGATAATATAAGATGACTAATCATCAAAGGAGGTCAGCATTGTAACTTTTGGCCGTGGTGTCGGGGTCGTCGAGGGAATAGCCGCTTCTGTCGGAAGATCGACGTCGGGAGGTGCTAAGGTATGACAGTTCCGGACTACGACTCCTGTATCTGATCAGGCAAAGAAGTAAAAACATATCATAATTATATTTTATTGTGTTAAACCTACTAAAGAGACCACCTCTATTAAGTGACCATTTGCTTTAAAAGACCATCGTTTCAGTTCCCAATTGTTTTAAATCAAAATACATTATGAGACAGCCTGTGTTAAAAGACCAATTTGTATTTTCCCTTTAGTGTCACTGTATTATAGATGGTCTTTCATGACAAAAATGCTATATAACACATTCATGATAAAATAGGGTTTGAACGAACCACAGAACAAAATTCTTCAACAAAAGTTCTTCTCTAAAATGCTAAAAGCAAATCATTTTGTGAATGGAATACATCAAACTTATCATATACTATCCTAAAATATATTAATGTATATATTAATTTTGTTAGATTTTTAATAACATTCAAATTTTGGAATATTAGTATCCGAAAGTGTTATTAAACAAAAGATTTAAAATTGTTTTATAAATGACGCACAGAGAAACCTATCATACAATTACTATAAACAAACACTATGTGCTCATGATGTATGTGCTTAGCATGCACATTTAGTGTTAACTTTATTGACATTTGAATTCTGCAACGGTATATCAGATGTTTAAAGGGGTTGATACACTATTTTCAAACAACATTTATTTTAAACTGCTCTGCAAAACGTAAAAAAAGCTGAAAGATTTATCAAAATGCCATGAAAAATGAAGGAGATATGACCTATTGAAAGTTTGCAGAGAACATAAATGGAGGCGGCCATCTTGGAACGATGATTTCATCGCGCCTTTTTACCATACATAGCATATTGACAAAATGTCTTTTAAAGCAAAGATAATCACTGAAAATGAAAAATAATCATAAAATGTACACATTTTAGCTCTGTATATTTAATTTTTAATCAATTTGCAGTGATTTTGTTTGCTTTAAAATGTATTTTGTCAATATGCTATAAATAGTAAAACGGCGTGATGACATCATCGTTCCAAAATGGCCGCCGCCATTTATGTTTTTTGCAAATTTTAAATAGGTCATATCGCCTTTACTTTTCATGGCATTTTGATAATTCTATCGGCTTTTTTCAAGATTTTCGGAGCCTTTTTAAATAAATATTGTTTGAAAATAGTTCACGAACCCCTTTAACTGTCGCAAATTTTATTTAATGGCATCTTTGTTAGCTAAGCCGATATACACAATTCGCAATCAGTTAGTGATTGAAATACTACAACAGTTGTAAAAGTCAAACTACAATATGGGTTAACATGTTTCTAATGCATTTCATTATTTTCAACAGTTTTACTAACAAACCTAGTGAAATAAAACTAAATGAAGTCAGCTTTTGAGTATAGGACAGATCAGCAATTTAACAGTCGCACATTTTTCAACATCAACCAATCATATTGCACGATTTTAAGTAAGTGTGTTTAAAAACATTTTGACTATATCGCAATGCTACAGATTCTGAATACAGCATGTGATCAGATCCCTAATTAGTACCAAGTCTGAACAAAATATATGTTACCTTGTAGGACTTCTGGAGCGTGATCTTACGGGACTTGTTGATCGTATGTACCGACTTCCGCTCGAGTAGTCCATCGTAGGTACTGGGGGCACTAGACCATGACGTCTCAACTCCAGCACAGCCCGCTCCCTGTAATATAAAAGGAACAGCTCATGAATATTTCTTTTTGAAACAGCTCATGAATATTTTATAAACAGCTCATGAATATTCAAAATAAATGACAGCTCATAAATATATACTCAGCAGTAAAAGTTTATTCTGTATAATGTTTTCCCCCCGAGAGGTTTATATAAACTATATGGCATCTTTTGCAAGGATATTGTATGAAGCAGCCTTTTTGACTAAGAAATGACAACTGTAATGGTGCTAACTAACAAAATTTCAAAAACTGTCCTGTATTTCGCAACCAGACCCTCCAAATTGCCAACAGTATTTTTAATACGCAACAATGAGTATACGTTACAGCTGGCCTTATCGTTGGCGACATAAACCTTGCAGGCCCGAGCATGTTAAAGAACCATAGGATAATATTCAGTAGTAAGATTCAGGCATGCTTCCCACTTTTATGGGGATAGTGTGTTGATACATTGTACGTTAAAAAACAATCATTCATTATTTACAATAATTAACAAACAAGTCGCATACATCTTTAAATAACCAACACCCAAAAAGACTACAAATTGTTACACAAGTTTACACATATAGATAATTTTGTAATAGATTATAGATTTGACAAAGAACAACAAATTAATTAACGTCAACGACACACATATATTTATTTAAACACTGACCATTTGCTTTAATACCATAAGCAGAAACATGCATACAACTTTGATGGCCACATATGTATAACTACACGATTTTTTGTGACATAATTTGACTGCCAATTCTAGGTATTGATTATAACTATATTGACAAATAAAAGCAGAAAACTCACACATTTTATCAAAACATGCAAAAAGTGACATAGATCAACACACATAATTATATGAACGTGTTTTACATAAGCAAAGACCATGAATTGTTTAAAAGGATTAAAATATTTCAATTATACTACAAAACAATAAAGATTTTTTTATGCTTTCTAAACAGATGAAATGCCTAAATTATCAATAAAATATGACAGAAATATGTAAGATGTACGAGGCTAAATATCAAATCTTAATATCTCCTGTTCATGCAGAATAAATTTTAATAAAATTTAGAGGGCTTCTAAATTGGAGTGAATGCACCGTTTACATGGACAACTACAGCATTTCAAGGCAAAACAAATCAATGTGTGTATGGCACAAAATTTGGTTTTGGATTTGCCCTACCAAGCATATGTTTTGAAATAACTTAAAGATTAACTCAGAAGGTGTCTTAAGAAGTGTAACGCAGATTAATCAAAACATGTTAGTACATCTACGTTTTGTAAAACTCATTTATATAAACAGATTGCATAACCAATATTGTAAGAGTTAATCATGGGTATCCGGTGATGGTCGCGAAATCCAACACAAGGTGTAACCGATCCTCTGGCGAGGTTCCGATTAAAACAGCTATACCAAGGGTTGGAATTTCTGTATCTGAACTGTATACCCATGATTGATTCTGTTTCTTGCATACCACAGACATCCTGTGAGTTTACCTCGCCAGCAGTTTATTTTCACAATGAGGACACTGTTGATGCACATTACTTTTATATTCCCCTATGTGCAAGATTATAATAATCTTTCATGGGCATCCGGTGAAGATCGGGAATTCCAACATGAGGTATCACCCGATCCGATACTTATTAGCTTATAATAAAGAGAATTTAATTGATTTTGTTAGTTTTGTTTGCCTATAGAAAGGCTAACAAAGTTAGACCGTGGTACCATACGGTCTAATAAAAACTCTTAATATAGATAACAGAATTATGTGGACTGGATGCCGATATATTCTAGATTATATTGAATATATCGAAACGAAACGAAATAGCATTCAAGGCCCGTCGTTTTTCCGGAAGCTTTTCCGCCATTTTGATGTGGATGCTGAGTTGACCATTTTGTTCTGTACTGCCAAAATCAGTACAATTTTTTATTCGCTTTGCCATTAATTATTATTTTTTTTTTTTCTGCAGTAGCTTGAGCAATTTAAATAATACTTTCATCAATTGTATATCAGTAGAACTGGTATTTTTAGTGTTAATAAAAAATACCTTAGTCTTGAAAATCGGTTGAGAAATAAATATTTTACAGTCCAAATGATTTTTTGATGGGGCTTTTCCCATGTAAATTTCTTGCTGTCGGGACAGCAGAAAATTAAGAAATTTCATATAACTTCTGTTAGCCTTCATATTTTGCTATAAAACTTTCAGGTTTTCTTAATTTACGAATATCCAACAATTTAAAACCGATTTCGGATATAAACTCGATAAGAAAATATATTTTAAATTTTTCATTCAAATGGAGTCCTCCAGTTTGTGGTTGCATATCCAATTGTAGTAGGTACCACAGGATCGACTGTAGTGACATCTTGTCCATCAGGAGAATCTCTCAAATTTGTGGATAGATTTCCTTTCCACACTCCTTTTATGCGCCTATTTTTCTTACCAGACTCATACAAATAGTAGGAATATGGTACACCCCTCACTTTAAAGGATGGCATGTTCTTAAATAATACATAATAGAATTATGAGCTTTATATTATTGTTATTGCATGGAATTTAAAGACGCTTTCAACAATTGTTCAGTCATATCATGACGGTGTCGACTTTTAGCCAACTCGATGCTCATTTTATAGTGCTGCCTCCCTGGAATATCACGACGTAGACACATAACATGAAACCCCACACAGTCACATTATTCTAACACTGCAAGGCCTACCAGTGTGCAATTTAAATCCATCGACTGGTTCAGGAGATACATGAACTCATAAGTTTGACCTTGAGTATGATGGTTTGAGCCCGGTAGTTCATTACGAAACATCTAAACTGACCTACTGGTTTTTAATTGAGATCTATATAAAAAAACAAGAAAATACCCTGTCTGTACCTTTCAACCGTTTGTGTGACCTTGACCTTGATGGTAGGAACCCTGGAGTGGGTCACGACACATCGTCTTGCTGTGATTAACATTTATGCCAAAGTGAAACTAAACCACCCACTGGTAAGGGAGATACATGACATGAAAATACATAATGTTTACCTAAAAGGCCTAAGTGTGACCGTGGCCATAATGGTAAGAAACTGTGAGTTCGTTATCATGTGATTATTATTGTTGCAAAATAAAATCTAATCCACCCACTGGTTAAAGAGATAGACATGTATCATTGTTTATAAGATACACGAATATAAACTACATTTTACCTTAAAAGCCTAATGTCACATTGACCTTGATGTGAGTAACGCAGGAGTTGATTGCGACACACCATTTTGATGTAATTAACATTTATGCAAACGAGAATTTAAATCTCTCAACTGATTTAGGAGATATATGAAATACATGAAAATACCCTGCTTTAATCTTAAAAGCCTATAAATGTTACCTTGACCTTGATGGTAGGACTAACTTCCTGTAGGAGCCTTAAGCCTTAAGGACGTCCTATCGTTTACACAGGCGGTGGGAATGTAAACCTTAGAACAAACAACAACAGACAATACTGTTCGTCCGGACCCCCTGTTTATGTACATATTATTAATTAAAAAAAATGTTTATGACACACGTAGCGCATACAATACACGTCTACAAACGGCGAGACGATTTTTTTATATACTCCGTAACGGTATATAAAAAAAAGCACCCAAGACATCATATTATACTATTATATCTTTATAATTTAATAAATGAGACTATTGTTTGGGGCGATTGTTTCAGACAAAGTTTTTTTGGATTTTTCAGACAAAATACATCTTAGTACCTAAATAAGCTGTATATCAGTGAAACAGACATTTTTAGTGGTACATAAAGATACCTTAAAGGGGGTACATCAGGATTTTTCATGAAACATCTTAGATTTTAAAAATGATCCAATTCATGATAAAACACTTATATCAATCCAAATATAAGGTTAGAACCATTGTGTTACTGTCTAAACTTTAAAAATACCATATAGCTATGATGGAATCGGACGTTAAATGCTGAAATTAACCCTGGTGCGTCACCTAGGATAGCACATATTGCTGTGCAGAATGTTTTGTTTGGCAAATAAGGGATAATTTTTCTGCTCATTCATTATGTTTAGGCCATTCAGAATAGAAATTATTATTTTTTGTCAATTTTTAGTCAGACACCTAGACCCCATGAAAATCCTGATGTACTCCCTTTAATTTCAAAATCGGTTGAAAAATAGAGAATATCATGATAGTGCCTGATCATATTCAGTTTATAGGGTGAGACTGAGAAAAAATGAAGCCCGAGGCTGAGTCGAGGGCTTCATTTTTTTCGTGCCGAACCGGATAAACTGGATATGATGAGGCACTAACATGATGTTCTATTAATCATGTTGATCGTTTAAAATCATTTAATTTACCTTTTTTCCATTATTTCGCCATTTTTTTCCGTTCAAAAGTACCCAGACGTCATCAAAAGAGGTGCTGACGTCATCAAAAGAAGTGCACCTGACGGGTTAGGAACGTAACTGCCGAGATAAGGTTTTGTCTCAGGCACCCTGTTTCTCGGCAAAATTATACAGATCGACATGATAAAAAAAAATGCCCGAAAGCTGTTTTTGAAGGGGCACTTTCAACGCAAAATTTTGCTTCATGAGAAATTTGAAATATAATTTCTTATCGAGTTTTTATCCAAAAAAGGTTTTAAATTGTTGGATATTCATAAATTAAGAAAACCTGAAAGTTTGATAGAAAAATATGAAGGCTAACAAAAGTCATATGAAATTTCTTAATTTTCTGCTGTCCCACCAGCAAGAAATTTACATGGGAAAAGCCCCATCAAAAAATCATTTGGGCTTTAAAATATATATTTCTCAACCGATTTTCAAAACTAAGGTATTTTTTATAAACACTAAAAATACCAGTTCTACTGATATACAATTGATGAAAGTATTATTTAAATTGCTCAAGCTACTGCAGAAAAACCTTTGGCTGAAACAAGCGCCCCGAACAGACAACCTGAGTGGCACTGGCACCTGCTATTAATTAATAGATAGTATCTATCAAATTATCAATCAAATAATTACTTTGCAGAAATATACGGCATTTCCACATTTTTATCTTGACAGGAACGTAACTTATTTAGGCCATGGCTATAGCAAAGCCGAAATAAAAAAAAGATTTTGGCAGTACAGAACAAAATGGTCAACTCAGCATCCACATCCAAAATGAAAAATGAGTTTTTATTAGTCCGTACGGTACCACGGTCTAACTTTGTTAGCCTTTGTATAGGCAAACAAAACTAACAAATTCTCTTTATTATAAGCTAATAAGTATCGGATCGGGTGATATCTCATGTTGGAATTCTCGATCTTCACCGGATGCCCATGAAAGATTCCCATAATCTTGCACATAGGGGAATATAAAAGTAATGTGCATCAACATAGATGTTACTAACATCAACAGCTGCATGTCCTCATTGTGAAAATAAACTGCTGGCGAGGTAATCTCACAGGATGTCAGTGGTATGCAAGAAGCAGAATCAATCATGGGTATACAGTTCAGATACAGAAATTCCATCCCTTGGTATAGCTGTTTTAATCGGAACCTCGCCAGAGGATCGGTTACACCGTGTGTTGGATTTCCCAACCATCACCGGATACCCATGATTAACTCTTAAACTATTGGTTATGCAATCTGTTTATACAACTGAGTTTTACAAAACGTAGATGTACTAACGTTTTGATTAATCTACGTTACACTTCTTAAGACAAACAACGAAATATAATTACCACCATGTGAGAAACTGGAATTCAGGAAAACCACACACTAATGGTATTTTTCAGCTTGGGTAGATGGTTCAGTTTAATATCGTATTACTTTTAAAAGAAAAGCTTTATGTATTTAATTAGCAGTCTTACTGTTTTGATGTTTGAAGATCATTTGTATAATGTACATTTAGCACGGGCAGCATGTTTTGTTTGAAGTATAGAAACTTTAGCATGACATAATCCATATATTAAGCGTGATTTTACGTATGGAATGAGTCGGTTGTGACATTTTTTTATCTGTGTTGCAAGGCTCACTTGAATCCAAATGTTTGAAGAAAAACTACACGTCTACTATCTTCTCAAGGATTTTCTTATAATGAAATCCAGCAGTTAAATAAACTTTAATCTTAAATCTATCATAAACACATAATATTATGTACTTTTGACACTTTCGACACCTTCTGAGTTAATCTTTAAGTTATTTCAAAACATGTGCTTGGTAGGGCAAATCCAAAACCAAATTTTGTGCCATACACATATTGATGGTTTTGCCTTGAAATGCTGTAGTTGGCCATGTAATGTGTGTATTCACTCCAATTTGGAAGCCCTCTAAATTTTATTAGAATGTATTCTGCATGAACAGGAGATATTAAGATTTGATATTTAACCTCGTACATCTTACATATTTCTATCATATTTTATTGATATCTGTTTAGAAAGCATAAAACATCTTTATTTTTTCGTAGTATAATTGAAATATTTTAATCCTTTTAAAAAATTCATGGTCTTTGCTGATGTAAAACACGTTTGTATAATTATGTGTTTTGATCTATGTCACTTTTTCCATGTTTTGATAAAATGTGTGAGTTTTGTGCTTTTATTTGTCAATATAGTTATAATCAATACCTAGAATTGGCAGTCAAATTATGTCACAAGAAATCGTGTAGTTATACATATGTGGCCATCAAAGTTGTATGCATGTTTCTGCTTATGGTGTTAAAGCAAATGGTCAGTGTTTAAATAAATATATTTGTGTCGTTGACGTTAATTAATTTGTTGTTCTTTGTCAAATCTATAATCTATTACAAAATTATCCATATGTATAAACTGTTATAACATTTTGTAGTCTTTTAGGGTGTTGGTTATTTAAAGATGTATGCGTCTTGTTTGTTAATTATTGTAAATAATTAATGATTAACGTACAATGTATCAACACATTATCCCCATAGAAGTGGGAATCATGCCCGATTCTTACTACTGAATAGAATCCTATAGTTCTTTAACATGCTAGGGCCTGCAAGGTTTATGTCGCCATCGATAAGGCCAGCTGTAACGTATACTCATTGTTGCGTATTAAAAATACTGTTGGCCATTTTGAGGGTCTGGTTGCGAAATACAGGACAGTTTTTGAAAATTTGTTAGTTAGCACCATTACAGTTGTAATTTCTAAGTAAAAAAGGTTGCTTCATAAAATATCCTTGAGATGCCATTTAGTTTATATAAACCTATCGGGGGGAAAACATTATACAGGATAAACCTTTACTGCTGAGTATATATTTATGAGCTGTCCTTTATTTTGAATATTCATGAGCTTTTTATAGAATATTCATGAGCTGTTTAAGAAAGAAATAATCATGAGCTGTTCCTTTTATATTACAGGGAGCGGGCTGTGCAGGAGTTGAGACGTCATGGTCTAGTGCCCCCAGTACCTACGATGGACTACTCGAGCGGAAGTCGGTACATACGATCAACAAGTCCTGTAAGGTCACGCTGCAGAAGTCCTACAAGGTAACATATATTTTGTTCAGACTTGGTACTAATTAGGGATCTGATCACATGCTGAATCTGTAGCATTGCAATATAGTCAAAATGTTATTAAACACACTTACTAAAAATCGTGCAATATGATTGGTTGATGTTGAAAAATGTGCGACTATTAAATTGCTAATCTGTCCTAAACTCAAAAGCTGACTTCATTTAGTTTTATTTCACTAGGTTTGTTAGTAAAACTGTTGAAAATAATTAAATGCATTAGAAACGTGTTAACCCATATTGTAGTTTGACTTTTACAACTGTTGTAGTATTTCAATCACTAACTGGTTGCGAATTGTGTATATCGGCTTAGCTAACAAAGATGCCATTACATAAAATTTGCGACAGTTAAAGGGGTTCGTGCACTATTTTCAAACAAGATTTATTTAAAAGGGCTCTGAAAATCTTGAAAAAAGCCGATAGAATTATCAAAATGCCATGAAAAGTAAAGGAGATATGAAATGATTATTTATCATTTGCAGTGATTTTCTTTGCTTTAAAAGACATTTTGTCAATATGCCATGGTAAAAAGGCACGATGACATCGTCGTTCCAAGATGGCCGCCTCCATTTATGTATCTTTGCAAAATTTCAATAGGTCATATCTCCTTTATTTTTCATGGCATTTTGATAATTCTTTTAGCTTTTTTCAAGTTTTGCAGAGCACTTTTAAATAAATTATGTATCTGAAAATAGTGTATCAACCTCTTTAAACATCAGATATACCGTTGCAGAATTCAAATTTCAGTAAAGTTAAAACTAAATTTGCATGCTAAGCACATACATCATGAGCACATAGTGTTTGTTTATAGTAAGTGTATGATATGTTTCTCTGTGCGTCATTTATAAAACAATTTTAGATCTTTTGTTTAATAACACTTTCGGATACTAATATTCCAAAATTTGAATGTTATTAAAAATCTAACAAAATTAATAAATATATTAATATATTTTAGGATAGCATATGATAAGTTTGATGTATTCCATTCACAAAATAATTTGTTTTTAGAGAAGAACTTTTGTTGAAGAATTCTGTTCTGTGGTTCGTTCAAACCCTATTTTATCATGAATGTGTTATATAGCATTTTATTTTATGAAAGACTCTCTATAATACAGTGACACTAAAGGGAAGATACAAATTGGTCTTTTAACACAGGGTGTCTCATAATGTATTTTGATTTAAAACAATTGGGAACTGAAACGATGGTCTTTTAAAGCAAATGGTCACTTAATAGAGGTGGTCTCTTTAGTAGGTTTAACATAATAAAATATAATTATAATATGTTTTTACTTCTTTGCCTGATCAGATACAGGAGTCGTAGACCGGAACTGTCATACCTTACCGACGTCGATCTCCCGACAGAAGCGGCTACTGCCTCGACGACCCCGACACCACGGCCAAAAGTTACAATGCCGACCTCCTTTGATGATTAGTCATCTTATATTATCAGTTGACCAGTAATTTGAAGATATTATATGACAATTTATGGATATTGGAAGATTGCCAAGATAAATTATTTTTATCAGTAAAATGAAATCAATACAATGAGATAACGAGTTACATTCGTTTTTATAGAGATATTAAAAATTGTACAAGAAATGGAATAGTTATTAAATTCAGCAGAATTGTTCATGTATTTCTTTTTAAATTTTCATTTTCAGGTGAATTAATGATTTAAAGTTTTACATTAACTGATGGCATGTTCAATTATACTTTTTGCTCAGTGTTTAAAGAACCGTTGCTTGTACATCTCAAGAGAGATAACTTACTGGATGATGCAAGCCTTTTGTTTCTATGAATTTATCTACCATCACGGTTTCAAAAAACCCAATAAATGCCATACGTGTCTGTTGTTTAACTGCTAGTGTAGAGAAACACTGTAGATTCTATATCTTATTTATCGTGTTTTCTCAATATTATGTATTTTGGCTGTGATATAATTATCTTGAGCTATTACCTCGGAGATGACAGTTCTTGCTTTAAGATACATGCTGACCAGAAGGTCTCCATGGCAACAGAAGGTCTCTAGAAACAGGGAAAAAAAGTTCAATGAATGCAAGACTTTGAATATGAAACATGTGCTAAACATATCATTTTCAAAATAGGTGAATTAAGGCAAGAACTTAATAGCTTCAATATAAAAACATCTGTGATATTAGGATGAGTTGAGTATTATGTAAATTAATGTTTAGACTAAATTATTCTGATTTGTCTGTTACGAGAAATCTGCCAGTGCAACATGTTGCTTTACATGTGAATGAATCTGTTTTAATTGAAACACTTGTTTTGAGTTGTTAAGAGTTTAAATTTGTTAATTGTGACATAGGTGCAAATTGTATAGGTGAAAATATGTATTGTTAAAATAACGCCATTTATGCAAAGAGAACCTACCATCACAATATCGAAAGTGCCGTTTGCTAACGTTGGCAAGCATTATACACCTCTCTGTTTTCGCTATTTATTTCATTCAACTCCATTTATACTGCCATTCTTTTGTATTATCAACACATTTGGAGAGATTATAATGAAACTCACGTGTGCATGCCAAGTGGGACATGGGCGTCACAGAAGACACAGGGACATGGGCGTCACAGAATTGCGGAGAGGGCTGGGGTAAGGTGGGGGATTTTGTATGGAAACGAAAACTGTAAACATACATTTTTCATGTAGTATTGTTCAAATTTATTTGAATATCCGTCCAGACCTTTTAGATTTTATTTATTTATTTTTTTACAATTTTTTGTAGATATTTGTGTATATATGTACTCATATTTATAATCAATTTTATTTTGAGATCTGGAAGATTTGCAAATTGACTAAATAGACATTATGGAAATACGATTATTTAGCTAGATTGTGCATTGATTTCAATATGGGCTATTCCATTAACACATACCCAAGATCCCAGGAAGGCAATTTAATCAACTTCTAATGGTGAAACCCTATTTCAAGAAATTTGGTTCACTACACTCTGTTTTGCATCTATGGGTCCCATGTAGATCTTTATTCTATTCATAAAAAATCGGGTAGACACGCCCTCCTTAGCAAAGTAGTCAGTCTGTCTTTTTCTTGCTTACAGAAACTTGACGAAAAAGCGGATGCCATTTATGTCCGTACTAATCCATTATATGAGGTTGCAACTGTTATTCAAAGTTACACGCAACATCTTTTGCGTCCACATATAGATGCTCCATCTGACCATCAAAGGCATTTTTTGAAGATAACTTATGTTGATAAGGGCATCGATTTCATTAATTGAGCCGGTATTTTTAATGATATGCGGGTAACTGACAATATTCCAAAGTATTTCAAGAATATTGAGACTCCTGTTATATGTTACAAGTATAAGAAATCTACTAGAAATCTTATTTTCAATTATAATAGGATCGTTTTTGATCTTGAGATCGAGACATTTATTCCTACTGATTGAGATTGTCAAAATTCTAAATTTTGTTACGAACCTGCCGATCACATTCTTATTGGAAATCTTGATGTAATTGAGGATAAGAGGATTCGGAATTTAATTGCCAAAGGGCCTAAGTATCGCCATCCATCTGATATTGATGTTAATGCCTGTTGCAATGAAATTGTTCTTTATTCTATATAACGGGTTCTTTAACGGATTTCTGTACAAAGTGGTGTAAGCGAGAAAAAGCAGATACACATGCACTTACTGCTTGGATGAAAACTATTTCATCAAATTGTTGAATTACGTATTTTATTTTACGAATCAAATCCATCCCTGCTTCCACGGCCCTCCACTCACAATTTACGACACCTTAAGATTGGTTTTCAGAATTTACATACTAAATTTGCTCTAGATCCAGCAGACAAAGCTTCCAACAATATAATTATTGTCTGACGACTACATTATATCAATACTTTAAATGCTGAGCTAGCGAGCACTTCTGCTTATCTAACTACACCTCTGCTGGAGACGGGCATTGTTTCCCAGCATGTGACCTTTATGGAGACTATAAAGGTTTCTGTAATTAGTAAGCAGACGAAGCTCCCTACAATGTACTGGATACCCAAACTTCACAAAATTCCTTACAAAGCACGTTTTATCGCTACTTCTAGTTCATGTACCACGACCAATATATCAAAACTATTGACTTCCTGACTTTCCGCGATTAAAGAACATATTGTAAACTATTGCAGAAAGGCCTTCGAGAACTCAGGAATCAATCTGTTTTGGTCTATCAAAAACTCTGGAGAAGTTCTTGACAAACTACGGTGTAAGCATTTTCATGCCTCTTCTCTAAGCACCTACGACTTTTCTACACTGTATACTACACTACCACATAATCTTATCAAAGAAAATTGCTTCAGCTTATTCAGAAGACATTTGCTAGAGAAGGTGCAACTTTTCTAGCTTGTAATAATGTCAAGGCTTTCTTTACTAACGCCCCCATTGATAAATATAATATGTGGACTTGTACTGATGTTTGTAGAGCCTTATCTTGTCTTCTGGATAACATCTTTATAAGATACGGTAAAACTATTTACCGCCAGGTTGTTGGTATTCCTATGGGTACTAACTGTGCGCCAATTGTTGCAGATTTGTTTTTGTACTGCTATGAAAGAGATTTTATGTTAAGTTTGTCACCTGCTAGCCAGGGTGAAATTATTGATGCCTTTAATAATACTTCTCGGTATCTTGATGACATACTCAATATTGATAATCGGTTCTTTGCTCATATGGTTACTAACATTTATCCACCAGAGCTCACGTTGAATAAAGCCAACAGTTCGGATACAGTAGCAGCATTTCTCGATCTTCATCTCTCGATTTCAAATGACTGATTCACACTAAAATCTAAGATAAGAGAGATGATTTCAATTTTAACATCGTTAACTATCCACACCTGGATGGAGATGTACCTCGTGCTACCTCATATGGGGTGTATATCTCCCAGCTCATTCGATTTGCTAGAGCGTGTAATGATGTTATAGACTTCAATGATCGAAATCAAGTTATTACAAGTAAACTTCTTCAGCAGGGTTTTCGTTATCACAAACTACGTAGATCTTTCTCTAAATTCTACCGCCGCAACGAGGGCCTGCTGGAAAAGTACAACACCAACCTTAAAACACTTCTGCGACTAGGCATATCACAACCCTCATTTTATGGAGATGTGGTCTATAAACTTCGAAAGTTAAAGGGGTCTAACGGGTTTCCTGACTGCTTTAAAAATTTAATCAGGAAGTTCGTCAGAAAAGGATATAACCCTATTTGGTTTTACAGCGCACTGCATGTTTAGTGATTGACCCCTCTACAGTCAGTCATCAGCTTCACTTTTCACTTGTGCGATGACTGGACTACCTCTTGGGACTCTATGATTGTACCTACTGAAACCCCAACTAAGGGAGGTGGGTGCATGAGCTTTCGTCCCTCGGGTTTTCTGGTCGTACCCTAGATTGGTTTTCCCTTTAGCTGCAACTACTATGGTTGTTCAGTACGATTCTGGATACATCCTGAGATGTTTATTATTTTGTATGTATATCTTTAGTTAGTTTCTCTGGATGTCGACTTTATTGTTAGAGATTTCCTTTTGATGGGATGTAGTTTTGTTTACACTGTCTTGTCTATTTGGGCACTGAAGACAGGATAATAGCGAGGATTGTGCTCATATAAAATCGATTCAAGCTAACCAGTAGGCCTTATTGCCTACTGACCGTTCCAAGTCGGTAACCCTGTCTTCACCACCCTTTCTGTTGTTTTTTGTCTCTTTCATTGTAGTTTCAATAAATACTGATAAAGGTGATCCTTTGAGAGCAACAAACGCAATTAAGAGAATAAAGCAGCAGACTCGGTTTTATTGACCCTGTTCATGAGAAGTAATGAAAGAAGCAACACTTCTCACGCCTCCTAGCACCGGCTTAAGCGGTATTCTACTTCAATGCCACCTATATTGGGCTCGTTGGTCCCAAAGGACCAGTAAAAAATAACACTACTGATTCGTAGCACGGGGAGACTTTTTACAGCCGCCACACTGCACTAAACGAACGCTTGTGTGAATGTTAATAAATACTGATAAAGGTCCTTGTTTGCAGTACAGTGCGGACCTATGATGCCATTGCTTTCGGACGCTGTGGTTTCTATAGGACCCTATATATAATTGTTTAATGGAATCGGTATTTTGTCCAGATCTGACATTTGCGCAACACTAAATATTTGATAAAAGCCAGTGTGGTATGGATTTTAACATTTCAGATTTTAAAACAAACACAAACTACAAATTTTGTCGTAATTTTTTTCAACTTAATAATAGTCTGAATAAAAAAGATATGTTCGAAAATCGTTGAGAATGACATCTGTTTTGCAGCCAATATTTCTTTCACTGTTTTGTCAAATTATTCCTGAATGTATAGCTGTCAGTTTTTTTTTTGTTTGTTTCATATGTTCAAATTTATATACTTTTAATTTAAGATTTGGTTTTAACAATTTGAATTAATAAAAAAAGTTGGTTATCTATGGATGGTATAAATGCATACAAAAAGAGGCAGGGGCCATTGTGGCTGCGGATACAGCAAGTAAAAAAGCAGTTAAGCTGTAAGAGGGCCTCAGAGAAGAAAAGTTATTTCAACATTAAATAAACACATTGGAATGTTATTATATTAGTATCACCAGATGTAATTTTCATAAATGGTATCACTTTTGTAGAAAAGATAAAGACTGAGGGAAATACTGATTCATAAACATGTGGTAGAAAATTGATCAGTTTTACCTGACTGTCTATCTGCTTCCTAAATCACCATTATTTACTGCCAGACAGGAGTTACGCTGTCACAAAATATAAGGTTTACTTTTACGTAGATTTACTATAGATTTTGCAAGAAACTAGTTGTCGCACTTAACACACCTTCCAGGTTAGTTATAATTTTAAAACATTGATGTATACTTGCAATTGTAAACAAATAGTATGCTTTGATCAAATTGTGAACCGGTAGCCTAGCTGATATTTATACAGTATTTTTCCATGTTTTATTTCTACCTAAAGAAAATTAAACAATAGATTGAAACAGTGATGATATTTGTTGTGTATTGTCCAATGGACATCTATGCATCTAACAAACATACTTGTTAGTCTGGCCTGACTTGAAGAACTGAGTTGAATTGGGTTTTATGGAGAACCAACAAAAACAAGGTTATATAGCCCCATCTGGAATGAACACATCAACACAAACAAGGTTATATAGACCCAACTGGAATGTATACGCCAAAACAAAAAAGGTTATATAGCCCAAACTGGAATGAACACACCGCCACAAACAAGGTTATATAGACCAAACTGGAATGAACACACCAACACAAACAAGGTTATATAGTCCCAACTGGAATGAACACACCAACACAAACAAAGGTTATATAGCCCTAACTGGAATGCACACACCAACAACAAGGTTATATAGCCCCAACTGGTATGAACACACCAACACAAACAAGGTTATATAGCCCCAACTGGTATGAACACACCAACGCAAACAAGGTTATAAAACCCAACTGGAACGTACACACCAACACAAACAAGGTTATATAGCCCCAACTGGTATGAACACACCAACAAAAGCAAGGTTATATAGCCCCAACTGGTATGAACACACCAACACAAACAAGGTTATATAGCCCAACTGGAACGTACACACCAACACAAACAAGGTTATATAGCCCAAACTGGAATGTACGCACCAACACAAACAAGGTTATATAGCCCCAACTGGAACGTACACACCAACACAAACAAGGTTATATAGCCCAACTGGAACGTACACACCAACACAAACAAGGTTATATAGCCCCAACTGGTATGAACACACCAACAAAAGCAAGGTTATATAGCCCCAACTGGTATGAACACACCAACACAAACAAGGTTATATAGTCCAACTGGAACGTACACACCAACACAAACAAGGTTATATAGCCCCAACTGGAACGTACACACCAACACAAACAAGGTTATATAGCCCAACTGGAACGTACACACCAACACAAACAAGGTTATATAGCCCCAACCGGAATGAATACACCAACACAAACAAGGTTATATAGCCCCAACTGGAATGAACACATCAACACAAACAAGGTTATATAGCCCCATCTGGAATGAACACACCACCACAAACAAGGTTATATAGCCCCAACTGGAATGAACACCCCAACACAAACAAGGTTATATAGACCCAATTGGAATGAATACACCAACACAAACAAGGTTATATAGCCCCAACTGGAATGAACATATCAACAGCCTCAACTGGAATGAACACACCAACACAAACGAGGTTATATAGCCCCATCTGGAATGAACACATCAACACAAACAAGGTTATATAGCCCCAGCTAGAATGAACACACCAACACAAACAAGGTTATATAGCCCAAACTGGAAAGAACACCCCAACACAAACAAGGTTAAATAGCCCCAACTGGAATAAACACACCAACACAAACAAGGTTATATAGCCCAAACTGGAAAGAACACCCCAACACAAACAAGGTTAAATAGCCCCAAATGGAATAAACACACCAACACAAACAAGGTTATATAGCCCCAACTGGAACGTACACACCAACTCAAACAAGGTTATATAGCCCCATCTGGTATGAACACACCAACACAAACAAGGTTATATAGCCCCAACTGGAATGAACACACCAACACAAACAAGGTTATATAGTCCCAACTGGAATGAACACATCAACACAAACAAAGTTTTATAGCCCCAACTGGAATGAATACTCCAACACAAACAGGGTTATATAGCCCCAACTGGAATGTACACACCAACACAAACAAGGTTATATAGCCCCAACTGGAATGTACCCACCAACACAAACAAGGTTATATAGCCCCAACTGGAATAAACACCCCAACACAAACAAGGTTAAATAGCCCCAACTGGAATAAACACACCAACACAAACAAGGTTATATAGCCCCAACTGGAATGAACATATCAACAGCTTCAACTGAAATGAACACACCAACACAAACGAGGTTATATAGCCCCAACTGGAATGAACACCCCAACACAAACAAGGTTAAATAGCTCCAACTGGAATGAATACACCAACACAAACAAGGTTATATAGTCCCAACTCGAATGAACACATCAACACAAACAAGGCTATATAGCCCCAGCTAGAATGAACACACCAACACAAAGTTTTATAGCCCCAACTGGAATGAATACTCCAACACAAACAGGGTTATATAGCCCCAACTGGAATGAACACATCAACATAAACAAGGTTATATAGCCCCAACTGGAATGTACCCACCAACACAAACAAGGTTATATAGCCCCAACTGGAATGAACACCCCAACACAAACAAGGTTAAATAGCCCCAACTGGAATAAACACACCAACACAAACAAGGTTATATAGCCCCAACTGGAATGAACATATCAACAGCTTCAACTGAAATGAACACACCAACACAAACGAGGTTATATAGCCCCAACTGGAATGAACACCCCAACATAAACAAGGTTAAATAGCTCCAACTGGAATGAATACACCAACACAAACAAGGTTATATAGTCCCAACTCGAATGAACACATCAACACAAACAAGTCTATATAGCCCCAGCTAGAATGAACACACCAACACAAACAAGGTTATATAGCCCAAACTGGAAAGAACACCCCAACACAAACAAGGTTAAATAGCCCCAAATGTGTCCATAGGACAGGGATGCCCCACTTTAGCACTGTCGGTCTCATTCAGTTTAATAAAGTGTATAAGTATGTCAAGGTCATTCTCACTGACTTGTAAGTATTAACATATAGATGGTGTGTAAAAAGTTTGATTGTTTCATAGCTGTTATTTAATCTGAAATCAATTAAATTAATGGAGAACTGAAACAGGTAAAGGTTATTCAGATTGATCAACTTATGGTTCGATCTTGTTGCTGTTGGGCATGGTGTGTTTAGAAGCTGTGTGGCAGTCATTGTGTGATACATGGAATAAATGAACATAGTAGATCAAAGTCATTCACACAGACCTACGGTATGCATTTTTGAAAGTATTATTGATTTTGGAGATGTGGGTCAAATACTTGAATGTGAAACTTTAATGTAAATTAATGAAGTGCAAACAGATGTAACTGTACTGTACTTTTGGTAGCAACATACTGCTGCCATGTATTGCAACATGAAGTCGAAAGCTCTATACAGCTTCTGGTGTCTAAGAAATGGATTTAATAAAAACTTCAATGTAGATCGATGAAGTGCAAACGAAATAGATAACAAAAGTTAATTTAATGAAACGTGTGCGTAGGTAAAAGAGGGTTAAGTAATCATAGGAAAATGATGTCCGCCCAATAACTTTAGTTAGGAATGAGATATTAGAAAGAAAGCTTATGGGTAGGTAGCTTATATGAACATGAAGCTTGGGTTTGCATTTGGAGTCCAGGTCAATGTCACCGTTACTAATAATAGAACTAAACGTTTCCGCTCAATAACTTTAGTTAGGAATGACATATTGGCCTGAAACTTGGTGTGTGGGTAGCTTATATAAAAAGCAAGGTTGGGGCTGCATTTGGGGTCACTGGTTTCAAAGTCAAGGTCACTGTTACTAAAAATATAAAAATGGTTTCGGTTCAATAACTTTAGTTAGGAATGAGATATTGGAGTGAAACCTTATGGGTAGGTAGCTTATATGAATAGTTAGCTTGGGATTGCATTTGTGGGTCTCTGGGTTTAAGGTAAGGTCAAGTTCACTGTTACTAAAAAAAAGACTTTAACTTTACTTGGAATGAGATATTGGCCTGAAACTTGGTGTGTATATGAAAAGCAAGTTTGGGATTGCATTTATGGTCACGGTCACGGTCAAGGTCATTGTTACTAAAACACTTTTGAATGGATTGTTCCCAAAAAATGCCCGGTAGGTGACGTGTAATACTTGATCATCTTGTTTTTATTCTCACTAATTTGCACAGACACGCATCTTCACAGTATCCTCGTTCTGGAGTGTGTGAGAAGAAAGAAATGTTCAACAGAGAGATGAGAGGAACATAATCAGAATGTTTATCTTTGTGGAGATCAAGTTCTTTAAGGTGATGTTATTAACCGTAGTAGAACAGAAGTGTTGTCAATGTTCACAAACTTACCGAGATATTAAGGACATCGATGATAACTGCAGACCTGCAAAATCTCCGGATAAATTCCGGAATCTCAATATTCTGATTTTAAATCAAACCTTTTTTTTTAAAAAAATGATTATCTAAACAGCTGTAGTTTCACATATTATCAGCTATTTCGTTCACTGTGTCTTCACTTGCATCTATCAAAAAACTCAACACAAAAGCTCTTTCAAAGCAAAATAAAATCTGCGAAAATTAGTGCACTTTTAGTACCCATAATATCAACGATTTGCCTATTGAACATTTCACCATACATGCCGAAAATGTTACAGTAATTGACAGAATATACGTTAAAAAAAGAAGCTCATATTGTTACTGCCATAAATGTTTGCTCTCTGGCGATTTTTTCAAATACTGACTTGTCGTTGGTAAGGTTGTGTTGCGAAGTGGGTCAAGGTTATGTATATAATGTAGACAATTCACAAGTACTTGTAGACAATACTTGCGACAGTTAGTACCTAATGGCATACTTACACTTTGCATATCCTTCGGTACTAACTGTGCACTCCTTGTCGCACGATCGATTTAGATACTACTCATGCAGACAGAAAATATTTCTCGTCTGCTCTAGATGAATAGTATTGGGAACGGTTTATCTGTAAACAAACGGGCGTCATTTTGTTTTCTAAAAATAGAAACGCACGTGGAATAAAGTGATTTGCATATGAATTAATGTATAGTGGTAGAGGGGATTAGCGACAGGTTGTTCGCACAAAGGGTATTGACATTTAGATATAATCCATAGTGTGTGACAGGTTATGACTTTTGTATGAAAACTGCAAAGGGATTAGTGTCAGGATGTTCGAACAAAATGTATTGGCATTTAGACTTAATCTGTGGACATTATAGAGACAGTTTGTCTGATTTCCTTTTGTACCAAAACCGCAAAGGGGATTAGTGACACGATGTGCGAACAAAAGGGTACGGTGGATTGACCTCCGATCGTAATAGAAAACGTGAACAAAGAACCGGAAACCATCTATTATACCAACACTTTTAACATAAGTTTGCCATGTTAGGACTCGTACTTCTATAAATATACATGATGTTTGGTTTCTATAAATAGCACGAACGGACCAATAAGTTTTTAAGAAAAATTAACCAACGAAATGAGAGCTAAATAAATTTTTTTTTTCAAAAGACGAGCATGTCGCAGACGTTCATAATTTAATTATTTATTGGCAGTTAATTCATAAGTGTTATACATGTATAAAAAAGTGACCATTTTGTAGTTGAATCACGGAGTGATTTTGTACTGGCTTAATCAAACTCGCATATCCATCATGTAGGCATCCATATTGTCTTCCTCCACGGTCAATGCAATCAGTACTTGACAGTATTTAACAACTGCTAACAAATTGGTATACTAATTCTCTCTTTTCTGAGCATTAAAGTTGGCGCGCTTTAACGTATTTTTTATCAAACTTCTATAGTATGTTCTGTTAATGGTGGATGTCAAAACATCAGTATCACTCAGCAAAAAGCATTCATTAACCTCCAGCCAGTGCAAAATGACGATAACTATCACATCAAACACATGTTGAAACTCGAGGTACAACCTGACTTCTATGTTGATGTGATTTATAAACTTCGTAAGATTCTTGGTCATGATCACTTTCATACTATCTTTGTTAAACTTGTTAAAAAGTTTATCAAAAGAGGTTATGACCCTATCATTTTGCAACGTACTGCATGCTTGGTGGTGGACCCTTTTACAGTTCGCCACTATGCTTTTCTCTTTAATTGTACGATGACCGGACAGGCTGTGGACCCTATGATGACGCCTACCTAAAGCCCATTGGGACGGTGGCGTTTGATGTTTGTCCATGATCTTTCTTGTCGTGCCCTTAATGGTGTATTCTCTCACTGCTCTGGCTTCTGCCAAGTCATTGAGTACCTTCATTGTGGCTTTCTAGGCTATTGTTTTTTTTATTATATTTACACGAGCATATTTGTGTTTTACTTATATTGCCTATTGATGCTGCCTTGTTGGTTAGAGATAAATTCATGGCGGGGATTTCTTCATTTACACTGTCCTGTTTTAATGGGATGACAGTAGGGTAAGTGCGAGGTTTGGTGCACCCTAGAACCGGTTTAAACCCCCAGTGGCCTACTTTGCCACTGACCGTTCCAAGGCGGTAGCCCTATTGTCAACCCTTTTGTGTTTGGGATGTCGTTTGCATTTTTTTTTACTTTGGCCTTTTCGTTTGTCTGTTTGCGTGTTTGTTTTTGTGTTTTGTGGTTGACTGTCGTCCTTGAATGCTGATTTCCCTGTCCGATATTTTTTATCCTTCTTTATACGTTATGGCTTCTTCATAAAAACATTGCCTAAACAAACAATCAAGTAATCGCAAGACATCGTGTTGAGTGAAACTACCAATGGAAATATCCGAACATGCGTGACCTACTTTATACACGTGCGTTCCTATTTTTAGAAAACAAAATGGTGCCCGTTTGTTTACAGTTAAACCGTCACAAATACTACTTAGATGGTTAAATCGCAGACAGAAATGATGTCTCGTCTGCTCTAGATGGAAAAATGGACCATTCTGCGGACCAATTTATTTGATGTAAAACACAAAATACTTTAAGTAAAATTGTACCAAACGTTTTGAATTTAAAACCCTACCGGCCATATAAGTATACGTTCTGATATTATGTTTATATCAGTAGTGTTGAATTACTGCCATGTATATGGTTGATATTGCTCATGCCTAAAATATGCATTTGATTTTGCACTTGACCATACTCCATCTAATTTGTTTTAAAGATGGCGGACCAATAGTCCCTAATGGGCAATATAAGTAAAACACAAAGATGGTCCAGAGCAACAGGAAAATAACCCTTTCAGCATTTAGGTATAGACGTCACCTAAGTGTCCACACTGTCCATTCATCGCACAATCAACAAGGAAATAATAGTGGCGAACTGTAAATTGGTAAAACGCTAAACATGCAATGGTTCGCAAACTGAAATGGGTCATAACTTATTTTAATAAAATGTAAAGCAAATTTAATAAAGGATGTATGAAAGTGATCATAACGACTAAGGATCTTACGAAGTTTGTAAATCCGGTCACCATAAAAGTATGGTTGTGATAGTCCGTGTTGTTAGTAAAATTATTGGTTGGTTCATAACATACACATATTTGTTGGGACATGTCACGAGGTTACCGAATAAAGATTTAAAAAAAGGATGTGTAATGTAGATTTAAACATTTAAAGTTTTCAATTTATCCAGGAAGTTTTATAGATTTCATGGCAAATAGTGCTTGGGTCTTTAGTACAATTATTGGTCAGACATGACATGAGGTTGCCGAATGATTTAAATGAGTAAAGATAAACACTCGTAAGAAGTTGCTTTTAATTAGTATGCATCACGTTTATACATAGCAGCCTGTTATCAACGTTTATTCTGTAAACTTATAGAAATATTAGTGATTGAAATTTGCATACTTGAGCTTAAGTCTAAGAATATTCTCAAGAATGGTTGGTGAATTCAACAGGGCTCTATATGACTATTAAAGTGCAAAAAAGAAGTTTACTCCCGTACAAACTGAACATAATTATGCCGGAGCGATATTTTCCACAACGGGTCTAGTCTAGTGAACGACAAGTTTTTGGCACAATTCTGTCCGAGACGCATCCGTTTCAATTTTCATCCCAGGACTGAAATGTATATGTTGAGTAGTATGGTTTTCCATCAATTTAAATGCCTTTTAAGCAGTTTCTGAGAGAAGTATATATATATTTTTAAAATATCCCTGTATGTTGTATACAATCATGAAACCTTGTGATGTGGTTCTAATTTATCCATGACGTTTAGTTTAATAAATTGTCAGTGCTTTTTCGTGTCAATATTATGTAGGCTTTATTGCACATATTAGGCCAACCTTTTTTTTTAGGATTACCGTCCATCCTATCCTAAAATTTGGCAAAAATTAAAAATAATAATATTGCGTTGCCACTGAAAGGAATACATCTTTCATATATGTATAACTTGGACACTTTTATCATAGATCTTTTGCAAAAGAAATGTTTTTCCTTTTTATTTTTATGTTTTACCCTCCTCCAACCCTATAATTTTGCTGAAAAAACAATTAATAAAACAACACTGGCCTTCCTTTTATTTGGCATATTAGTTTCGCAGAATGTTTGAGTTTTATCTGTATCTTCTGTTTGAGTTTTATCTGTATCTTCTGTTTGAGTTTTATCTGTATCTTCTGAACACCGGGTGCGGCTTTTAGAACCCAAGGTATTGTTTACTTTTTAAACGGACTCAATGTACGCTCGGCGCATGATCATTGCTTGAACAAAACGGCTACAGAAGAAGAGTATGATAAAGTGTATGAAGAAGTGTTTCGTTTGCAATGGCAACTTGGTGTGTGATACGTTACTTCTTCACTGGCCGAAATGTAATAACAAGACAGTGGTTTGTATAAAGAATGTTACTTTTATTAATAAAAACATGCATCAATTAAACAATTTGTGCAAACGTGAAACACAACTATCATCCCAAATAGTTATTATCAGTATTTAATACATAAAACAAAAGCATGTGCTGCTTAATGAATGTTTGAATGAAATTATTGTGTCTGTGGTAATGAGCAAACATGATATAGATAAACAGTGGACATGAATATCTTGTTCTAGAATTCCACTTAGTTCAAAACCATGTTATTCAGAACTTAGTGAATTCAGAACCATTTGGGGTGGTGGTCTGGGGTTGGGGGTGGGTGAGGTGGGGGGGGGGGGGATTCCATCTCCAGTTCGAAACGATTGTTGGCTATTTCTTTGATCCCTGCCAACTGGGGCAGTCCAATCTTAAAGAAAGCACTGTATGATGCAGACATTTTTTTTTGTCATTAGTTTTTTTTACTGCAATCCGTCAAGAAACGTGATGCCGAAAACATTGATTGACTGAATGAATGAATGAACGAAAATGGCTGAATGCATGAATGAATGGCTAAATGAATGAATAAATGAATGAATGACATTTTATAAACTTTTAACAGCTTTTGTAATATCAAGTGGGATAGGGAACGGTGAATAAAACATGTCAATACTGAAGATGTATATGTTCACCGGAAATGAATATCATGTTCGTAATCCCCACTCTACTCAAAACCATGGTATTCAGTTTTCATTTCTCACTCGGGGGATTCTACCTCCTGTAGGTAATAAAACTGGTGTTTTTACCCTCTGTAGGTAATCAAACTAGAGATTCTACCTCCTGTAGGTAATCAAAATGGGGATTCTACCTCCTGTAGGTCATGAAACTGGGGCCCAGCTTTAAAAAACTAACCCGTCAAATAACGGCAAAATTACACTACACAACCGTTTAGCGAATCTCACCCCATGTGTTCAGGTCATATAACAATGTATATGTGCCGATTAAAAGTATAGGTTTAGTTTCACAGGTTCTTAAATACTCGAGAGCGAATATGCGTAAAATGAATTATTAAGTGGTAACCCTTAATTGGAAGCTCCAAGTTTGGACTTTGGTCCGATTGAAGATAGTTTTGGCGCAATATTATCAGCAATTAGTAATATGTAAAAACAATTAGCTTTGAATTATTCCATTAATTATTAATTATGATTTTGAAGTATTCAAGGTATGTAGCAAAACTAACAGAACGCCTGTTTTAATATTGTCGTGTGTCCTTTAAGATTTTTATTGTATTACATTTTTGTGATAATTTTTCCCATTAAACACATTATATATACTTTGATTAAGAGTTATAAGTCGATACTTTGGACTGTTGCATACGAAACTGTAGTATCTATACAAATTAATAATGAAACAGTGTATGCTAGCTAAAATGTTTGACTAATATATAATAGTTCCTCTTACACAGGACACAATTAATTTATAAAATCAATTATTTATTTGGAATTATTACCTAATGTTTCTCACTTATTTCATAGACATCGTCTTATTTATAGTGTCGATAATTTATTCAGACTATTTAATTGGAATTGCTCATGCTAAAATTACATATTACCAGAATGTTTTGCATTAGAATAATAACATGCACATTTAGCTAACTTAAATTTCTAAGCATTTTTCGGTGCACATTTTTGGAGGTGAACGCAACTGTGCTCCAAGATACATGAATATAGCTCAAGATCCACCACGTGACGCGTGGATCGCTTGGAATTTCACATAATTTACCACAGATTTCAAAGAATTTGGTCGATTGTATTATTTGAGCTCTTACAAGCAATACTGATGTTTGTACATATAGTTTGGTGGTGCACAAACGACCACTATTCAATATATTCCATATAGTTGGTCTTCCTGTTATTTAGGGATGATGACAGGGTAAGAGTGAGGTTCGGAGCACCATTGAACCGGTCTAAACTCCCGAGTGGTCCATTTTGCCACTGACCGTTCCAAGGCGGTACCACTGTTGTCAACCTTTATATGTTTGTGATGTGACTGCTACTCTTCCTGTTGCACTTATAACCTTTTCTTTACATGTGTATATGTGCTTTCAAGAACGTGTGTGACGCTTTTAAGCGAAATTAAACTTTTCATAACTGTTTTCTTTAATTACATGTCGTATACATGTTTGTTTAAATTACACATTTACATAAACACAGAGTAATATAAAAATATACATACATTTTGATCTAAGTTTTTTAAATGCAATAACATATTGAAATTTGTGTGGAGTAAATTTAAGGCATTTTGATTTTTACAAATAACATATATTTAAAAATTAACAAACATGACATAATCAACCATTTGTATTACATACTATTAAAATGAAATAAAATGAATATATATATAATCAGTTAAGATATCAAGATCGACAACTCCGCCAGTTACCTTCCCTTGACCAGAGATGTCAAGCCGCGTGCCGATGACCGAGTGATTAATAAAAAGCCGACAAAATCCTCTATGTATGGTATGACCCTTACGTTGATCGTTGAAGTGCACATGTATCACAGATTGGCGCTAGTGCGCCAGGGTATTGAAACTGACGCTGATCATTGGCGTGCACATGTAACACAGATTGGCGCTCGTTCACCAGGGTATTGAAACTGACGCTGATCGTTGGCGTGCAAATGTAACACAGATTGGCGCTTGTGCACTGATCGTAGGCGTGCACGTGTAACAACTGTATCAACTTCCATTATTGGTGATAACAATACTGAGCAAACTACATGTCATTTCCATAGACGAGATACAAAGGATGGGCAATTATTGTCAATGTCAAACATTAAATTTGTTCAAAGTAATACGTTTGTATAATGAAATAAGTTGTTTTTAACAATGGTAGGTATATCTGATACTAAGATTAGAAAAGAATAAAATAAAAAATTTGTTTCGAAAATCACGTCATTATCTAGCATTTCTAATATTTTTAAACAATTATAGCAATATTTAAATATTAAAAATTATGTCAGTGTTCATATGTTTAATCTAAAAGTCGTGCTAAACTTGTTTGTTCAGTATACATAAACATAGCAAGATAATTTCTCAACGCTTATGATATAAAATCTATGACTATTGAATTATATGTGCCTTTCATTTTCTGCGTTCAAACCACTGTATTTAACGGCGCATCAATACCCTCGGGTTATATAAAGCAGCTTCCAAAGAGAACGCATGAGAGTACACAGAGGAACCATCAACTCTCAATATGGAAAATATTATTTTGGTTCTTTAACATGCCCGGAGGATAGACGCCAGTACATTGGGTCGATTAACTTCCTCGTCTGATGGGTAAAGCAAACACGTCAAGAAAAACTGCGGCATATTTAAACTTCCAACTTACAAGGAAAGCCAATACCAGACAACGGCGCACAACTAAATACATGACCTAAAGGTAAAGGCCGACGTTAACAGTCTTACAATGCTTCTGAATTGATTAAAATTATTTAAATATTATATTAACTTTTAACTTATGAACCACAATGCAAATAAACACAACATTAAATCATGTCAATTTCAGAAAGCTTCTGTTAACAGTTTGATTCTATTTGTTTCTTTGGTGATCTGAGGCTATATCCTTTCTTTATTTCTAAAAGTAACTTGTCTATGATACATCCGTCATCTTCCTGTGATGGGATCTTTCTTGGTTCTGAAAAATGAAGGAATAATATTAAATTGATAACTGATAGGTGAAGTGGGTTGGTCTTACATTTTTACTCCCCACTCTATAAACGCCCTTAATCATCAGCTTCAAGATATTTTCCCGACTTTCCGAATACAATTCAAGCCGTGTTTTGTTCCCATGCCAACATAAAGCCTCAGCTCTCTCATAGTTTTTTACGAGATATAAAACACCCAACAAACACTAGTAAATATATAAACACACACACGTTACACTCTAAAATAACACATAACACCGCTAATCCGATACCAGACTGAGATCAGATGTTTTTGTTTTACATTCATTTTAGCGCCATTTGGATTGGATTATGAAGACAATAAACCAGATTTTCATTTTGACAATCCGGTATACACCGGGTCTTTAATACAGCTTTTTTTCTAAAACAACATGTTTCTAATACTGCTTGTTTCTAAATTAACTCCCGCGTGGGTGCATTCAAATAACTTTGTCGATTGTAATTGTTCTGTTATTAATATTTACCATTTTCTGCTTAACTGAAACATTAAATCCAGTGATAAAATATTTACTGAATGTGATCTGCGGCAACCTTTACCCTAACCGGAACATTTTGCAACCGAAAAACTTACTGTTACAGAAATCGATCAAAAATCGACAACAAGTTTGTTTTCGCCTTTATATATACATAATTGTTTTTTAAAACTGCGTTGAGTATTAGGCTTTTTTATTTCATTATTTTTAGATTCTCCATACAGTAATCGTATCGGAACACATTTGTTTTCTCCATATTGAAATATTGTGATATCACTACTTTGGAAATTTCGCCTTATTTCAATGCATTGGTTGTAATTTATCAACTCCAAATAATTTCAAGTTAGTAAACACGGAATGAAATAAGAAAAAGGATAGAACAATAATACGAAGACAAACCTTTACGCTTAATTTTGATTTCTGCTTGATTCTTTCTTCGCTTCTCTGCTTTTTCTTCTTGGACACGTCTTTGTTCATTTTCCTATAAATATATACATGCACTATTATGTTTGTTTGTTTGTTTGTATGTTGTTTTACGTCATATTCAACACATGTATCAGGAAATGATTTATTTTTTATGGTGGAGGCAGACCACCCACTTTTACTGTGTAGAACCAGTACTGTACACCTCCCGCCATCCGTAAGAATCGACACTTCCTCACTTAAAGTCGAGCACCCAGTGGGATTCGAACCCGCAGCACTATTATGTACCAGTCAAATTAACAATATGCTATACAATGTTACACGTACAAGGGAAACCTTTATGATATACGATATACTTTAACAATGTAAACAATCAGACAAAATAACATCTCAATCGAACTGTTTATTACACTTTCATTGGATACTTACAAAAAAATAGCTTTTAGTTTCATAACTATGTTTTCTTTTGTAATTTACAATTAACAGATCATATTTTGTTTGTTTGTCGTCAAGTACGTTTGTCATCAAGTACATATGTATTTCCCCAGTTTCTATCTTGTATTATGTTCATTCTTACGGACTGACTTAATTCAGGCCTGGAATTCACCAACCATTCTTCAAACTGTTCTTAGACTTGAGTCCAAGTACTCAAATTTCGCTCAAAGATATTCCATGACCTTCAAAGATAAGTAATCGTAAGAAGTTGCTGTTTGTTGGTATTTATCATATGTATACATCGCAGCTTGTTATGAACGTCTATCTAGACATACAGACATGTGTGATTGGAATTGGCATACTTGGGCTTAAGTCTAATAATCATTCCAAGAATGGTTGGTGAATTCAAGGCCAGGCTGTTGGCCAATGTAACGATATATTTATGGACTGTGTAGTATCGAAACCAAACCTTCTGACACTGCTGGACCTTCTCACAGAAGGTTTTCATGATGCTGAGGAATTCTTCCAGTTTGAAACTCTGTTCACTCTCACAAAAGTGCATCGCTACCTTCTTGGAAAGTTCATCTATTTCCTTCATACTGACTTTAATGTCTTTGACTTCATCGTTCGCCGTCTGAAAAATAACAACCACAGCTTCAACTTAGATACTTCTGCGAACAAAATCACCGATGTGATCTTCATCAATTATGGTTTTGTAATAATTACATTACAAACCATTGTGTTTTTACGATTGTGAGACAGGGTATGTTCCCTTAAAATCTAAAACACGCCTCTCTCATACCGCCATCCACTAAAAATGCAAAATAGAAATAAATTAATCGAAAATGAGAAAAATGGCCCTATAGAACACACGGCAATCACACGCAAACGACTGTAGGTCCGCAATGCACCACAACCTGAAAGAAGTGAGCATGAAATGAAAGTTAGATTTTGAGACTAGAACAGGATTACTTGGAAGAACACATTTTCGAAATCTAAGAGACACTTTCAGATGTGCACATTGTACACGTATATTGAATGTGATACCTTAATAAATGCTTCAAACTGTTGGCGCGTATCTTCAGGTGATGTTTTTAGTTGTGTGTATATTCCAGTGATAACGGTACTAATTTCTGCAATATCAGCCAGAAGGTTGTCTACCGTGAATCTGGAATTAAATAAAAACATTACAAACTAGTTAATTTTTTCTACCTTATTTCCGTGAATCTGGAATTAAATAAAAACATTACAAACTAGTTAATTTTGTCTACGTTATTTTATGTATTTCACGAATAATTCAAACCAAGAATTCAAACGCGCGAAAATGTGCGTGTATGACATTTCTACAGTTTGAGAATAAGACAAATGTCTCTATAGAAACCACAGCACACTGATGCAATGGCACGTAGGCCCGCACCTATCATAAACAAAGAGCAAATTAAATATATACTGAAGAGAAAAAGAAACGCAACTCGAGAAGTTCCACTATATATTATATATACTGCACACTTAATTTCACATACTATTCCAAAGAATTCCAAAGATGTTCTTTTTTTTAAAAAGTTGCAGTTGGTTAGAGAAATAAAACAACTGTGATGTTGCAGACGTTTTAATCACAGTACACTTTGTAACCAGAAATACATAAATGTTGAAGATTCCTCTTTGAGAAAATTTGAGCCATTTCAGAACTGTATCTAATGTAAAGAGATTGCAAAATGTTGCATCCTAAGGTTGCTCTCATGCATCAGCCAAACGCGTTCTATGTCATATTGTACATACAATATATAGCGGAACTTCCCGAGTTGCGTTTCTTTTTCGTTTCAGTATACAATGTAAAGGACAATACACAACACAAATAGTGGTAAAGACAGGTTTACCGACTTGGACCGGCCAGTAGGCAATATGGCCTACTAGTCAGTAGGCAATATGACCTGCTTAAATCAATGTTATGGGTACACAACCTCGCTATTATCATGTCTACAGCGTCCTAATTGACAAGACAGTGAAATTAGGATTTCTCGTGACGATGATTTGCATGTATTATTTTTAGCAACACCTGGAAGACAGTTTACCTAACGCTGAAAGAAATTGACGTACAGTCTACTGATGCAATTTTTGAAATTCACATACATAGCCAGTGTTAGTTCGGTTGAACCACACATAAACACAACGAGAGAGTAACACACCGTTATAAGAACGAGAAGGATGTTTACGGGACACTTGTGTCGCCTGACATGTGTTCATTTAAAGTTATGAGCTAGGTCAGGTCGCAAGAGAAAGTTTTATAAAAAGTGGCAAGATTCAGCCGAAATGAAAGTCAGAGTTATTTGACATGTATAACGACATTCCTTGGGGTGCGATGAAGATGTTTATGAATATTCATGAACATAGTTCAAATACTGGTCAAGTTATGCCAAAGTCATGTTGCAGGTTAGAGTGTGATGGACGGACGACGACGGACGATTGACGACGACAGACGCCGGACAAAGTGATCTGCCAAGCTACGCAGGCGACACAAAACGAGTATTGAATGGGAGACGTGTCCTGTTATTCCACAAGTTCGCAGCCGCACCAACTTGTGTACAAAACAACAGGCCTCCGATCTCGTGATAAAATGGCCAATAATCGGATCTACCCTTCTGTAAAATAATCACTATATCACCATGAATTCTTTATCAGGAATACAGCATGGTGTCCTTTATTTCTAAGACAATGCGATGAGAAAATGTTGATCTCTTTACTCAAATTGAAACAGAGATGAGACACATACTGTATTGATGTTTTCCTCCCTATGTAGATATAATGCAACTTAGACAGCGATACAACGATCTCGCCAAAAAGCGACGTAGAGCCATTGGCCAGTGTAACACTACTCTTGGAGTGGTTTGGACAATAGTAAAATGATTCACCTATGAGCAATACGCTAGTCAAAGTAGATATAAAAGTCGAACAGGAAATATAGCATTCATGGACCACAATCAACCACAAACACACACAGAAACAAACAACAACTGCATAGATGAATAAAAAGTAAGATATGACATCACACACATAAAAGGGTTGACAATAGTTCTAAAGGCCTTTGAACTCTTGTTTACAGGTGGATCCACATTGCCTTATAGATACATCATTAAATACGCATGAATGTATCGCTCCTGCTTCATTGCACACGTTGTCATTCCTTGAATGCACGAGCTTATGTCTAGGTTACTTGCACGTCCTCTTGTTTTACCAGACGACATAAGTGCCATGCAGAGCAAATTGTCACTAGGGATAGTCATGTTTCAGACAGGTTTCAGACTTCAATAACTTACAAATCCGGTTCATATTCAAGTGATTTGCATAATGTGAGCTTTATAATCATGCACTCGGTTAGTCTCTATTATTAATGTCTGCTTCAAAGTACTTTATGTGATACATTACGTTACTTACACCTGCTAAAAAGTCCAATTCACAGAGTTCACAGTTAGCCTCTTTATAGATTTCTGCACGTAGAACTTGCTGAAATCTGAATATTTTCTTGAATATTGTGGAATAAACACGCATAATGTACATTTAAATCCTCCTAGGAACCTTGAACTGTAATCCAACACATATTTCTCCTCGTCTGTCCTTATCACCAGGATATTGCTACAACCTATATTTAACACCCTAATTATGTTTCATTAAGAAGTATTTCCATCTCGTAATTAACAGTTATTAGAAACTAAAACGACATTCAATTGAGGGACGTAGATCCCACAGTCCTCTGGTTGCCAATATTTTCAGTTTTCATGGCAATATTAAAAATAAGGAATCGATACATACAAAAGTCGAACAGGAAAAGTAGCAGTCTGCCAAACACACAGAAACAAACACTAATTATAAAGGTGAATAAAAGGTAAGATATGACATAAAATGGTTCACAATAGGGCTACCGCCTTGGAACGGTCAGTGACAAAAAAAGGTAACTGGGGCTTTAAACCCGGTTCTAGGGTGCACCAAACCTCACTCTTACCCTACTGTCATCCCAAGAAAACGAAACGAGTGTAAATAAAGAGGTCAGGAATTAAGACTGAACTGTTTGTATACATATATTAAAGCTATCCTGATGCAATACAAAGTAACGGTTAAACCATCTGTTATTTTACTGAATGTTAATACACCAATTGTCAAGTACGCATTACCTGTTGAGAATGCTGAGATCTGCGAAAAGGTCGTCGACAAATGAGATGGCTATATTGTGTTTCTTTTCAGCCTCGTTCACTAGATAATGCAGAAGCGTTACACGGGGTTTGTTGGCTCTGGTGTCAATCAGTTTCGTGAGGGAGCTCAGGCGGAACCCTACTGCATTGCCAGCACCTTTACCCTGACACATATAGAACAAAACACATTTTATTGATTAATATAAAATATTCAACATAAAGTATTAAAGAGAGACATCGAGCGCGGAAGTGTATTAATACATATGTATCATGAACAACAATTTCTAAATTGCCATTAAGATATTGGATTGTGTAGATTGTAAAATGGTGATTGTCTCAGTTTTCGTATAACAGTCATTTTTATCTTTATTTACAAATAGAAATTAAAATTCAATGATCTTATCTCCTGAAAGCATAATGGAATGGTACCCATTGATGTGAGTTATCTAATGAATGCAGGATGGCTATTAATGTTGTTGTATATGTGGCCATGCTTTCATAACTTCTCACCTCTGAGCTCGACTTATAGACAAATTGTTGGTATCCCTATCGGTACAAACTGTGCACCACTAGTCGCAGATTTGTTTTTATTTTGCTATGAAAGGGATTTCTTGTTGAGTCTTTCACCAGATACCCAGGCAGATGTTATTGAAGCCTTTAATGACACCTCTCGGTATCTGGATGACATATTGAACATTGACAACCCTTTCTTTCCAACTATGGTAATAATATTTATCCTAAAGAACTTTAGCTTAACAAAGCTAATATATCTGATAATAACGCTTCTTTTCTTGATTTAGATCTCTCGATTGAAAATGGTGAAATAATTAGTAAAATCTATGAAAAGAGAGATGATTTTAATTTTGACATTGTTAATTATCCCCACTGGGATGGTGATGTTGCCCGAGCAACTTCTTATGGGGTGTATGTGTCTCAACTGATTCGAATTTCAAGAGCTTGTACTCGAATTGAGGACTTTTATATTCGTAATCTTTGTATAACTAAAAAGCTACTCATTCAGGGTTACCGTTACCATAAACTTCGTAAAACCTTTGTAAAAATTTTATTATTGTAACCCTGATCTCCTTTCCAAATATAAAAGTAATTTAAGGACTCTTCTGCGACAAGGACTATCACAACCTGACTTCTATGGTGATGTGATTTATAAACTTCGTAAGATTCGTGGGCATGATCACTTGCATACTATCTTTGTTAAACTTGTTAAAAAGTTTATCAAAAGAGGTTATGACCCCGTCATTTTGCAACGTACTGCATGCTTGGTGGTGGAGCCTTTTACAGTTCGCCAATATTCTTTGCTCTTTAATTGTACGATGACCGGACATACTGTGGACCCTATGATGACTTCTACCTAAAGCCCATTGGGACGGTGGCGTTTGATGTTTGTCTATGATCTTTCTTGTCGTGCCCTTAATGGTTTATTCTCTTGTTGCTCTGGCTTCTGCCAAGTCAATGAGTACCTTCATTGTGGCTTTTTAGGCTATTGTTTTTTTGTAATATTTACACGAGCATATTTGTGTTTTACTTATATTTCCTATTGATGCTGCCTTGTTGGTTAGAGATTAGATCATGGCGGGGATTACTTTATTTACACTGTCCTGTTTTAATGGGATGACAGTAGGGTAAGTGTGAGGTTTGGTGCAGTTTACCACTGACCGTTCCAAGGCGGTAGCCCTATTGTCAACCCTTTTGTGTTTGTGATGTCGTTTGCATTTATGATTACTTTTGCCTTCTTTTTTGTCTGTTTGCGTGTTTGTTTCTGTGTTTTGTGGTTGACTGTCCTCCTTGCTACTTTCCCTGTCCGATCTTTTATATTTCTTGTGAGAAAGTGTCAATTCTTACGGATGGTGGGAGGTAAACAGTACTGGTTCGAAAATGTGGGTGGTATGCCTTCAGCACTAAAACATCTACCCTCATATTATATAGCTTAAAATGTTCTGAAAATGACGTAGAACAACATTCCACCAAACAATCTATCATCATTTCTTGGCTATATAATATATAGAATATATTTTACAAATTTAATTATTATATACATTCACTGTCCTTTGCACTGTTGTCAATATGCACTGCTACACATATTTGGGAAAAGACACATGGACGCAAACACCGAATGCATACTTACAGCGTTAATAAAATTGCCCGCATGGAGTACAAATCTCAGGAACACTTTTAAAGACTCATTTTCCATCAAAGCATTGCACGTCTTTAGATACGTCTCTATTGCAGGCCGGACCTTATCAACAAACGCACCAAAGTCAAGTCGAAGAACCATAGCATCTATACGGAGTTTGTGACCTTCCAGCGCCGATAATTCCAGATAAAATTTCTCGGCGTTTCCCAGTAAATCCGGATTTCCGTCGTATTCTTTAATTGGTTTCAGCTGAAAGTAATTTGAAAATATATTATTGTACTGTTCTGGTTAAAAATGAAGCAAAATTGTTTGATTACTAGTTCTGGTTACTTCTGAATCGACACTCATCTAATGCCATTGACGAGGAAGGATATAAAAGGAAAGCAGACGTGCTATCTGTATAAAATTTATATAAACTCTTGCTAAGAGTATTTTTATAGCACTGTAAAATGATAATTGTCCACATTGTATTTTAATAAAATTACTCTATCATTTAGTATATTTTCTTGTTCCAATGCTTTGAAAGGTATTCAGTTCAATGTAAGATTTTGTCTACTATATATATATATGTGTTTTTTTATAAAATATAAAAATGTAAAATATGAACATTGTTATACAGATAACCATTTATTTCCGTGACATGACGCATTTATCGACGATGAACAATCTAATGTTCCTAATATATAACTGTCATTATGATTGTTTCGCCATGAATATATATTTTTTTCATATCACCCAATGCTGTAATTTTGCCTTGTTATTTAAAATAATATGATTTAAGCTAATTTTACAATTTCTTGATTCCAACTCGTTTATTGACAAGTTCTGAACATTTTACAAAAACATAAAAAAGCTTAATCCTGAAAATCATTCGTGGGTGATACTTTCACCGTAGAAGTTCAAATATATGTGGAAAAAACACATACTTATCTCTATAGCTTTAGTAAAAGAACAGTAAAATTCGCCCGTTCAAGTTTTCGTTGTGGCATGTTAAAAAAAGCTCTTCCATACCAGAATTTTTTTAAAAAGCCGAGTTTTCAATATTGTTCGTTCTATGGAGGACCCCATACACCTTTCGATACGTTTATTGCTAGGAAAACGTGATTTTAATGTTCGCGTAGACAATGAACATATAGTATTTCATAATTCCCTGTAGAAGGACCCACCATAATCCTTCTTTATTACATTAATTCTGTTAATTATTTATGTTGATATTTGAGGAGCATCTTTGATGTTACCATTACGTCTACGACCATGAGACCTATAGTTACCCTTTCGAATAGAACATATAGAAAAAATGTCTTTTGAAATATTTCCTTTAGGATAAATATTGTCATTAAGGCCGAGTGGATATGGTGTCTGCAAGTTTTTCATCCACTTAAGTTCTGCAATATATCTAGCTTTTATGTTTGTAAGACATATATGCCCCACATCGGCAAAATTATCGACCAAATGTTATGAGGATTTAATTATAAGTGTTAAAGTTATTGATCGTAAACCGCCATTTTGTTTTTACCAATTTAAGTGACAAAACTCTAGGTGTTTCTGGTGAATATGGCTGAATATCAAACTGTATCGAGACATTGTGACCATAACTCCGGCTGTTTCTGGGGCAATTAGGTTTCTTGTGACCCGAGGACTTGATTATTAGTACTAACGTTATTGAGTGGAAACCGCAATTGTGTTTTTACCAGTTCAAGTGCCATAATTCTAGGTGTTCCTTGTGCAATTTGGCTGAACATCAACCTTGACCGAGACAGTGTGACATAATCATTGTGTAATCGCCATTTTTTAAAAACCATTGTACCCCTTTAAGGGCTATAACTCTGGTATCTCTGGAGCAATCAGAATCGTTATCAAAGTTGTCCTAGACATAGTGACTACAAACATTGTGACCAATTTTCATGAAGACATGATTTTAAATACATATCTTATTGTGCAAAAACAGCCTATTTTACCAATTCGAGCACCATTATTCCAGTGTTTTAGGGCAATCAAGCTGGTTATCGAACTTGACCTAGAGATTTTGACTATAAACATTGTGAAAAGTTTCATAAAGATTGAATAAAATATTCAACTTAGAGGGCGGAAACCAAAAACGGGACAGACCGAAAGACCGACCGACCCGACAGATGACCGACAATTGCAATGAAATATACCCAACTTCCTTAAAAAGCTGGGTGGGTGGGTGGGGGAGGGGGGAGGGGGGATCATGGGGGAATATTTATTTTCTGTTAAAATATTAATATTAATGTTCTTAAATATGTAATTTAATGTATCTAAAATAATACAAATACTTATCTGGAGACTATTTTAGTTATTTGAGATTATGATCTGCCTTCACAGCAAAAAGGATCAACCCATATGATTCCTTATTTCTTAACCGATTTCAAAATCTGGTTTATTTTTAATCAACAACACTACATTCCCATTTTTTTTAATTCAAATTTATCCAGATACCATGTAAAGTCTGAAGAAAAAAAATCCATTAAAGTTATCGAACAATTAATTTCTGCATCAATGCATCCAATGTCAACGCATAACTCTGTTCAATATCATTTCAAAAATACATGCAAGTTAGTTCAGGAATTGTAGCACTAATGGAACGCAACAAAAACTACATTGAATACATACGCATTTGAAAGTAAATAGTAAACGTTGAATACCTTCCAGACAATATAAGTAAAACACAAAGATGATTATGTATAAATGAATATATGAAATATATATAAATGAATATATGAAAAAATATATAAACGAAAAAAGGATAAGTTTTTTAAGGATACGTTTTACATTTAAACTTTGACTACAACAGTTGGTAGTGCAGATGAACAGAAAATATAACATTCACAGACAAATTTGAGAAAGAAACCGTTGAGCAACATATACCCATTATGTTTTTCCTTGGTGTCATCGCTGTCTAAGTGTGAATAATTGACGACATTTCTTCAGATGACAGACAAGTGCAATGAAATATACCCAACTTCCTTAAAAGGCTGGGGTGGGGGTGGGGGGACTCGGAGGTGGGGGGAGGGGTTGGGATCATGGGGGGATATTTATTTTCTGTTAAAATATTAATATTATAGTTCTTAAATATGTAATTTAATTTATCTAAAATAATACAAATACTTATCTGGTGACTATTGTTTGGGGCGCTTGTTTCAGCCAAAGGTTTTTCTGCAGTAACTCGAGCAATTTAAATAATACGTACATCAGTTATATATCATTAGAACTGGCAATTTTAGTGGTAAATAAAACTACTTTACTTTTGAAAATCAGTTGAGAAATAAATATTTTACAGCCAAAATGATATTTTGATGGGGCTTTTCCTATGTAAATTATATGTTGGTGGGACAGCAGAAAATTACAAAATGTCAAATAACTTCAGTAAAACTTGATATTTTGTTATAAAACTTTCAGGGTGTCTTAATGTACTTATATCCAACAATTTAAAACTATTTTTGAATAAAAAATCTAAAAGAAAATATTTTTCGAATTTTTCATGCAGCAGAATTTTGCATTGAAAATGACCCATCAAAATGAACTTTCGCACATGAAATTTTTATTTCTCAACCGATTTTGAAAAGTAAGGTATTTTTATTTACCACTAAAAATATCTGTTCCACTGATATATAACTTATATAGGTAATAGATTAATTTTATCTTAAAAGTCGAAAAACCTTTGGCTGAAACAAGCGCCCCAAACAATAGTTTAGTTATTTGAGATTATGATCTGTCTTCACAGCAAAAAGGATCACCCCATATGATTCCTTATTTCTTAACCGATTTCAAAATCTGGTTTATTTTTAATCAACAACTATACATTCCCATTTTTCTAATACAAATTTATCCGGATACCATTTAAAGTCTGAAGAAAAAAAATCCATTAAAGTTATCGAACAATTAATTTCTGCATCAATGCATCCAATGTCAACGCATAACTCTGTTCAATATCATTTCAAAAATACATGCCAGTTAGTTCAGGAATTGTAGCACTAATGGAACGCAACAAAAACTACATTGAAAACATACGCATTTGAAAGTAAATAGTAAACGTTGAATCCCTTCCAGACAATATAAGTAAAACACAAAGATGATTATGTATAAATGAATGTATGAAATATATATAAATGAATATATGAAATATATTTAAATGAAAAAAGGATAAGTTTTTTTAAGGATAAGTTTTACATTTAAACTTTGACTACAACAGTTGGTAGTGCAGTTTAACAGAAAATATAACATTCACAGACAAATTTGAGAAACCGTTGAGCAACATATACCCCATCATATTTTGCCTTTGTGTCATCGCTGTCTAAGTGTGAATAATTGACGACATTTATTCAGATGACCGACAATTGCAATGAAATATACCCAACTTCCTTAAATAGCTGCGGTGGGATAGGGGGGGGGGGGGGGGGGGGACTGGGTGGTGAGGGGGGATCATGGGGGGATATTTATTTTCTGTTAAAATATTAATATTATAGTTCTTAAATATGTAATTTAATTTATCTAAAATAATACAAATACTTATCTGGTGACTAGTTTAGTTATTTGAGATTATGATCTGTCTTCACAGCAAAAAGGATCACCCCATATGATTCCTTATTTCTTAACCGATTTCAAAATCTGGTTTATTTTTAATCAACAACTATACATTCCCATTTTTCTAATACAAATTTATCCGGATACCATGTAAAGTCTGAAGAAAAAAAATCCATTAAAGTTATCGAACAATTAATTTCTGCATCAATGCATCCAATGTCAACGCATGACTCTGTTCAATATCATTTCAAAAATACATGCAAGTTAGTTCAGGAATTGTAGCACTAATGGAACGCAACAAAAACTACATTGAATACATACGCATTTGAAAGTAAATAGTAAACGTTGAATCCCTTCCAGACAATATAAGTAAAACACAAAGATGATTATGTATAAATGAATATATGAAATATATATAAATAAATATATGAAATATATATAAATGAAAAAAGCCTAAAAAGCCACACATCAAGTACTCAAGGACTTGGCAGAAGCCAAAGCAATAAGAGAATAAACGATTGTAAAGGGCACGACAAGACATCACAAACATAATAGTGTGGTCGCTGGGGTTTTAAACCGGGAGTGCACCAAACCATGCTCTATTATTGCGAATCTAATAACAAGGGATAGTGTAAATAATAAAATTAATTCCGGTGTATCTATCATTCTCTAACAAACTAGACAGCACTAACAGGCGGTAAACGTATAACACAGAAATAATCAAGTATATATGAATATAAAATTAGAAACTTAGAAAACCACCAAAATGTACTGAATGATTTAGCAGAAGCTAGATAAATAAGAAAATAAACCGTTAAGGCAACGACAATGTATGACTGAAGACAAACAAATTAAGATAGACTTATCATGAACTTGCCGCAAGAAAGTTTCTAAATTACTTTTTTATTTTAAAAGTAGATGGGAGTAACGATCATTAACTTTGGAAAATATATTTCTATGTTAGACATAATGGAGGATATATTTAGTTATATAAGGGATAAGTTTCACATTTAAACTTTGACTACAATAGTTGGTAGCGCAGTTGAACAGAAAATATAACATTCACAGACAAATTTGAAAAATATACCCCATCATGTTTTGCCTTGGTGTCATCGCTGTCTAAGTGTGAATAATTGACGACATTTCTTCAAATCTCTTGTCATAAATATTGTTTTATACATGCAAATTGAGCAAAATAAAAAGATACGACATTAACCTTTTTGAGTTGAAGTTCATTAGGATAGTTTAACATAATAAAAAAGGAAAGGATTGTCAATGTTCAAAATATCATACAAATAATTATATATCTGGATAAAGCAAAATAAAAAGGACCCACTTTATTTCCTTTATTTTCTGTTTAACAAAACAATGAGATAGACTGCCACCAACAGTCCAAACAATAATTATTTGAAAAAGTTCAGTACACAAGGAAGTTATCACCCTTTTCCATGCATATTTGGCATAAAAAAAAAACTCTATGAAAAGTACATAAATTGTCCGGGACAATACTTACTGTATTTTTCCTTACCCAAAAATCACACCCCGCACAAATCATATAACACAGCGTTTGTAGATAGCAGCTTTTGATTATCAACACTTATCACATTACTTCTCTTGGACGTTTTTATATCATCCATTACAAGTTATTACTTGGCAAATTTGAAACTGTTTAATGGAATACTTTATACTCAATTAAGTATGCTTACAAACATCAAACAATTGTCATATTACCACTCTTGTTTAAACTTTTATACGCAATCAAAACAGCCTATGGAAATACCAGCATAAACAGTAGGTACGTTTCTTCTTTTGCTGAGTATATACGAGATATATCCACATATTGAACGTGCTGTGCCACGCGCCTTCACCGAAACACCTACAATGTGTCCTTGGCGCAGTACTGTTTAAAAACGAAACTCCTAAACTCAACCATTGTTGCTGCAAACTACAACGTCATCACGAATACTTTTCACAAGTAACTGTAAGCCTCAATACTAACTACGAATCAGATTGCTTCATAATAAGGGTCATGCAAATTATTATTCAAAACAATACTGGGTTCTTCCCCACGGAGTTCAAACAATTATGCTATTGCGTTATACTGGTTCGCTGACTTTACTCGTTCGGATACCCTTCCAATGTATTTGTATTAAGTCAGGGGACCAGCCTTGCTATTACGTGATTGCAATATCCGAATGATGAATATCTTTATTTATACTCACGTCCTCTGAAGCAGGAAGAATTTTCTGAAGACCCCTCAATCTCTCGTTGCCAATCTTTTCCACATTTCCCTCTCTAATCATGGCAACTATTTGCGAATTGTTCTCTTTAAACTGCTTAAGAAATATGTTTACACTCATACTCTTTCTGTTGTCCAGTAGAAGCACCTACAGAAAAATAGTAAACAATTGCGAAATACATCCAGCAACTATTATTTCTAATATTGTTATATTTGGCATTCCGTGTTTAGCAGCCTTTTTTGCTTCTGATCGTTCCAAGGCGGTAGCCCTATTGTCAACTCTTTTGTGTTTGTGATGTCTTATTTGGTCTTTTAGTCATCTTTAAATTTTCTTTGTTTCTGTATGTGTTTGTGGTTGACTGTCGTCCTTGAATGCTGCTTTTCCTGTTCGATTTTTAAATCTATATTTATCTGGTAATTCCCGGTTAGAGATTACTCGATTTCCATCTTAATTACGCCATTTGTGTTACTACATGCATATGACGACAAGACACAATGAATGGATTTATTTTCTGACCAGTAAAAAACACAGGCTATTAATTCATCATTTCTAACTATGTTTTACCTTTGTGGGAATAGCTTTCGACTGCGTACTTTCCTTAGAGCTCCCCAATTCTTTCTGACAAAATAGTTGTTCAATTGTGTCATAGTTCACCGGGATGAGGTCGTCCATGGAAGACACTTCCTTCCAGACATTTCCAGTCTTTACTAATATAATGGGGAAAAAAATGTACACATATATATATATACGTTTTATTTGCAACATGTATGGAGTACATGCAGTAATGCAATAATCCGGTTATATGCCATCATACATGTAGGCAGTTCCCCGGGTTAAAGATTAAAGTTATAAAGTGGTACCTCATTGTGAGCTAATAATGATACGGCACATATGATATACGTAGTATGTCTATCTAAACAATGTATGGTAGCTTTATTATCAAGTTCAAAATGTGCATCAATTATAAATGCAGATGCACGTTTCAATCGGATCTGTATAATAATCTGTAAATATGTGCACATGTTATTGGTATGGAGAATACACAGTGAGCACGTATTATTGGTAAAGAGAACACACAATTCCAGCAAATTGATGAATAAATTGTATTCAAACAATGCACTAGGTTACAAATAAGTGTTCGAATATCGGAATTTTTCCCTTGTGATAAAATGAAGGTCACAATTCTACACAACAATATCATTTCGACTTTCATATTATGGCTTTCTTTTTTTATCGACCGTAATCAATCTAGTGATAATAACTATTTATTGTGTTTTAAATTTATGTTTTTACCTGTTACTGAATTTGGAGTAACTTTAGTCCAGTTGAATATCTTCATTTTATGTTTCGGTGTCGGTGTTCTGATTTGTGGAAAAGATGGAGTTGATCTCATTGGAAACGTCATCGCCCTAGATATAGGACCGCCTGGAGGCGGCGGAGGCGGTGGTGGCCCTCCTGGACATGGTGGCGCTCCTGGCGGTGGAGGTGCTGGAGGAACACCGCCTGGCGGTGGTGGGGCTGGAGGAATACCACCTGGCGGTGGTGGTGCTGGCGGAATGCATGAACCTGATAGTGGTGGCGGAGGTGGTGCTGGAGGTATGAAACCACCATACGGTTGGGGCGGTGGTGGTGCAGGAGGGATGCCAGACATTGAAAAAGGTAATGGTGGTGGTGGAGGGATGGACGATGCCGAAGTAGGGAGAGGTGGGGCGGGAGGTATGTTTGACATTTGAGGTGGGAGTGGAGGAGCTGGAGGAATGTGTGAAGACGTATCAGAATTCACTTGTGTGTTTGGTGATGAAGTTTTCTGCTTTCCAACAAGCTCGTTTAAAGCATCAGCGAATGCAGCGTTTGGTTTTTGATTGATCACAAGCGTTTCCGTTTTACACTCATCATTATTGTTATCATTATTACTATGAAACAGTTCGGTTTGAGCACAAAAGTCCTTTGTATGTTTGGAATGGTATCCACAGTGATCACAGAACGCTTGCTTTGGTGGAGAAACATGGCTTGGATGGGTAGGATCTGACGCCTTTGGAAGAGGCATGTAAATGGCCTGCCTCACCGCTGTTTCAGCACAATCCCATCTCACGTCACTGAAATAAAAATGCAACACATTCCTCATGTAAATAAGATGTTTCATACCAAATTTAATGTCATTCGACCATTAGTTTCTGAGAAGGATTACCCTATATATTTCCATATACAAATAATTGATAACGAGGCGGGACCAAAGGTGATCCCAGTTGTTACACCGCGGACAACATTTGATTAAACTTGACTAGCGGCATTTTTTGCCACTGACCGTTTTATGGCGGTATGGAGGTATTTTTACCCCGTTTGTGATGTCACGTGTCTTGCTTATTATTCGCTGCCGGAACGGCAGCGACTCTTATATTGTTTTAGTAATTGCACATGGTAAGGTAGTAATGAATAGTTTCTTTGAGTTTTTCACTTTGATAACGCAATGTTATAATTACACATGGTAGCAATGAACAGTTTATCTGTGTTGTAATGCACGCATCCCATACATGTGAGTAATTGTATTTCAGTGCTGATGTGTACTTTAACACGTCGTGCTACAAAGGTGAATATGTAATTAATTTGTAAGGCATGTCAAGGATTCTTCCACCTTGATTCAAAGTGTTTGGTAGCACAAATTGGGAAGAAAGTGTCTGGTAAAAAAAACGGTCATGGCGTGTTTACGTCTCCGTGACAACTCCTTTTTTGAATATTGTTTTAACACCCGTAACTTGGTCTGTTATTATGTTAAACTTTGTTCCCAGTTCCTACCCAGAAATTATGCTATTTTCTCTGGGCAGCTATTTTACGCTTGCGTAAAACCTTGCTTGTTAACAGTGTTATTGTTATTCGTGTTTATCTTGGTTGACTGTGTGTTGTGAAAGCTACATTTCCTGTTCGACTTTGGTTAGCCTTGTTGGTTAGAGATTAGATCATGGCGGGCATTTCTTTATTTACACTGTCCTGTTTTAATGGGATGACAGTAGGGTAAGTGTGAGGTTTGGTGCACCCTAGAACCGGTTTAAACCCCCAGTGGGGTTTGTTGCCACTGACTGTTCCAAGGTGGTAGTCCTATTGTCAACTATTTTGTGTTTGTGATGTCGTTTGCATTTTTTATTACTTTTGCCTTCTCGTTTGTCTGTTTGCGTGTTTGTTTTTGTGTTTTGTGGTTGACTTTCGTCCTTGAATGCTGCTTTCCCTGTCCGATATTTTTGTCTTTCTTTTATACCTGGTATTGATAGTATAGGATATGAAGAACTTTTCTGAAAATCAACTATCAATAGATCGTTTAATTAGAACAGGTGAGCTATACAATTCTATTTCCGAGGAAAACCTGGTTAAAAAAGTCAAATGGTTCGTTCTTCAAAAGAAACTATTTGAGATGACGTCCTATGCTGGATATGTCTACAAAGGACACCAGGGACACGCATTGTTTTTGTTTTATCTTGGTGACTTCATTTGAACAAAATTTATGGTCTATCATATGAGGTTCGTTTCTCAAAAGTAACTGTCAACTGAAAGGAAATTGTTTGTGAGATATTTCTTTTTAATTTTCCCTACAGATACAAATATTGTTCGGCGGTCGACCATTATTTAACCCGTGGTCTTAGAAAAATTGAAGGTATACAGATCATTTCTGAAAAGAAAAGCTATCGAAATCTATCAAAATGGTTGTTGAGAAGAATATGTTGAAGGAATATATTCCCTTTTCTGTATTCCCACTGAGATTGCATTTGAAAAAGAATTAGAACTCATATAATCTGGAGTATTTTTACATGAAACTTCCAGTTTATTGTGTTTATTCATTTCTATAGGCAGTGATATACTGAAAAATAAATATAAACATGATACAATATATTGATCCATATTCAGCTTATATCATTCTCAAGGTCATGTGTGTATTGATTAATTCACATATTTATCAAGTACCGTATGTATTTATTGTTCAAGGGATTACACAAATGGGGACATAAACATAATGTTTGAGACATTTTAGTTAAGGTGGTTAATTTCAACAAACTCTCTGACGGAATTAAAACATGGAGAGAACTGTAAGTATGCTGTAATAAGTTCAATTCATTTGTATTTGTTGCTAGTACTATTGTGATGTTTAATACATATATTGTAACATATCTGCAATAACATATTCTTAAAGCATAACTCGTGTGATGTCAAAGCAAATCGTATAAGTAAACGTTCACGGACGACGGCTAAAGAGTGGACACAATAGCTACAGGTGAGCTAAACAGGTATTACAGTTATAACACTAGTAAAAAGTCCGTTCTATACATATTTTGAACGCATAACGATAGAGTTTATTGACTGGTTTCTTAATAAATACTGGATATCAGTGGATAGAATGAGTGATCAAGACTGGTTCCTTAATTAATACTGGATATCAGCGGACAGAACGAGGACTCAGGACTGGTCCCTTAATTAATACTGGATATCAGCGGACAGAAGGAAGGATCAAGACTGGTTCCTTAGTTAATACTGGATACAGCGGATGGAAGGCGGGGTCAAGACTGGTCCCTTAATTAATACTGGATATCAGCAGATAGAAGGAGGGATAAAGACTGGTTCCTTAATTAATACGTGATACAGCGGATGGAAGGCGGGATCAAGACTGGTCCCTTAATTAATACTGGATATCAGCGGATAGAAGGAGGGATAAAGACTGGCCCCTTAATTAATACTGGATATCAGCGGATAGAAGTAGGGATCAATACTTGTTCCTTAGTTAATACTGGATACAGCGGATGGAAGGAGGGATCAAGACTGGTTCCTTAATTAATACTGAATATCAGCGGACAGAAGTAGGGATCAAGACTGGTTCTTTAATTAATACTGGATACTAGCGGATAGAAAGAGGAATCAATACTGGTTCCTTAATTAATACTGGATATCAGCGGATAGAAAGAGGGATCAAGACTGGTTCCTTAGTTAATACTGGATACAGCGGATGGAAGGAGGGATCAAACTGGTTCCTTAATTAATACTGGATACAGCGGATAGAAGGAAGCATAAAGACTGGTTCCTTAATTAATACTGAATATCAGCGGATAGAAGGAGGACTCAAGAATGGCTCCTTAATTAATACTGGATATCAGCGGACAGAAGGAAGGGTCAATACTGGTTCCTTAATTAATACTGAATACTAGTGGATAGAAGGAGGGATAAATACTGGTCCCTTATTAATAGTGGATACAGCGGATAGAAGGATGACTCAAGAATGGTTCCTTATTTAATACTAGATATCAGCGGACAGAAGAAGGAGGGATCAAGACTGGATCCTTAATTAATACTGGATATCAGTGGATAGAAGGAGGGATCAAGACTGGATCCTTAATTAATACTGGATACAGCGGATAGAAGGAGGACTCAAACCTGGTTCCTTAATTAATAGTGGATATCAGCGGACAGAAGGTGGACACAAGACTGGTTTCTTGATTAATACTGGATATCAGCGGACAGAAGGAGGGATCAAGACTGGTTTCTTAATTAATAGTGGATGCAGCGGATAGGAGGACTCAAGACTGGATCCTTAATTAATAGTGGATGCAGCGGATAGGAGGACTCAAGACTGGATCCTTAATTAATAGTGGATGCAGCGGATAGGATGACTCAAGACTGGATCCTTAATTAATAGTGGATACAGCGGATAGAAGGAGGACTCAAGAATGGTTCCTTATTTAATCTAGATATCAGCGGACAGAATGAGGGATCAAGCGTGGATCCTTAATTAATACTGGATATCAGCGGGCAGAAGGAGGGATCAAGACTGGTTCCTTAATTAATAGTGGATACAGCGGATAGGAGGACTCAAGACTGGATCCATAATTAATAGTGGATACAGCGGACAGAAGGAGGACTCAAGACTGGTTCCTTAATTAATACTGGATATCAGCGGACAGAAGGAGGGATCAAGCCTGGATCCTTAATTAATACTGGATATCAGCGGATAGAAGAAGGACTAAAGTATGTTTCCTTAATTAATACTTTATATCAGCGGACAAAAGGAGTACTCAAGACTGGTTCCTTAATTAATACTGAATACTAGCTGATAGAAGGAGGGATAAAGACTGGTTCCGTAATTAATAGTGGATACAGCGGATAGAAGGAGGACTCAAGAATGGTTTCTTAATTAATATAGGATACAGCGGACAGAAGGAGAGATAAGGACTGGTTTCTTAATTAATAGTGGATACAGCGGATAGAAGGAGGGATAAAGACTGGTTCCTTACTTAATATAGGATACAGCGGACAAAATGACTATTCCAACAAGTGTATGATAATGGGCTTTGGAAACGGCCGAGCACAACACATACGAAATATTGCAGTCTCGGTTTGATTGAGACTGTTCATGAGCGGTAGTGAAATATGCTAGCTACCGTTCACGCCCTCTAGCCCCGGGTTGAGCAGAACTCAGTATTCATAAAATCAACAGTACACAATTTTAAACATCCCGAAGATGGCATGCATATGGCGGTGGACATGGAGTGTAACGATTCCCCATGTCGTACGGCGTATGGTCCCAGTATCTAATAAAATTAAATGCCCCGAAGAGCGAAATAAACATAATGGAATTTAGTTGGGAGCAGCGCAAGACTGGTTCCATAATTAATAATGAATACTAGCGGATAGAAGGAGGACTCAAGACTGACTGACCGATTAATACTGGATACTAGCGGACAGAATAATGGATCTAGACTGGTTCCTCATTTAAAACTGGATACTATCAGACAGAAGGATGGATCAATACTGGTCCCTTAATTAATAGTGGATACCAGCAGATAGAACGAGGGATCAACTCCGTATATCCTTATGTATATACACCTACCCTTCCTGTTCATCTGTGTCAATTCGTAGAAGCGTTTGCAAGATTGTGAGAAGAACATCTGAGTGAGGCGAATTGTAAACCTAAGAAAATAAGAATTAAGTACGATCTGTTAATATATGCCAATGGCAAATGACCACAAGTTATAAATATAACCACAAGATAAAAGTTCATACCCATAAATATGAAACACATAACATGCAATAATAATGCGCTTCATAAATAAAATACTATTAACACTATTGTATGTAAAACACGACGGTCCATTTTCATGAAAACAAAATGTAATTTCGTCATACTGTTTAACAAATATGCTCGATTAATCACTATTAAACTATATAAAATACAAAATAGGTTTTCTTTCGTACAAATTGCTCCACTGCCAACTGTTACCAGTGACCCTAAAGATAGATATCTGCTTTAATTAAACACAATGGTATAGCCCGCTACTCACCTTTTGATACAAAGCGTTGAAGATTGCATGGTGATCGTTTATATCAACACCTATTGGATTAAGAGCGTTCAATGCTTCGTCATCTTCTTGTTTCTCCTCATCAAACACGTTACACTGGATAATGAGATCTTCGTCGTCTTCATTACGCAGATCGTCTATGATATCCAACACGTTCAGACCTAGTTTGAGAAAACAGTACAATGGGTTGGGGGTATAGATTCTCTTGGGTTAACTATCTAAATTTAAAATGAAAGGAAAATGTCTATTAAGTGTCTTATTTAGATTTACACTTTTAATTGCACGGTAGCAACATTTCTGAAATTATTGTTCTATAACCGTAATTTTTAATAGCTTTTTTTTGCTCCAATATTCACATAATTTCATAGTATCCCTAGAAGTGCCATCTTTAACAAGTGAACTTATTTGATGATTACATGTGACGTTTGTCCCTAACATTTGTTATAACCGCAAATATTTACATCTGAGTTGATTGTGACAATATGGTTTTGTTTGTTTCAAAATCCACTTCATTCAGGTAGTAAAAAATCATTTGTTTCTGAGAGATGTTGCACTTAGTGATATATTTTGCATAGAAAAATGCACCAACTCATTTCAGTGCTGCATAGATGTATACTTATATATGTCAGTGCTGCATACATGTATACATATATGATATATCGTCAAACCTGGACAATTTAAAAATACATGAGCTGAGAAAACTAAATTTAAACAGAAAATGATTCTTTCCTACCGATGATTCTATACACCTCCAATGCATTGTATAAAAAACTGATATGACGAAAAAGTGACGAAATTCCCAAAGTCCACGAATTAACCTAGTGATGGTACTGAAATGCTTTTTGATAAATAACGTTTGTGTAATATCATATTTTTGTTTGAAAACAATATAAATGTTGTACGTTTCTGGAACAAAACGCTACAACTGTCTTATATCACTAGCTGTATGAAATATGATTATTTTTTTGTATGTTTAGTTCGTTTCTAGTGTGTGTATAATTGAAAATTAAAAACAAAAAACTGAAAAATAAACCAAAAAACAGTCAAGGAATCTTCATGAAACGTGGAACACATATTTAACTTGTTACGATGTTTAATATACAGAACGTTATTATATCAATGGTGTAGTCAATTGTAAAAAATGTTGTATCCGCAACGGCAAATCTTTATAAAAAATGAAAACTATATCGCGACAGTAGCATCACGATGTCGTTTGCTATACAAAACTTTCTTAAATTAAAGCAAGTTATATTTCCATGGAAACGAATAATGATTCATATTTTGCTTCTAGAGTGTAATTTATATCAAAGATCACGATATTCCCATGAAGCTAGTATTGCATATCAACCTATTGGTTTATTTATTTATTTATTTTCTATATTAAGTTTTGTCTATATTATTTTTGTAGTTTTTTCTTTTGTCAAACAAATAACAATGCGACGCCGTGTAATATCGATGACAACATATTTTTTCTTATTACGTAGACAATTATGTAATTTAACAAATAAACGCTTAGTTCGAATGACACGATTGCAGGTTTGCTTTTGTTATAAAATGATGTCATGTAATATTGATATTAAAGTCAGAGTATCTTCATATTCACAGTCAAGGAAATCGTGCGGTGCCAAGTTACAGCTGTATTGAATTCCAAAGGTTATGGAGCATGTATACCAATATTAGTAATCTACGAATGCGTAAATGTTGGTGGAAGTTTATTATCAGTCCAACACTAACTACTAGTTTCTGTTTTCAAATGATTTTATTTTTTCTTCATGATTTCAGTTTTGCTGCGTTCCTAGTAACCTAACATTCTGCTTTACTCTAAATAATATATTACTTTTCAACATGAGCGATGAACATTTACAGCGTATAGTAATACAGATTTCGTTACAAATTTACTGCAGTTTATTTGCACATATTATGTCTATGGCTAACATAGAACAGATAAAACTATTCATATAAAAACACATCGATCGGTTAAATTGCCATGAATGCAATAACGGCGAGGTTTTGTGTTAATAAAAATTCTAAGTTGAAGATGGAAAAGTTAGAAATTAAGACCATCAATAGATTCCAATCGCCGTTTTTAAATGCAGTTTCTGTGGACTTCATCTTGTATTTTGACGGTTGGATCTCAGAAAGGTTTCGTTTACACTTGATGTCCTTAACGTAGAAAGCTATACACATGCTGAGACCCCACATGTCTCGAAACCTTTAACGGCATCTTTCTTCAAAAGCACTGTGTCAACCATCTTGGATTTTGACTCGTGGATCTCAAGTTTTGCGAGGTTTAATGCTTATACAGATGGCTGCTTAGTTGGAAAAGCGAATGTCAAAAACGCCCGGAAACCTTTCAGATGTTCATTTTGTCAACGCATGTCTTTTGGTGCAATCTTGGACTTAGACGTGTGGATCTGAAATCCATCTTAGACGAGGAGTCATGTATATAATCATGTACAAGTTAGAAACTGATACGTTATAATGTGACCTCAACTGCTTGAAACCTCACTACGGACGCACGGTCGGGCGCTATTATTCCCCTTTGCACTTCGAGCAGCGAGGGACAAAAATGAAACCGGATACAAGTCAATTTGAACTGCAAGCGACAGTTGGGATGTCAGTGATTTAATCGTCTTGAACACCTGTCAAAGATGTTATATATGTATAATCTTTCGAAAACATGCAATAACTTTAATTCACGAAATAAGATGAATTTACACCAAGAGCCATCCTACTCGTTCTTATGTTTTACTAATTAAAACACAGAAAAAACAAGGGTCGTTATTTTCAACAATTTCCCTAATGGTAGTTTTATAAGTCTAACCGATGGAAGTAGTATATCACTAGACAAACACATTCGTCATTAATTAGTACTGACAACAGACAGTAAAAGCGCCACTCATACAAAATGTACTCGACTTAGGTTTTGTGTTAAGTTCAATAGCCTACTCAACATAATGTCCATGGAGCAGATGTTTGCATTACCAAAACACTAATTACGGGGAAGATTTCTAGGTAAAATAACCGCTTAGGGAATTGCTGAGATGCTATTTATGCTATTTATTGAGAAGGCTGTCTTTTTGCAGACGACCATTTTTGTAAATTATTTATATAAAAGCCACTTCTGTCATGGAAAAAACGTTTTTTTTTATTGATGCAAGCTTAATAAAAAGATTTCATGCAAGCATTGATCTAATAACAATTGCTATCATTTCCGTGATGTAAGCGATAGTGAATGGAGAAGAGACCAATACCGGTATAGAGAGCTGATATTATTGATCTGCCACAATCCATTGTTTGTATATTATATAACTGCTTCATATAACGAAGAGAAGAGTAAACATTCTAAATAACTCGATGATATACTACAATACATTTAAGCTGTACCTAGAGTTATTGTGCTTCATTTATCAATGTTTTTAATAAGTACTAGACTAGGATAGCTCTTGAAAGTTAAACATGATACATATACTGCCAACCTGATTTCCGACAAAAAAGTGTTTTTTTTCTCAGTGCTATATAAAAGTCCAAACAAGTAAAACAAACGTGGGATGTAACTATGTATTTGTCATGTTTAACTTATGTTCTAACTACATTTTAGATATATTGTTTGTGTTCTGGTTAATATCGGTAGAAAAGCCCCTTTAACACGTGATGCCCATTAACATTAGAAAGAGGATTTTGTTTTCATTTCCGGATCGCTTAAACAATTTAGTACAATCAATTTACAGTTAACAAGTATAAATTCACTAAACTGTATCATATAGAACGACGTAAATGTCATTTATAATAACGAATATTGCCTAAGTTGCGTTTCTAATAACAAATAAAACAAGAGCTGTCGGAGAACAGCGCAGCTCGACTATTCGATTTTTCGGAGAATATAAATTTATAGCTAGTATATACCATCAGAAAACAAGGCTACAACAATGTGGGGTGGGGTTGGGAGCACAACATAACTATGTGTAAGAATTGACCAAAACTACACAGAAATATGTAAACAAAATATAAAAATAAAAAAATATCGAGTTTTGAGTGGGGAGCGGGATGGGGGTGGGAGAGAGGCGGGGGTGGATGGTGGGGGGAGTGGGGGTGGTGAGAGCAACATATATGTGTAAGAAGCTATGTAATAATTCACCAAAACAACACAAAAATATGAAGAAATTTTATTTTTTTTAAAAATCGAGTTTGAGTGGGATAGGGTAGAGGTGTGGGGTGGGGAGGGCAACAAGTGTAAGAATTGCCTAAAACAACAAAGAAATATGTAAAAAAAAAAAAAAAAAAAATCAAGTGGGGTGGGGTGAGAGGCAGGGGGTGAGGGGAGAGGCGGGAGTGATTTGGGGGCGGGGGGAGGGGAGAGGGTGCAACATATATGTGTAAGAATTGACTAAAACAACAAAGAAATATGTATAAAAAATAAAAAAATAAAAAGTTCTAGTGTGGTGTAGTGGGGGGGGGGGGGGGGGGAGGGGGGGGGGGGCAACATATATGTGTAAGAATTGACAAAAGTAACACAAAAATATGTAAATAATAAATAGTTTCAAGTGGGTGTGGGGTGTGTGGGAGAGCTGGGGGAGAGCGGGGGGAGAGCGGGGGGAGAGGCGGGAGTGGGTTGGGGGCAGGGGGAGGGGGCAACATATATATATTTACAAGTGGGGTTTGGGTGGGGGGGAGCGGGGGGGTAGAGGCGGGAGTGGGTTGGAAGGGGGGGCAACACATGTGTGTAAGAATTGCTAAAACTACAAAGAAATAAGTAAAAAAAAAAAAAAAAAAAGTTACAAGTGTGGGGCGGGATGGGGGGATGGGGGGATGGGGTGAAGGGGTGGGGGTGGTGGGGGGTTTAAAACATATATGTGTCAGAATTGATAAAAGCAACACAGAAATCTGTAAAAAAAAAAAAAAAAAAGTTTCAAGTGGTGGGGTGGGAGGGGGGGGGGGGCAAGGGTGAGGGTGAGAGGCAGGAGTAGGTTGTGGGGGTGGGGGGGGAGGGGTGGATGTGGCAACATATATGTGTAAAAATTGACTAAAACAACAAAGAAATATGTAAAAAAAAAAAAATCAAGTGTGGGGCATGGTGGGTGGGGTGATGGGGTGAGAGGCGGTGGGGGGGGGGGTTGGGGAGCGGGGAGGGTTGCAACATACATGTATAAGAACTGACAAAAGCAACACAGAAATATGTAAAAAAAAAAAAAAAAAAAGTTTCAAGTCTGGGGCGGGATTGGGGTGGGGAGGTGATGGGGTGAGAGGCGTGGGGTTGTGTGGTGGGTGCAGGGAGGGTTGCAACATATATGTGTAAGAATTCACTAAAACAACACAGAAATATGTAAAAAATAAATAAAATTCAAGTGTGGGGCGTGGTGGGTGTGGTGAGAGGCGGGGTAGGGGGGGGGAGGGGGCGGGGAGGGTTGCAACATATAGGTGTAAGAATTGACAAAAGCAACACAGAAATATGTAAAAAAAAATCAAGGGTGGGGCGTGGTGGGTGGTGTGATGGGGTTAGAGGCGGGGGGGGGGGGGGGTGGGGAGCGGGGGGTTGTGGGAGGGTTGCAACATAGCTGTGTAGGAATTGACAAAAGAAACACAGAAATATGTTTAAAAAAAAGAAAAAAAAAGTGGGGGCGGGGTAGAGATGGAGGGGGAAGGGGTGGGAGAGAGGAGGGAGCCCATGCCCCAATATGGGTGAAGTAATAAGATGCATAATGCTATAACAAATCCCAAACCAAAATTATAGATATATACATGCTTACATGCAAACCTAGATCTGCCTTTATTGCACATTTTATGGGCCATCACAATTTGGGTTCCATGGGAGCCCAGAATTTGCAAAAGACAAAATTACTTATCCAACCCTTTACAACATACTATAAGGAAACCAATTCCAAAATTTAGTTCAGCTAGGACAAGAAATGTAAGAGATATAGACCTGTAAACACAGCTTACACACAAAATTTATGTGAAACAGACACATTTTAAGGGCTATCAGAATTTGGGTTCCATGGGAGCCCAGGGGTTTACAGGAACCAAAACTACTTAAGCAGCCCTTAAGATAATGCTATAAGGAAGCTAATGGCCAAATTTGGTTATGCTAGGGTAAGAATTGTAAGAGATATAGACTTGTAAACACAGCTTACACGCACAATTTGATGTGAAATCGGACACATTTTATGGGCTATCATAATTTGGGTTCCACGGGAGCCCATGGGTTACAGGAACCAAAATTGCTTATGCAGTCCTTAAGATAATGCTATAAAGAAGCCCATGGCCACATTTGGTTGTGCTAGGATAAGAAATGTAAGAGATATAGACTTGTAAACACAGCTTACACGCAAACCTGAATGTGGGACGCCGACGCCGACGCCAACACCAACGCCGACGCCGACGCCGACCCCGGGGTGATTACATAAGCTCTCTTATTCTTCGAATAGTCGAGCTAATGAATGAATTTGGTGAAACTGACAATGCATGTTCATATACATATAAACTGATATGTTTACCTTTTCTCTGTTGCAAGGGATAATAAGACGATTGGAGACAGCGACGCCTTTATGGATGTTAAAGAAGAGTATGTAGGGCTACTGGGTCGACATTTTACTCATTTAATTCGTTTACCTCAAAGGGCAAACTTTCTTCGAAGCGGAGATATGGTAAGTAAAATATTTCTTCAAAACAAGTGTTTATATATGAGTATGTTAAGCGTTTGACCGCTATGGCGTGGCCAAATTTAACCCCACATCACAATTAATAGAGGAAAACAGGCCAAATGCTATATGCAAACTATTAGAAGTCTAGTCTTAGTAGTCATTTTAGAAAAAATATTGACCCATGTTTTGCAAATAATATAAAAGTGGAGGTCTTGCGCAATCTAAGAAAGTATTGTCTCATGAATGTCTGCACCATTTAAAACATGAGATGTCAAAATGTAGATTTCACACACCCATACAATATATCACACGTCAAAATGACAATGCCTGGAAAACGTCTCAGATAGATAAATTAAAAAGTGATACATGTATAAACCAAAAACGGAAATGTCAATTAGAGATAATGCCTTTTTTTCACAATGTACAAAAAAGAAAGCTCAATTATTTACTAGCAGCCATGATGGTACCAATCAAGGCGAACACTTGCTATACTCCAGTGGGTGTGCCATAACTGATGAAGAATACCTTTTTGATAGGATTTTATTTATCGATTTCTTCTATGCCCTTATACCTACTGTTTCGTTTAAACAATATTTTATTTAAATATAATATTTTACAAACTAATAATTATAAAAATATTAAAACGAAAGCTGATACATAGAGTCCCCCCCCCCCCAACCCCCACCCCGATTGTTATGACCCTAACCCTAAATCTACCAGTAAGTCATGGCTCACCATCTTAGCGGCTAGTAAAGATAGGGTCGCCATAAGTAATAATTATACACTGTCCGCTTCTACTCGTGCTACTGTTGTGGTCGCCGTGGACTCAAATGCCGCAGAGGTCGCACACACAAAAAGTCTCCCCTTTTGCCGGGTCATGGCACAGGAGAGTAGTTGTACTATTATAAAGGGACATTGTCCGTAAGTAAAGAAATTATTGACCACACGAAAGTAACTGTCTGATTTGTATTCAGTGAAATGTGTACATGATCAAAGAACCACATAAGTCTGTAGTAATATAATTAAGTACAAACAAATTATATGTATAGTTTTTTTTCTTCTTTCTCTCTTTCTTTTTCTGATGATTGTTTTCCCTCTGTATTAGTTATGCTATATACTATTCGAAATTATTTGTTTAAAATAGTAGGTGTCAGTGCTCTTTTGTAGCTTTACTCCATGATAGTATTATACATGCTCTTCTCAATGTAATGTAACCGCCTCATTGTAATAGGCGACGAACATTGTATGATGCTTATGCTGAATAAAATAATTGAATTGAATTGAATATAATCGCGAAATAAAAAAAGTGGTTTTATTTAGTGTTTGTAAACATTACAGGTACTGCATTATGTATACGTCTGTTGCTCACGTTAAATCCATTAGCGCATTAGATGTTCATCCTATTAGGTCTTGCGTTACATCACTTACCCGTCTAGATCAATTGGTTGCGCGCTCGTCTGTTATTACATTGAGTGCAGTTTTATTGTTGGCTTGGAGTTTAAATCCATGAAGCGGTACCTTTTTTGTACCGCCATTGAATTCCGTCAAAATATCTTATTTCTATTTAGTAAATGGCCAATAAGGTGGAATGTTTACAAACGTACCTAAATAATTCATAGAGGCTACCAGCAATGTAGTTCATAATTCTGTTATTTATCATCTTAAGTTTTTTTTAAGATAAACGAAAAATATGTTCTGTGGAACGATTATTGATCAATAACCCTAATGCCATTGTTCAATACAGCACGATGCAGGTGTCGTTTCTTAAAGATAAGGAAACTGCTCGGAGATTTAACCATTCAGGACTCGCATATATACAGGTGTGTTTTTTACTAGTAAAACCAATTAGCGAATTCTGGAAACCAGATACTTAGCTTTAGAATATGATTTGTACGCTTGACCTATACGTTAGCATCTACTACGCTTGACCTATACGTTAGCATCTACTACGCTTGACCTATACGTTAGCATCTACTACGCTGGACCTATACGTTAGCATCTACTACGTTTAATAACAACACAAATCACATTAAATCAGACATTCTTATTGCGCTATAAAAAGGCACAGTGGCGGGGAGTATCCATGCGTGATTAGGTTCTGGTTTTAATGAGATTAGTAAAATCTGAAGACTAGACATGTGAAGGAAACCCGGACAATCGACCACTACACTATGTTTTGCTTTGTGATTTGAGATGGAACCAATTTCTTGCAGATGAGGTTTATTCACATTTTTAAATATTCCACCGTAGAATGAAACAACCGAAACCTGACACTTAAAATAAATTTCGAAACTTCGCGACTTTATCGATGCATTAACTTGAATTTGAGAAAATTGACATATAAAACGGACGCTTAATTAGTCTAGATCATCCAGACATCTAACGAGATTTCTCTCGAAGAAGTCCATACGCTAGCACTCGCCGTCAGCATGAGTATGTCTGGATTATAGAAACTAACACCAAACTAACACCAAACAAACCAAATTAAAGAACTATTAATTTGATGTATTAATACTAGATGTATTGCCAAGAGGCACAGTGGCGGGGAGTATCCAAGCGTGATTAGGTTCTGGTTTTAATGAGATTAGTAAAAACTGAAGACTAACATGTGAACGAAACCCGGACAATCGACCACTAAACTATGTTTTGCTTTGTGATTTGAGATAGAACCAGTTGCTTGCAGATGAGGTTTGTTCTAACACATTTTCAAATATTCCACCGTAGAATGAAACAAACGATACCTGAAACTTAAAATAAATTTTAAAACTTCGCGACTTTACATTAACTTGAATTTAAGAAAATTGACATATAAAATGGACACTTAAATAGTCGATATCATCTAGACATCTCACGAGATTTCTCTCTAAGAAGTCCATACGCTAGCGCTCGCCGTCAGCATGAATATGTCTGGATTATAAAAAGTAACACCAAATAAACCAAATTAAAGAATCATTAAATTAAATTTGATGTATTACCACTAGATGTATTCAAATTAGGGTGATGATTTCACCATAACTCAGTAATACTGAACATTTCTTATGATAATTATAAGCTATTGCTATAAATCATTTTTATTCATCCACGTTAAAAGGACATTAGTGAAGTCACATTGCATATATTTCTGTTTGTTTAAGGCGACTTGGTTCTAATACATAAATAACAATAGCGTGTTTTGCATACTGAACATTGAAATATTGCAGATCATTACGTGGATGTCGCGTTTTGGAGGAAGAGACTACCCGCCTACGCTTTCTCGTTCACGGTATAATGGCTCACCCGACATGGAACCGATACATTTTCTTACCTTCAAAGAATCGCTTAGACAACACCTTTATGTGTGTGTTTGCGTATGCGTGTGCGTGTGTTTGTGGGTGAGGGTGGAGGTTGGCGTTTAAATACAGGGGTGGGACGTTTATAAACACCGGGATGTATCTTCGTCGGCATGTCGAGCCACCGGGAGTGTGGTGGTGGATGAAGAACCGATCTGCATCTCGAGCCGCAGGAGATAGATCGGGGTTAGGTCACTTACCAATAAACTGGTTTCTTAGTCTGACTCTGTCCTCTAGTTCTTCTGTGGCCACCAAGATACAATTGATGAATGCAATTAGTGTTGTCTTGTATGGCACCAATTCTGCCGTTCGTAATTCATGCACAATCACGCTAAATCTGTAACGGTGCTTCTTCGCAACCTGCAACGATAGAAGTAATATGCAAATGATCTATAACAAAACATGGTATACAAAAGGCAGCGCCATCTCATCGGTATTTATTGGCCATATGTGACCATGGTAATGACAAACGATGTAGACTTATATATATATACACTTTTATTTTATAGGTACCATAACAAACAAATAAAGACTATTTTAATATATTTAATGTTTCTATTGTCTACATTTACGCTGCAATGGAAATATAAACAAGAAAGCCACCGATTCACATGTCTCGCCTTACAGGACTAATAAAAGCGTAAACAAATAAAAGCTATTTGTCCATGAAATCGAAGGTCAATGACGTATATGGAAACCTTATATCAGAAAGAGATGTTCTACGCATTTATTTATGTTAAATTTGACGAAAGTAATGACCTTGCGCAAAAAGCATAGGATTAAACCAGTCTAGCTTTTATAAAACACAAAAGTTTAAGTTATAATTAAATAAACACACATAAAAGACGGTATTAATATGGTGTTATTTAACATGGCTCAGATTGCTATAACATGCGTCGGATCTTCGTAAAGCTTGGGCTGATATGATCCACGATCCAGTTATATAAACGTGTCTTTTTTCCGAAAATTATAGGAAAATGTGCGTGTTTTAAAAAAATGAAACTTTAAAAATTTAATTCTCAAAAAAATATTTCAAACTCATATAATATTCATATCCTAAAAAAAATATGGAACGTTCATATAAGAATTATTATGATGCTCATGTTAAATGCATGCAATTGTTTATTATATATGGCAACATTGGCTATGTAATAACTTGTTTTGAGTTTTGAAGGTAATTTATATCAAATGCCATTTCGCAATATGAGAACAAGGAACTTGCACTGCCGTCATCCAATATCTTACAATACTATTTAGCAATATAATCAACGAAAACCTCCGGAGCTCGTGAACAGCATTATGGATACAATCTTTGGTAAAACATGTTTTTGAAATATGCTTTAAAGAGAAATGTCGATACTCATTAGTATACTAATGTTTTCGTGATCATTTCAATAGACGGTTCTTAAAACAAAACTAATTATTACTGGCGGAGTATGATTCCATAGCTTTATAATTCCCAATCGCGTTTTGCCATTACGCAGAAAGTACAGGATGAAGACAGTCTAGCTTTAATACTACATATCTTCAATCATATAGCAACTGCTATGTTGTAATTAAAATAAACACACATATTAAAATATCAAAGGTTATGCTGTAATTAAATAAACACACATATTAAACGACGGGATAATGGTTTCAAAATTCGCGAGTTTTGCCAATACGCGAAAAGCAAAGGATGAAACCGGGCTAGCTTAAATCATATATCGAAGGTTAAATTATAATTAAATAAACACACATACAATACCGTATTAATATGGTGTTATTCAACATGACGCAGGCGTGCTGTAACATACGTGGCAACTTCGTAAACCTTGGATTGATATGAAAGAACGATCCAGTTATGTACAATAGGATCATTACTGTAGTAACTTGTTCTGGAAGTTTGTATCACCGCGAGTAGGAAAATGCCATATCAGGATCTAAAGTCGTTAAGTATTAAGTGTACATGTATCATTCGATGCGTTTCTAGCTTAAATCGGTTATGTGTTGCATCAGTGTAGCACCCCACATGGTTCTAGCTAAAATCGTTTATTCGTTTCATAAGTGTATCTCACGACGAGGTTCTAGTTGAAGTCGGTTATTCGTTTCATAAGTGCATTAGTGTACATGTATCAACCGAAGCGGTTCTAGCTTCAGTCGTTAATTCGTTGAACTAGACTAAATTATAAGTGTATCACCCGATGCTGTTGTAGATAAAAGTTGTTAATTCGTTGCATAAATGTTAACACTCGACGCAGTTCTAGGTATATCGCGGGTGATAACATACAAAAACGACGTAGCAGGGATAATATCTCTATAGTTTCATGATGATGTTTCAATATCACGCTGCGATTTATTATCACCTGCAATATCACCCTCGCGTCAGATAGTATGAAATTACACATTGTTGTCTACGGGGATTTAGAATGGGCATTTTATGTGAGGTATGATAACAACCTAGTACCTTCATTTTCCTACAATGGAATACAAAACCCTGTATCACCTCTAGATGTTTTCTGAATCCGTCTCACTATGCTACTAAACATAGATTTTGGAAATTCCCATACACAAATATCAGATTGGAATGTTTGGGATTGCCCGGCTAGTAATCCATTATGAACAATGGATGTTTTAACATATTTTAACTATCAGAATGTTTGTGTGTGCGTTTGTGAACATTAATTATTTAACATTATCGTGATTATGTCAGTTGGTAAATTCACCAGAATTTGAATTGTTTACCCATGTGTAATGAACACATGTGTAGTTGTTGCAATGCAATGTACATGTCTTCCTGTTGGTGGTTTTCAGTTAATTTGACTTAATACAATTTTTTTTTGTTACGTGTGTTCTATCTTAATGACATGTAAAGCGATATATAATAAAAGGATCATTACTGCAGTAACTTGTTCTGTAAGCTTGTATCACCTCTCGTAGGTAAATGCCGCGTCGGGTGATACACTAACGACTTTAGATAGAACCGCGTGGAGTGATACATGTACACTTATGCAACGAATTAACGACTTTAGCTAGAACCGCGTCGAGTGATACACTTATGCAACACATTAACGATTTTAGCTAGTACCGCGTCGGGTGATAAACTTATGCAACAATTAACGATTTTAGCGAGTACCGCGTCGGGTGACACACTTATGCAACAAATTAACGACTTTGGCTAGAACCATGTCGGGCGTAACACTTACGCATTTTTTAAACAACTAGAGGAAGAAACATGACGGGTGTTACACTTATGAAACTAATTAATGACTATAGCTGAAACCATGTTGGGTGTTACACTTATGCAATAAATGAAAAACAAAAGGCTAGAATCAGTCGTGTGACTGCACATAAAAGCTAGAATAAGTAGTGTGACTGCACATAAAAGCGAGAATCAGTAGTGTGACTGCACATAAAAGCTAGAATCAGTAGTGTGACTGCACATAAAAGCTAGAATCAGTAGTGTGACTACACATACAAGTTACGAGAATATTACTTTTTTCGTGATCTTGAGCTTTGACCTATTGACGCCAAGATAAACTGAACTCATTATGTTACAAAGCGCAGTTCATTTTTGAAGTTGATGAGTGTGGTAACATGTATTGAATAGTTATTGTGTATATTTCACAACAGGCGTCCACCCACCCGTGAAGCTGTTAAGTTCGGTTATATTTACTATTAACGTGTATACATTTCTGTTGTCATTTAACCAGGGCGACCTTGACCTTTAAAACATGACCTTAAATCAATAGGGATCCTTATCCTATCACCAACTACAGTCCACCCGTGAGTGTGACTAACTGTGTAGACTTATCGTACGGACATGACTGTGAATACAGCGGACGGATATACGTAACCCAGAAATATTGACAAGACATGTTCTCTTCGCTTCGTTCGTCGGAGAAGTAAACCGCCCCGGTCCCGTGCATGTTAAAGAACCATAGAAGTTTATTCTTTCGTTAGAGATGGAATCCTATGTTGTCTTCCCCTCTCGCTGGGTGGCTCTAAATAACTTATTATGAGTTGACAAGCCGTTAAACAGCATTCATTTGAGAGACGTTTATAAACAAATACATATTAGAAAATGTGAATTGTCTTGTTTACCTTAAAACTATCCAAGGCTTCCAATGTAAGTTTGTATCCCTCGGCTGAGTAAACGCTGAGTGCAGAAAGGAGCTCGAACACTTGTTTTTTCACCATAACATTGTTAGTGTCCAGGGCTGAAATATTAAAAATATCAGGTACTGTTCTGTTAGATAAAGCAATATATAAGTAAAAGTAGGTACCGTCGAACAAGAAATGAAGCATTCACAATCAACCGAAACACGCCTGAAGCATTCACAGTCAACCGAAACACACCTGAAAACAGGAAATGAAGCATTCACAGTCAACCAAAACACGCCTCAAGACAGGAAATGAAGCATTCACAATCAACCGAAACACGCATCAAAACAGAAAATGAAGCATTCACAAACAACCGAAACACGCCTCAAAACAGGAAATGAAGCATTCACAGTCAACCGAAACACACCTCAAAACAGGAAATGAAGCATTTACAGTCAGCCGAAACACGCCTCAAAACAGGAAATGAAGCATTCACAATCAACCGAAACACGCCTCAAAACAGGAAATAAAGCATTCAAAGTCAACCGAAACACGCCTCAATACAGGAAATGAAGCATTCACAGTCAACCGAAACACGCCTGAAGCATTCACAGTCAACCAAAACACACCTCAAAACAGGAAATGAAGCACTTACAGTCAGCCGAAACACGCCTCAAAACAGGAAATGAAGCATTCACAATCAACCGAAACACGCCTCAAAACAGGAAATAAAGCATTCAAAGTCAACCGAAACACGCCTCAATACAGGAAATGAAGCATTCACAGTCAACCGAAACACGCCTGAAGCATTCACAGTCAACCGAAACACACCCCAAAACAGGAAATGAAGCATTCACAGTCAACCGAAACACGCCTCAAAACAGGAAACGAAGCATTCACAGTCAACCGAAAGACGCATCAAAACAGGAAATGAAGCATTCACAGTCAACTGAAACACGCCTGAAGCATTCACAGTCAACTGAAACACACCTCCAAACAGGAAATGAAGCATTCACAGTCAACCGAAACACACCTCAAAACAGGAAATGAAGCATTCACAGTCAACCGAAACACGCCTCAAAACAGGAAATGAAGCATTCACAGTCAACCGAAACACGCCTCAAAACAGGATATGAAGCATTCATAGTCAACCGAAACACGCCTGAAGCATTCACAGTCAACCGAAACACGCCTCAAAACAGGAAATGAATCATTCACAGTCAACCGAAACACGCCTCAAAACAGGAAATGAAGCATTTAGAGTCAACCGAAATACGCCTCAAAACAGGAAATGAAGCATTCACAATCAACCGAAACATGCCTCAAAACAGGAAATGAAGCATTCACAGTCAACCGAAAACACGCCTAAAAATAGGAAATGAAGCATTCACAGTCAACTGAAATAAGCCTCAAAACAGGAAATGAAGCATTCACAGTCAGCCGAAACACGCCTCAAGACAGGAAATGAAGCATTCACAATCAACCGAAGAACGCCTCAAAGCAGGAAATGAAGCATTCACAGTCAACTGAAATACGCATCAAAACAGGAAATGAAGCATTCACAGTCAACCGAAACACGCCTGAAGGATTCACAGTCAACCGAAACACGCCTCAAAACAGGATATGAAGCATTCAAAGTCAACCGAAACACACCTGAAGCATTCACAGTCAACCGAAACACACCTCAAAACGGGAAATGGAGCATTCACAGTCAGCCGAAACACGCCTCAAAACAGGAAACGAAGCATTTACAGTCAACCGAAACACGCCTCAAAACAGGAAATGAAGCATTCACAGTCAACCGAAACACGCCTCAAAACAGGAAATGAAGCATTCACAGTCAACCGAAACACGCCTGAAGCATTCACAGTCAACCGAAACACACCTCAAAACAGGAAATGAAGCATTCACAGTCAGCCGAAACACACCTCAAAAAAGGAAATGAAGCAATCACAGTCAACCGAAACACGCCTCAAGACAGGAAATGAAGCATTCACAATCAACCGAAACACGCATCAAAACAGAAAATGAAGCATTCACAATCAACCGAAAAACGCCTCAAAAAAGGAAATGAAGCATTCACAGTCAACCTAAACACGCCTGAAGCATTCACAGTCAACCGAAACACACCTCAAAAAGGAAATGAAGCATTCACAGTCAGCCGAACCACGCCTCAAAACAGGAAATGAAGCATTCACAATCAACCGAAACACGCCTCAAAACAGGAAATGAAGCATTCACAGTCAACCGAAACACTCCTCAATACAGGAAATGAAGCATTCACAGTCAACCGAAACACGTCTGAAGCATTCACAGTCAACCGAAACACACCTCAAAACAGGAAATGAAGCATTCACAATCAACCGAAACACGTCTCAAAACAGGAAACGAAGCATTCACAGTCAAACGAAAGACGCCTCAAAACAGGAAATGAAGCATTCACAGTCAACCGAAACACGCCTGAAGCATTCACAGTCAACCGAAACACAACCCAAAATAGGAAATGAAGTATTCACAGTCAACCGAAACACGCCTCAAAATAGGAAATGAAGCATTCACAGTCAACCGAAACACGCCTCAAAACAGGAAATGAAGCATTCACAGTCAACCGAAACACGCCTCAAATCAGGAAATGAAGCATTCGCAGTCAACCGAAACACGCCTGAAGCATTCACAGTCAACCGAAACACACCTCAAAACAGGAAATGAAGCATTCACAGTCAGCCGAAACACGCATCAAAACAGGAAACGAAGCATTCACAGTCAACCGAAACAGGCCTCAAAACAGGAAATGAAGCATTCACAGTCAACCGAAACACGCCTCAAAACAGGAAATGAAGCATTCACAGTCAGCCGAAACACGCCTCAAAACAAACGACACCTACACGGAAAAAGCAAAGCATGCGCCACCCCAAACATAAAATACAAAGGTTGACAATAGGGTTATCGCCTTGGAAAGGTCAGTTGCAAAACAGTCGCTTGGGTTGAAACTTGGTTCTAGGATGCACTAAACCTCACTCTTACCCTATTGCCATCCCAGTAAAACGGGACAGTGTAAAGAAATTCCCGCCAGCCTATACCCGCTAACAAACTAGGTAGCATTTACAGGCAGTACCATTATAGCACACTGATGGTCGTGTATATATTAATATACACAAATAATAAAAGCCTAGAAAGCCACGAAGCAAATGCTCAATGACTTGGCAGAGGCCAGAACAAACGATCCAACATAACAAATGAAGGACAGGCATTATTTCTTAATCTTCTCTAAAACACAATAGAAAAAACGCTGATTATGAGTTATGAGACATACCAGCACGATGTCACATATAATGAGTTTTGCTGAAAATTAACAGGGGAGAAACACGTCACTTAAATTTTCCTCGTTTATCAACTTTAAAACATTAAAAATTGCGAGACTGCCTCATCAACTACGTAACTGATGTAAAATCATATTTCGATACTGCATTCTCAGCTGAACATCAGCTTCATCTCATAAATATTGCAAGGTTGCTTATCAGTTATGTAACTAAGGTCAAGCATCATATTGCGATATTGCATTCTTACAGGGCTCCGTTGGTAACCGTATTTATTAAAGATACACGTCCATATTAAACCACCATACGATTAAATAAATGGTTTTAAATTTAAATAAATGTTTGCGATTAAAAAAAATTGACGTTCAATTTACTAAATGTGCAAAGATTTAAATAAATCTGCAACACGTCGTTAGATATAAACGATACTTATTAAACCGCCTACATATTTACCAAAAACGTTTGATTTACTAAATTCGCAATCATCGCTAAATATGAACAATATTTATTAAATCGCCACAAGATTACCTCAACGATTGTGTAAAGCGCAACCTTTTAGTTAATGCATATTGAATTCCATCAACTTCATCTCAAGAGGTTACGAGGTTGCCTATCATGTCGACATTTATTCTCTGTTTGTCATCAAATATTGTTTCAGTTTTGTACAGCGTATGGGTTTCTGTGCATAATTTGATTGCACAAACCAATCGATTATCTTGCAATAGCTTCGGATGTCATCATGAAACGAATGAGAGTAACGTGTAAATCTTCTAGGATGTGGATTGTATGGCTTGCAATCAAATAAAGCCATCTAACAAGATAGTAACTGCGATCTCTGAAAGGTGTTTGTTGATGTTGTATCTTACAGGCATTATAAAAGAACCTTCACACTATTGACGCACTAGGTTAATAACGCACTTAGATTAATGGTTATTTAAACGTTCGAATTTGTAGTAAAATGTATGAAACAGGATATGAATTGTCACAAATGTCCTGCGTGATATACAAATATGCATTACATACAGGATCACTTCCCGGTAATGTGTGTTACGGAGGAAAGGCTCCCTCCACAGCACACGTGACACGGCGGAGGATCGGTGGTTTAAAATGTCGCAAAAACCGGTTAAATTGTCCCGATTCTTTACTGTTTATTTATTACTGTGCAGAATTTTATGTACTACGGCACAATGAAAGCGGAATTTTCAGTACTATATTCAATTTATTTTTTGGTGAATATTCAATAGTTTGTTTGCATGATCCGACCCCGTTTCCGAAATGTTTTGCTTTTGAGACGGTCTCGTATATTTCAACATTTCGGATTTTACGAATAAACTATATAATATTCACCACAAACTACCTGCAAATGCATAAAGTAGTAAGTTAATATAAAGAAACCTTTAGCTCGAAGCGAGACGTTTAGAAATCGCGTGATCCCCTGCCCTGTATATATACCCGTATATTAGGTAAGCTAATGGGAGTAGCCATATATCCGCTGCAAGTAACTTTTTGAGTTTTCAAATTAATGAAATTTTTCTTGGAAAATCTTGCATCAACTCAATATTTAAACATTGAAACTTGTAGAATGGCAACAGTTGATTAATCTAGATCATCTGCAACGCTTAGTACATTTAAGACAATCGTCTAGAACCTTTCTTTTAAATATGTTTTGAAGTGGCAACCATTTTACCGACATTCTGGTATCGTTTGAGACTGCCAGATACAGACGCACCTTCTATCAAAGACATACACAATGACAGAAAAACAATATATTAAATAATACACAAAGAGAGAAACGTCATCATTATATCGACGAACTAAATGTGGATGGTCAAAATACTATAAGAAAGAAATAATAATTACGGACATGTGGTTGCGATTTCAAAAAAATGTTCTGTACAAAGTGTCAAGACGTTTGTATTTACAATCAAGCGGAAAGGATGATCAAGACTAAGTTTTGATAACTTTACTGCCCGAGTCTGATTGGTTCTTGACGTCGGTTGATATTGCGACTAAAATTCCGAACACTTGTACGGAGATTTCCTAAGATTACTGTCTCATGAGTAAGGTCAAGTTTTTATATAGATATCTGCTTTGTTGACTGTCCACCAACAGATAATCACCTCGGTATGCGTCGTATGGAGTTGACCTAATTTGCTCATTCCAGGTTATAACATAATGTTATATATATTCATTATAGAGTGAACAAGTCAAATAAAGGGCTATAATTCTGTAATAAATTAGGCATTAACAATCTGTGATGTAGAAGGACATAAGGTCATCAGTTGTTATGTGTAAACTATATTTTGGAACAATAAGTTCGAAAATGATTGAGAAAAAATAGGTTGACATGTCATTATACAATATGGGAGTGGATAATTCTAAATCAAACCAAGGGCCATAATTCTGTAATAAATTCGGCAATCAATGATGGGTTATGTAACGTTTGGGAACAATCAATTCGAAATTGTTTGGAAAAGAAATGTGTTAACAGGTTATTTATACAATATTAGAGTGGAAAATTCTAAGTCAAACAAAGTGCCTGTAATAAATTAGGCTGTCAATGATGGGTGATGTAGAAGAACTTAAGGTCATCAGTTGTTATGAGTATATGAATACATATTGAAAAGAGGACCCTTGAAAGCAACAAAAACAAACAAGAGATAAAAGTAGCAGACACGGTTTTATTGAGTCTGTTCATGAGAGGTAATGCCAAGCGTAAAGTATATGAATAAATACTGAAAAGAGGATCCATTGGAGGCAACAAACACATAAAAGTGATAAAAGTAGCAGGCTCGGTTTTATTGAGTATGTTCATGAGAGGTAATGTGAAGTGCCATACCTCTCACGCCTCCTAGCACCGGCTTAAGCGATATTCTACTTTAAAGTCACAAAGATCGGGACAATCCATTCAAAAATGCTTGAGATATGCAAGTATTAAAATATGTGTTAAGGGACGCGACATGATGGTACGCGACGCGATGCAAAATCTAAGTCAAAGAAAAGGCCATAATTCTGTAATAAATTAGGCAATCAATGATGGGTGATGTAGAGGGATATAATGTCATCCGTGAAGTTTGGGACTACTTGTTACTACTCCTACTACTGATGCTCAACTGGTGTCAGAAGTGGGATAGCTTCTCGACAGTCTCAATACTAACTTATACATTTACTTGGAATCGAATTTTTGTTTTTGAATTTCTGTCAGGAAACCCGATTAATTCCCCGTCATAGGTGTGTTGGGGTCGGGCAGCCATCCCCCAGTCACACCGTACAATAAACATGTATTCAATATACACATACACAATTCAGAATATTTTGAACTAATATTACGGCGCTATTTATTTTTAACTTAAATACATCATAATGCAAGTGGTAAGTTAACAACTCAGATTTATTTTCCAAATTCTATATATCATGCTTATGTTAATACCATCCTCTTGACGAAACGAAATTCAAGAAGATAATTAGCATGTCAGTCATTAATCGTTTTTAGAATGTGCATAGTGTGAAAAATCTTTAGTCATTGTGGGTCATTGGATATTATATATCTTATGCCATTACCATCCACTTGACGAAACGAAATTCAAGAAGAAAAAATAGCATACCAGTCATTAATCATTTTTCAGCCATCAAATGTACATATTTTGAACAATCTTTAGTCATTAAACACTGAAAGCAAAACATTATTTACACGAATATATCTGCTACGAAGCCTGAGAGTGCTATAACTGTTTTATATGATTAATTGCTGTCGTGTTTTCGCGCTTCATGTTTTGCCATATAAAAAGGTATTTTATTGACTGCTTTATGTGAAGCAGTAGGAAGTCAGAGCTAGGAGATTTATTCTCAAACTTGTGAATGTTCCTAAATTTCCATATTTGTCATTTGGCTTCATTAATTATGGTATTGACAATTCCAATGGTATTGGAATCGGAATAGAGATATCTTCTTGACAAACTCAAATTTACTATATTCTTACTATTGATGTTTAAAAATGCTCATACTACTGACAACCAGTTGGTATCAGAAGTGCGATATCTTCCGAAACACTCATATTAACCACTACTCTTAACAATGCTCGACTTGGTATAAGAAGTAGATTCTCGACTGACTACTCACACTACGGTAGAGCCGTTTCAAAGTGACACATTTTAAACTATATTAATTTTCAGGATGAAAGAAAAACTCCATATGGTTGTTTATGCAACACTCGAATATCTTGGAACTTTAAAACCTAAAAAGATATCACCGTTCGTCACCAAACCAACGTTATATTTTCTCTAAAGGCGCCAAAGTGTTCAATGGTTTTTAATCCGGTGATTACGGGATCAAACCTCGCCGGCACCACTAGGTTTCATCGGCGTCTTCGTGGGCAAGAAACTCGAGTGGGTTAAGGTTTCCGGTATTTATTTGTATCCATCCCATTTTAAATGGCAGCTCTATCTAGCCTACGATAATGTACGAGTCGTTAAACAATAGATCCATTTTAATACATCACGCAAATGTTCGCCAGCAGACGATGTTAACGCTTCCCATAACACTGTATTGTCATAAAACAAAGCAAATTGCAGAGGTATTTTCAACGTCATGGTCTCAAATAGCATCCATGACAGTTTTTATTCCAACGACAAAAGGAAATAATGGACTACGTCGTATTTCTTCTGGGTATGAACGAAATAACTGGATTCTTGAAATACAATCCAATATTTGAAACCCATACAGTACAATGCCATGCATTTATTTACACTACTTTTTCATTAACTCCCATTCTAGATGCATCTATTAATATATCTAAAGGTTAAAACAAAATAAGATGCGGGAAGTTACCGCGGAGTTTGTAGTTTGACATTCGACATTTAGGGTTACTGATGAAGTCTACCTAAATCCTGAAGAGACGTTAACGTTTGATGTTTGTTATCAATATTGCTCTAGATTCTGCCAGGTCACTGAGTACTTAAATTGTTTTGTGGTTTTATATGCTTTAGTTTTCTTATATTCATATATACACGTGGATATATCTTTGTATTATACTTATACTGCCTATTAATGCTGCTTTGTTTGTTAGAGAATATAGCTAAGCGGAGATTTCTTTATTTACACAGTTTCGTGTTTTTGGGATGACAATTGGGTAATAGGTTTGGTGCACCTTAATTCTGGTTTAAACCCCAAAGAGGACTTCTTGCCGCTGACCGTTCCAATGCAGTACCCCTATTGTCAACTCTTTTATGTTTGTGGTGTCGCATACTTTGCGTTCCTTGTAATTTTGTGTGTGCTGTGTTCTTTGAACGCCATATTTCTACCTTCTTTTAGTGTTTGGTTCCAAAATGCTAACCCTAATCCTACACCTAACTGTTATCACATTAAAACCAACCTCACTGCTAACATTTTAATAGTATAAAATAGAAACGGAGCTAGTAGAATCCGTCTTCTTCTTTTTTTTTACAGAAACGATGCCTTCCTTATCTTCTATACTGCAATACGTTGTGGCCTCATTTTTTTCTTTCTCTTGGTATTATGCTCATAGACAATGCAGTAATTTTCAGAGCATAACTTACTAAAATACACTTGCATCGTTCTTATTTCAAAGGTACCTCAGTGTGTATTCTGTATTAATGGTTGCATTGGTCGAATACGGTACACGTATCATGTTTGCATTATTGCATTAATATTCACCAGGTCTCCAACGGTACTTTTTTGAGATTCATTCAAACTTAACGAGAACAATAACGGTACGACGTCTGATATATATTGCAACACCTTCATGTTTTGTAAATGACGTTTTCTATCACGAAGTCTACTGTAACGATGGTAACAACCATTAGAGCTATAAAAAATGGATATTTGTTTGTTAATATGTGTATATATACGCCTATACTATATGATCACATGGACCTATGATCCGCTGATCCTAAAATAAACGTCATCTCAACGGGTATATTAAAGTGAGTAAAACGGTCCTGTAGAAACCACAGAACCCAAGCGCAATGGCAACGTCCGCAGTGTACCGCAAATAAATAGCAGGCACCGTAGGTCCGCACTGTACCGCAAACAAAGAGCAGACACCGTATGTCCGCACTGTACCGCAAATAAAGAGCAAATTAAATGTACAATGAAAAGGACAATACTCATCACACAAAGTGGTGAAAAGAGGGTTAGTAGGCAGTATGGAACACTCAGTAGGCGGTATGGCCTACTGGTAAGCTTAAATCGATTGTATGTGTATACAGCCTCGATATCATCCTGTATCCAGCATTTGAAGCCGCCACAGATAGGGGGAAAGGATATACAGAACTCTGGGAACAGTGCCCTTCTCTTACTATGGACTATATTCACATGGTTCTTAACCGGAGGCCTCGGGTTCAATCCTCCGTGGTGGCACTGAGTTCCGTTGGTGTGTTCTTGGGCAAGACACGTTCCCATACCCTCGTCCGTCGGATGGGGACGTAAACCGGGCGATCCCGTGTATCGGTCTATCCTCAGATCACGTTAAAGAACCATAGGAATCTATTCGATAATAAGAGTAGGGCAGGTTCCCGGATTCCTATGTATCCTTCCCCTCTCTCTGGGGCGGCTCTAAATAACCTATACTGTGTTGATGAGCCGTTAAACAACTTTCAATTCATCTTCTGAATTATGATGACCATTTGTCAGCGTCCCGCAATGCCTTTTCCCTCAATTAATGCTTTTCCCTCACATCCATCAAAGTTATTTTTTCAATTGATTTGAATTGTTTTATAACAAGTTAGTCGACAACTACTGCGAGCTGCCGTTCTTTTTCGAGAATCAGATCAATTGAGCAACGGCTTTTATCAGCAGAAGACAAAAAACAGCGCTGATTAATATCCTGGAACTGTTGACCTATTTCTACATCGGAAATGCGGCATATGCTGCTGACATTTTGTGAGATAGCAGACACAAATCCTTATTGTGTAAGCCCAGTTCAAACACTTTGCTTATATGCTTAATGCCTCTTTATTGACGAATAAAATACTACTGTATTAAAACACAGTCATATTTATATTCGTCTTTGCGTACAAAAACACAACAACACAACAACCGCCACCACCACCCAAACCACCAACATCAACAACGTAATAATCTCAGCCTTATGTTCATGTTTAATTTGTAAAGGTTCTTGCCGAAAAAACGGACACAATACTGCTTATTAACATTTAGCACAGTAATAGCTTGAGTTTGAAATTCATACAAGTATATTGAAACACTATTCATAGATCTAAAACAGTGGAGTGCGTGGTCCAGTGGTAGAGTGCCGAACTCAGAATCGAGAGTTCGAGGTTTTGATCCTCGCCGCGGCCACGTTATTTATCCTTGAGCAAGATAATTAATCCACATTGCTTAGTACTGGTTCGACCCAGGAAGCCATCGAGAGAGATTAATCAAAGTTGCAATAACTTGTTTCGCAATCGATGTAAACTAAATATGTTTAAACTAAATAGATCTAAAACAAGCTGAGTGGCATCAAAGTTGCTGGCGTGTTAGAATCGGTATAATCGGTATTTTCCACCCAAAATCAAATTGAACTGTAGATGAAAACCATCTGAAAATGCCACTGTTCTCATGGAACTTTCAAAAAGGATATTGTCATGCTCCCTGTAAGGTCTAAGGGGAGCATATAATCACCCATTTGTCCGTCCGTCCGTCCGTCCGTCCGTCCGTCATCATATCTCTTCTGTATCATAAGTTAAACAATATTTAAGCAACTGAAAACAAACTTACCAAGGGTAACACATTTAGATAAACATCCAGGGAGTGTTGTCACGCAATGGAAAACCATTCATAGCCACATGCTGTAAACCTATGCCGATCGAACGTAAATCTAACCAACCAATTATAATACCCCGAGTGAACCTAATTCTGACATTAACAATTTTTCTGAACAGGATAATACAGCCACGATTTTATACCATCTTTTGAAATCCCTCCAGTTACCACTGATAAGCCAGAGCATCTAGAGGATGCCTATTTTGGGGATTATATGAAGGCTGAATAGAAAATAAAACCAGTTTTGCCAAAGTGCCGAACTTGCGCTAATCTTGGTCGATGGCCTGGTAATCATGAAGACGTGGATAAACTGTCGGAAAATATCTCAATCTCGAAATTACGTTACGAGTTTGATCACTAATTCATGAAGTGAACAGAAGTGAGCGGTAATAATGGGTTTAGTTTTGACATCCGCCTGTAAATCAGGATGGCCAATTAATACCGCCGATTAGGCTGCCATGGCAACCACATGTCTCAGGGAAATGTTTATTTTTGTCTTTGGGGGAAAAAGAAAGAAACAAAAATGCGTTAAATATCATTAAATGTATCACCGATATAAATCCTTCCGCGTTTCGATCTTATATATATATATATATATATATATATATATATATATGTATATAGAAGCGGTAAACGTGAAAATATTTAGGTCAACATTTAATAATTTCAATGAGTGAAAGTTTGGGATTTCTAACTGAAAAAAACTTAATAATTGCTAAATATTAAAACAAACTCAGAAAAAAAATTACGTCGAGTCATAACGTCAATAAAGTGTTGCTGACGTCGACGTCATCCGCCGATAACGTTTAATAAATCGATTAATTTCGTTAAAATCATACATAAACTGATTTATAAGAATGTATGAAATAAATTTAACAGCTTGGTTTAATTATATAGAAATCATTCACTCGTCGGTAGGTGTGGTTGTTTAAACCACTCGTATCAGCTCGTTCGTGAAAAAAACACATGTCTACCATCTCGTGAAGGATTTCCATATAATCGATCCCAGCAGTATAACTTTATATAGAAACAACAGTTTGGTGCCGTGTCCTCGATATGTAGTCTTACACCAAGCTAAAAACGGAATTTCAATATATATGCCACGATGCAATACAAGTATAACGGTGAAACAACCATACTAATGGCATAAACGTATTAATTACTACAGCCTACGTGATTAAATATGCGTAAAATGGTTTATATTGTGTTATGGAGTTTGGATTCTCAAAATATGTAAGTTATATATATTCCTCGTCGTCAGAAGGTTTAGAACCGGTGTACATATGTTGTAAAATGTGGCTGTTGTTGGCGGGATAGATACTTTAATGTTAGTTAATAGCGTGGCCATACTGTGCATTCTGTGTCATTCCTTGTATCGGAGTATATCCCCTTAGAACGTTTAAGAAGCATAGGCTCATATTCGGTAGTACAGGGTACGGTTCCTGGGACTCATGTTGCCTTCTCCTCTTCCTGTGACAGATCGAAATACTTTAAGAGAATTTGTTGATGAATCGTTAACTAAAATTGCAATTAATCCGTAACACAACAGCAAGCATGTAGAACGTTGTATTTTAGACCGCACATCTAGGAATTGTTAAAAGGATGTATACACATTTTAAAACGATGCATATATGTATATACGCTTTTTGGATAAAGCATGTTTTTCTTATATTTTATCGTTATTCCCATTTGTTATTCTTAGGTAAAATATTCCACTAGCTTTCTACTTCGTGACCTGACTTTTAGTTACAGTATTTAATAAATTCCCGTGCGATTATAATACTTCTTAATGAGCTATATACTCAAAACACGTATTGACCAATGCGATTATCAAAACGTGTAGCAATGCGTCCGGTATTGTTTAAAATAACAATACCACTCCTGGGGGAATATGTACATTGCAAGCACATGTTAGTGCAAAGTGCGAAAGGTTAGATCAATTTATAAAAGGCATCTGTGGTATATATTGCAAAGAGCATAGCCTTTCTTTTCCTGATGTATTTGTGGCACCGCTAAAGACCACAACTCCGCTAAAGACCACATCTCCGCTGAGGTCCACATAACTTTCCGCTGAAGCCCACAACTTCGCTATAGTCCACACACATTTCCTCTTAAAGACCACAATCCGCTTAAGTCCACATAAATTTCCGCTTAAGTCCGCAACTCCGCTATAGTCCACACACATTTCCGCTAAAGTCCACAAATTTTCCGCTAAAGTCCACAAAAATTAGTGTCAAATCAAAACGTGTGTTACACTTTGCATAACAATAACAAACTGAAATCTACATGATTACCGGGAAGTAATCTCAAACAGTGTTGTGAGTGTAATCAAGCGTCCAATCGAACCGGGTTTGACCCTAATGCAATGGTTACCTTTAGGGTTGCAACACACGTATTCGCTCAATATAAGAGCGCATCTAGCGCATTGATGCTTTTTCATGCCAAATATTGCATATGGATCATGTAAACTACATCTGGTGCAAATATGTTTTGCATACATTAATGAAAAAATGCTGAAACATCCCTCACAAATGAGAAAACAATTAATTCATAATTGTGTTTTTCGCTGAAATAGTGTTGCGGACTTTGGCGTACGTTATTTTTGGGGAATTTAGCGGAAATGTGTGTGGATTATAGCGGAGTTGTGGACGTAAGCGGATATTTATGTGGACTTCAGCGGAGTTGTGGTATTTAGCGGTGCCACATGTATGGAACATTGCTATAGTCAAACCTTTATTTAAAACAGGTACTGCGGATAATGTTAATAATTATTGTCTACGATTCATTCATGGAATTACTTCTTTCTTTTAAATTACTATTACAGGCACAAAGTGGTTTTCGTAAAAATCGCAGCTGTGAAACAGCTATTGTTCTTATGATAGATAAATGGCTTAAAGCCCTAAATGAAGGAAAGTTTTTAGGAACAATCATGGTAGACTTTAGAAAAGCATTTGATTTAGTTGATCACGATATATTAATTTATAAATGTTGTGATTTGACTATAAAATTGTTTACATCATAAATAACTGACCGGAAACAAAAGTTGAACTAAATGGTACTTTTTCAAATGTAAATGGTGTTACCTGTGGAGTACCACAATGGTCCTTACTAGGCCGCGGTTCTTCTTAATATTTATTAATGATCTACCTCTACATATCAGTGACACAGTAAGGCATACTGATATGTATGCTGACGATACAACTATATATGATATTAAGGATTTGTTAATTACAATTGAAAATAATCAACACGCTGCATATATTGCAAAACTGGTGCTTAGAAAACGGCATGGTATTAAACACTAAAAAAACTAATGCTTATTAATTACAACACCTCAGAAGCGCGCAGTACTACAACACTCACCTATGTCTTTAAACTACAATAACATTGATATTCAATTGACCTCTGAAAGTAATGAAAACCTAAGCTTAAGTGAGATGAACATATAATACGCACTCGAAAGCAATGCATTCCACTTAACTATAGCAGGCACATTTAGATTGTTTCAATATTATATGGGGAAATACAACGAAGGTAAATATTAATAGTCTTTTAAAGTTTGTCATATTACAGGTTATAATAGCGTAAATGAGTCTCCATTGCCCTTCCATAGTAAAGTTAGAATGTTGACAACCAGTTAAAAACTCAAACCTCGTTAGAGTTCTGGGAAACTTACTTTATCATGCAAATAAACATGTCTGCTATTAAACATCAACAAGGAAATAGGGGGTTTAATACCTTCTAAGAAACATTTCTTCAGTTGTATACTAACACCGGGTCAAAGGTACCCCTTGCAATGTCATACCCTGTCTACTTTCATTTCTCAAATGTATACCAAAAACTGTCAAAATCATGATGAGCTGCATTTTCAAATATCAACAACATGTCCAGAATACAGTTACAGCCAAAAAATAACAGGAAACTGCTCTAAAAAAAGTTTTTAAAGAAAAAAAGATTAGCACTCTTAAATACAGAACTACATTCGAATGCACCAGGCGAGCACATCCGGCTGATTTAGTGGAATTAAACCTATATTAGACAACGAATATACATGTTTAAATGATGCAAAGAACACTATAAATGCAATGACAATTGATCAACGATTTGCTTTAAATGATAAAGCTAAATTCATGTTCAAAGTTTCTAAGCAGCTTGTTCCTTCTTATATATTGGATATAGTTGAGTAACATAAGGTCAAACAATTTACGATCTCATTGTGATATTAACTTTACAATTCCTAAGCCAAATAAGGAGCTTTTTTAAAGGATGTATACCTTACTCTGGGCCAGTGATTTGGAACGAAATCCCAAAGCATATAAGATCTTGCACGTCAGTTAAATCTTTTTCGAACAATTATATAAGTGGATAAAATGTACTGTAGAAATGAAATTGCTTTTGTTAAAATAGATATTAAATAACAATACAGATTTTTTTCGAACACTTTTGTTTCCATTATCAATATCGTTGTGTTGCTCCCACTTAATATAAAGTTTTCAATTCAATTCAGTTCAATTCAATAAACAAACTTTGACGGTGTGTATTTTGTGTGGCTTATGATAAAACACCGACAGCTTCAAACACAAAAATTATACTTATGACGATAATTATTCTTATCTTTTCAGTTTCGTAAATTGGGTTATTTGAATCTAGTTTGTGGAACTGTGGCAATGTCATTGTCATTATTTATAGCCATTATGTATAAAATCATCAACGTATCAAATTTGTAGAAAACGATTACCAACGCCATGCGGGTGATGTGAAATCATATCAATATACATGTGCCCAAAAAACGTTAAACTTATTAAACTAAAGTACTTGGAAATTATCTGCTATTGTACGCTACGACGTTGATGGGATCACCGCGCTAAAAGATCAAAGCTGTTGGTCCAAAGATAGCGCTTAAAATGATACGAATAAACGCGTGTATGATAGCGATCTGATTCTAATGCACTACCCTGTGCTCGCTGCGTACAAATTCCTAAAGTGAAAACGTAAATATAGGTTAACTTAGGCATTAATTACATTATTTTATTTGTGCACTAGGATTGTGTAAGTTAAAAGAACACGATTCATATACTGGATATTTAAAATAGACAACCCAATAACTAATTTATGAAAAAATAACTAATTAATGAAGAAAACATGCAATACAAACAAAAACACACAGCTTAATCCCTTTGAAAACGCTCGTTACCAATCGGCATGAGCAATATTAATTCATTACTTCGACTAGGAACTTCGATATCTCTTAAAGCGTTTTATTCAATCATCTCATATGCCAATATACAACGCATTACGAATCAAACTCATGCGGACGCATGCCCTAGCAGAGATGACTTTTTTAATTTCCGGTTATTAGATGACTTCGAATAGAATTACGATGTTCCATGTCAAACAATCCTAAGCGGCTGCAGTTAATCATCAGCCTATTATGCGGGTAATGACAATCTGCGGAAATAGCAATTTAGTCAATATTTATGACTGGTAAATATAAAAACTTAACCTTTTGAAATTCGACTATTACGTTTGTAAATATTCGATAATTTGATTTTTGTTTTTGTATGGATAAAGTGTTACGTCATTTTTAGCACATGTTAGGCCATATATGACGGTCGATATGTTTGTGGTAGCGACAAACTCCCCATTTTTTTCTGGGAAGAACCAGTACTGTATACATCCCGCCATCTGCAAGAATTGACACTTTCTCACTTGATAAGTCGAGCTCCCAACGTCTTTACAGTCCAGGACACGGAGGCGCTTTAAACATTTACTAGAATATTTTGATATAGACAAAACTGATTATCTAGATTTTTGATCGATATATTTGATCAAATTGAAACTAGGATTCCGCAAATAACTTTATCTCGATGTTATTTAGTGGTTGATAAGTTTGTGCGTGTATCTGCGCTAGTTATTGCGTAATGCCTATTTAGAGTTTAAAATAGCTACGCCATGCCAACACGTGTTGATGGTATAATCAACAAACAAAGGCCTAAGGTCCCTAGTTCAAATCATAAGCCGGGCAACTATTTATTCTTTGAAATATAATTGGAATTCCGTACATTTATCGATGTTACCTGTGCGAAGGTTAGATAAAATTTGATATTTTCGCATGATTTCTGGCTTACATACCGACTTTTAGGATGTTCGTTGAATTGAAACTTCTCTTTAATTGTACGATGACCGCACAGGCTGTGGACCCTATGATGACGCCTACCTAAAGCCCATTGGGACGGTGGCATTTGATGTTTGTCCATGATCTTTCTTGTCGTGCCCTTAATGGTTTATTCTCTTACTGCTCTGGCTTCTGCCAAGTCACTGAGTACTTTCATTGTGGCTTTCTAGGCTATTGTATTTTTGTATTATATTTACACGAGCATATATGTGTTTTACTTATATGGGCTATTGATGCTGCCTTGTTGGTTAGAGATTAGATCATGGCGGGGATTTCTTTATTTACACTGTCCTGTTTTAATGGGATGACAGTAGGGTAAGTGTGAGGTTTGGTGCACCCTAGAATCGGTTTAAACCCCCAGTGGCTTACTTTGCCACTGACCGTTCCAAGGCGGTAGCCCTATTGTCAACCCTTTTGTGTTTGTGATGTCGTTTGCATTTATTATTGCTTTTGCCTTCTTGTTTGTCTGTTTGCGTGTTTGTTTCTGTGTTTTGTGGTTGACTGTCCTCCTTAAATGCTACTTTCCCTGTCCGATCTTTTTATATTTCTTCTATTCATGAGTTAGAAACAGTTAATGTAAATATTATGTAGCTTTAAGAACATATAGATCCATGCTTGTGTAGTTTTAAGGCACATGTTTCGTTTGTCTTATTTGTAAACATAAGAGTGATAACAGTCGCGGGTGCGCGGGAGGTGGGGTGGGGGTGGGGCGGGGTGGGGTTGGAGGGGGTAATATTGTTTCTACTTATTCCCTTTTGCCTGTAACATAATTGAGGACTTTAACCGTCATAACCTTGATATAACTAAAACGCTACTCCATCAGGGCACCATCAGGGCAAACGTTATCATGAACTTCGAAAAACATTTGCAACGTTTTATTATTGTAACCCTGACTAATAAAATATAAAAATATTTAACTCTTCTGCTACAAATAATATGACAACCTGAATTATAATTATGGTGATGTGATTTACAAACTTCGTAAGATCCACGGTGATGATCACGTTCATAGTTTGCCTCCATGCCTTTTTCTTCGTTTGGATATAGCCCTAAAATGTGCTGAAAATGGCGTAAAACACCAGTCAATCAACCATCGATTGTGCGATGACTCAACATATCCTGGACCCTATAATGACGTCTACCAAATTCATGAGAAAGATGACCTAGTTTAATGTTTGTCTTCACTCTTGTACTTGTGTAGTTTTTGTACTGGTTTAATTCATATATACATGATTATCTTTGTGATTTTCTTATATTGCCTATCAATACTAGAAAAGCCTGGAGGATACTTCTTTATTTATACTGTTCTTTTAATTGGGATGACAACAGGGTAAGAATGAGGTTTAATGCGCTTTGGAATGCGCCCAGTTAAAAGGGAAAAAAGGCTTTTTTTTTCCGCTGACCATTCCAATGTCGTATCCCCGTTGTCAGTCTTTTTATGTTGATGGTGACACATACTTCGGTTCTATTTATCCGCGTGTTTGTTGTTTAATTTGGTTGCTTCTTTCGACGCAATCTCTACGCAGAGTTATCGTTCCTTGCACTCACATATATCTCTGCTAACTACTAAATTACAAGATTTTGGTAAAACCTGTTAAATTGGAATATATTTACCTGAAACGTATTTATATCTTGTGTAAATATAATTTTCAGAATATCTGCAAATGAGGTGTTGCAAGCTTTGAAATAATGCATGAAAAAAATTTAGTTTTAATCGGGACTATTTTACTACCAAAATAATACGTACTTAGGTCTCCTCAATCGATACGCATATGTAAACATTTCAAACCGAAGCTCGATAGCAGAAAATTACTAAAAAATTTAACTCATAGACAACAATTTGAAAATATTGAATATAGGTCTGTATTTTATCTCTGCGGATCACGCAAAAGGATTTATTATAAACATCGTCATAAATGTTTTTGAATAATCACGTGACCTACTTTTAAGAGAGTGCTTTCGAAGACGACGTTCTGTGAATGCTTCATCTCATGTTAGACTTTTGCATCCGGTGTTAATGGGTTTAATAGAAATAGCGCCAGTGAGAAAACTGTCATATGGTGCTATTTGATTACATGTACATTCGAAATACCAAAGCTGCATCAGGAAAGGTAAACTGGTCTAAGTTTTTCTTGAAAAAGAAATATTTTAAATCATTTTACAACCAGTTCCTGGTGTTGAAAGCTAGGCGTTTTCGTCTCCTGAAATTTGCACAGCTGTAAATTATAGCAGTAATATTCGTTTGTCGTTAAACGTGATTAAATACGGAGTTATCAAAATGGAATTAGGTTACCTTATACGGACGTGAACAACTGGGAGCTAATTAGCAAACATACAAACTTAAAGAAAATTAATTATTAAAGTATGTGATATGTTTTATATGCGCGGTCATTCGTTTCTCATTTTTAAAGAGGGTCATACACCAAAGTAGCTATCTGAGCAAAGCTCGAGGGCAAATACACGCTTTAACACCTTCATCTAGGAGAAGATTGTTTACTTGATACCGTAAATCTTCTACTTCATCTGCCAGTGTCCCGAGTGTTAATCTGCTACTGAACTGTTCTTCATATTTTACTGTTCCGTTAGAATACCGTTATGCAAAAAAAGAATGTTAACAAAGGATGGCGGGTTTGTTTTACTTGAAAAGGTAGAACTTCTGCTTTACCGGCAAATGGTCCCGAGTTTTATTCTTCTACTGAATTGATCTACATATATACAAAAAATCTATACAAAAAACTCAGAACAAAGGATGATGGGTTTGTTTTACTTGATAAGGTCACATCATCTGCAAGTGGTCCCCAGTTAAAATGTTCTTCATATTTAACGGTTCAATAAGAATACCTTTATGCAAAAAACGCTTGTTAACAAAGGATAACGGTTTTGCTAAAATCTAGCTTCAATATTGCTCACGATTTAACGTTTAATCATCTATGGAATATTAAAGATAACGGTGTCCTCCCCAGATATTCTAAACATTAGCTTCGATTAATTTTAAAAAAAGTAGCGATAAAATACAGCTGTATTGATCGCCCATAGTGTCACCTAACTGAAGAGTGAGACTCGAGTAAATGATAGTTGGGAGTGTTTTTCCTTCTATTTAGAAACGAGTGGGAAAAACTCAAGTCTTACATAGGCATTAATAGGGACAACTTAGTTTATTAGAATAATAATGTTAAATATCAGGACAAACAAAATATATACACACTTTCTTTAAGACATGGAACGAGCCGTTACTTTGAATCCCACAGGGAGCTCGACTTGTAAGTGAGGAAGTGTCGATTCTTACGGATGGCGGGAGGTGTACAGTACTGGTTCTACCCAGGAAAAGTGGGTGGTCTGCCTCCACCACAAAAATTCGACCGTCATATATAACCTTACTTGTGTTGAAAATGACGTAAAACACCATAAGAACAAACAAACAAATCATTTTGATATAACATTTACATCAACAGAACAATTATCATTTAGGAAAGCACTGGAGAGACAAATTAACACTTATATAGAAATTCGAAAGATATAACATAATTATTATGTCGACATAAAACAGGCACTGCTAAAATGTTATATAAAAGTACTACCACAATGTATAAATATCATAGTATCTCGAAATAATCATGATAATTATCTAGTTATCTCGTGGCAGAAATATGCCATCATATCATAGTTCTAACGATAAATGATTCAATCAGACCTCGGCGTGGCCTTGTGGTAGAGTATCCGCCTCGCATGCGGGAGGTCGTGGGTTCAAGGTTACAAGAGCGTAAATGAGTCTCCATTGCCCATCCATAGTAAAGTTAGAATGTTGACAGCCTGTTAAAAACTCAAACCTGGTTAGAATTCTGGAAAACTTACTTTATCATGCAAATAAACATGTCTGCTATTAAACATCAACAAGGAAATAGGGGGTTTAATAGATTCTAAGAAACATTTCTTCAGTTGTATACTAACATCGGGTCAAAGGTCAAAGCTATTTTTACCCCTTGCAATTTCGTACCCTGTCTACTTTCACTTCTGAAATTTATATCAAAAACTGTCAAAAACATGATGAATTCCCTTTTCAAATATCAACAACATGTCCAGAATACAGTTACAGCCAAACATTAACAGGAAACTGCACTAAAAAAAGGTTTTAAAGAAAAAAAGGATTAGCACTCTTTAATACAGAACTACGTTCGATGCACCAGGCAAGCACATCCGGCTGATTTAGTGGAATTAAACATCAAAGCCCGGCCGGTTCATACCAAAGCCTTCATAAAAAAAGATACTGATATTAGACCTCCTGCTTGGCGTTTAGGATATAAAGTAGCAGTTCTACAACAGTTCGGCCCGGTGTCAGTATATGCAATGTGACTGGGGGATATCAAGGCCTGATATTCCATTGAGGTAGCACTATACAATGAGCTCACCGCCTGATGTAGACACTCAAAGATTGTTAAAAGCGACGTTAAGCCCCATGCATACCTATTTGACTGAAACATCTACAGTGTACACAAATCTGGAAGTTAACTTCCTAGACACGATCTAGAATAAATATAAGGAATAGTATAAGGGCATTCCATGCAATATAAGGGCATTCCATTCAGTATAAGGACATTCCATGTTGTTCTTCGCGGTCACTTTCGCAAAATGAATACAAAACAAGACAAAACTTGAAGTATCTTTAGCTGACCTGAGCCGAAGGCTCAAAGCTATAACGCTTTTAACAATCGTTCAGTCTCTACTTCAGGCAGTGAGCTCAATGCCCAGTTTTATAGTGCTACCTCACTGGAATACCAGGCCGTAGACACGTGACATGATACCCCACCCAGTCACATTATACTGACAACGAGCCAATCAGTCGTAGAACTACCCTTTATATGCTGAACGTCAGGCAAGATATATAATATTAGTATCATGTTAAGAAGTCTTCGGTATGAACCGACAGGGCTTTGAAACCACGGCCTCCCGCATGAGAGGCGGACGCACTACCACAAGACCACGCCGCGGTCTGATTGAGTCACTAAATATACTACAAAAATAAAGTTTAACAAGCCCTTATGCACAACTAGCTTAAATGTAATGTTATTTTATATTGTGAAGTATCATCGGCATGACTTTGTCACTTACTTTTTGTATTCCGATGTAAGAATCAGAGTTATCTCCCATTTAGTTAAAACATACTATTTCACATTTAAACATACCAATAAGGTAAAGAGAAAGATTAAATATTATAAAATAACCGTTATGGGTTTGAAGTTATAAAAAACTCTAAAACAATTGACAATTTCCATGCCATTATAAAGATATAGGGAATTTGTGAAATTACACCCCCTCTAATCTATTTATAGCGATAATAATCTAGAAAAAAAATAATATCATTTACTCGAGTCTCACTCTTCAGTTAGGTGACGCTATGGCCGATCAATACAGCTGTATTTTATAGCTATGTTTTAGAATTAATCGAAGCTTATGCTTAGAATGTCAGGGGACAGGACACCATTATCTTTAATATTCCAAACGATGATTAAACGTTAGATCGTGTGCAATACTGATTAGTTAGAATTAGGGATTATGTCCCTTGGTACAAAAGAAATATTCAAAGCTGAATATCTCAAACACTTCTTAATATTTCTTCATGAAACTTGCATTACCTTATCTCACTGTCCTAGTTAGAAACATAAAAATGATTTCAAAACTGAAATAATGTAAATAATGAGGTGTTAATAGGGCACTTCAAAGTGAATCCAACATGAATTAGAATTCAAGAGTATCAGTCTATTTTTACAATAAAGCTTGCAATGTGTTACCTTGATATCTTTAGCTAGCTGGTGCTATCAAATAAAATCTCAAATAATCCTGTCAAAGTTGTTTTTAAAGAAACAAACTCAATGTTTATAATCAATGCAGAAATTAAATGCATACATATGTTATTTACATTACCTGGTCATGGTATTTAATTGGTCACTACATGTACACATTCTATTTATAGATTATGCTACCCACAATATTTGATTTCAAGACAAGTGATTTAAGCAAAAGTTGCATGAAACAACTAAATAAATATTTTATTAACATTTTAATGGCTGGCACAACCTAGATAATTATGTCAAGGTAATATATTGCAAGTTATATCTAAAAAATAGTCTGGTATTGATGAGTTTTAATTCCTGCTAGATTCTCTGTATATTGCACTGTTTAAAAACATCTTCATAATTATTTTATTTTTTTGTATTTTAGCTTTTATATGATGTTTCTGATGATTATGTGATATACTGTAAGTTTCATGTACACCTATTTCGTTTTTTTTCTTCACTTATCCTACTTTTAACTTTGCTGTTTGCTGAGCGTACATTCACCCTAAGCATTACAAGTATTTACAAAATCGCTATCGTTTATTTACAAGAGATTCTAGCATAAAACGTATTCTAAAATATGAAGAACAATTCAGTAGCATATTTGAACTCGGAACCACTAGCAGATGAAGTGGAAGATCTACCTTTTCATGTAAAAACAAGACAGTTATCCTTTAACAAACGTTTTCTTGCATAACGGTATTTTGTTTGTTTGTTCGTATGGTGTTTTACGTCATTTTCAACGCATAAAAGGTTATATATGACGGTCGATTTTTTGTGGTGGAGGCAGACCACCCACTTTTCCTGGGTAGAACCAGTACTGTACACCTCTCGCCATCCGTAAGAATCGGCATTTCCTCACTTACAAGTCGAGATCCCAGAGAGATTCGAACCCGTAGCGGTGAGAGGCGAAGGTTTACAACGCAACGTCGTTAACCGAATGGTGGTTAACGACGTTGCGTTGTAAACCTTCGACGTTCTAACGGTATTCTAAAGGAACCATAAAATATTAAGAACAGTTCAGTGGCAGATTTGAACTCGGGACCACTTGCTGATGATATAGAAGATCTACCTTATCAACATGATCAAGCAAACAACTCTTAGCTGAATGTGTTAAAGCGTGTATTTACCCTCGCGCTCCGCTCAGAGCTAGTTTGGTGAGCTACTTTAAGATGAAAAATAAATAATGCGCTTATAAAATATAATTCCTGTTATTTAAGTTTGCATTTTTTCTAATTAGCTTCCAATTGTTCACGTCCATAATAGGAAACCTAATTCCATTTCGATAGCTCTGTATTTAATTACGTTTAACAACAAAAGAATTTTACTGCTATAATTGCAAGATAATCGAAGATACTGTGCAAATTTCAGGAGACGAAAACGTCTCTCTCTCTCTCTCTCTCTGAACACCAATAATTGGTGGTAAAATGTTTTAAATATTTCTTTTTCAGGGAAAACTTAGACCAGTTCACCTTTTTTAATCTAGAATATTTGATGCAGCTTTTCTTGATTACACCAGAAGACGTAATAAAATAGCACCATTTGATAGTTGTCTCACATGCACTAGGATGTCGCCAATATCTAGAAATGGCTCTAAGAATATATACCTATATATACATAGATATAAAAATCGAAAAGGAAAAGCAGCATTTAAGGACGACAGTCAACCACAAACACACCACACAGAAACAACGAACACATTTAAAGATGAATAAAAGGCCAAATAAGACATCACAAACACAAAAAGGGTTGACAATAGGGCTACCGCCTTGGAACGGTCAGTGTCAAACGAGGTCGCTGGGGGCTTAAACCAGGTTCTAGGGTGCACCAAACCTCACACTTACCCTACTGTCAACCCAATAAAACGGGACAGTGCAAATAAAGAAATCTCCACCATGAACTATTCTCTAACCAACAAGGCAGCATTAATAGGCAATATAATCAAAACACAAAGATGCTCATGTATATATAAATACAAAAAAACAATAGCCTAGAAAGCCACAAAGAATGTACCCAATGACTTGGCAGAAGCCAGGGCAACAAGATAACAAACCATTGAGGGAACGACAAGACAAGACTGCAGACAAACATCAAACGTCACCGTCCTTTTTGGGCTTTAAGTAAACGTCATCATAGGGTCCACAGCCTGTCCGGTCATCGCACAATTAAAGAGGAAAGCATGGTGGCGAACTGTAAATGGGTCCACCACCAAGCATATAGTCATTTAAAGCCACACCAAAGATAGGAGAAGGATACATTCGAATCCAGGAATGTACCGCACTCTTTCTATGGAATATATTCATATGGTGCGTAAACGTCCTCGTTGGATACACTCCGATACCCGGATTTAAGTCCGTCCCCATCCAACAAACAAGCATCAATGAAGTGTCTTGCCTGAGGTAACACCGAAGTATTCCAACTGATTTGAAAATAATTATTTGTGTACAGAAAGCGATAACATTTAACTCGATATCGAGATAGTTTAACTCGATATCGAGATAGTGAGAACCTGTAAATTATGTTACGCACTTTCAGTTTAGCTGATCCTTTATAATAAATATACTGAAAGAATAAAACGCAACTCGGGAATATTCTCTATACATTGCATATATAATTGAAGGGTACATGGCTACGTCGGAAAAAAGGACCAAACCAACATATAATAAAACCAAATGTTATGCCTACATACCATAATGTTTTGCCTTAACAGTTACATTAGTGAAAGAATACGCGTTTGGTTCAAGTAGGTAAGCAAACTTAGGATGTAAAATGCTGAAATGGTTCAAATTTTCAAAGCGGAACTTCAACATTTATGAATTTTGTGTTACAAAGTGTTGTGTGATTTAAATGTCTACAGCAGCAGTTTTGTAATTTCTCTAACTATCTGCACCACTTTTTCACAAAACATCTTGGTATTTCTCTGGAATATATCGTGGAATTAAATCAGCAGTATGCAAATTATATAGCGAAAATTCCCGAGTTGTGTTTTTTTCCCATTTAGTATATTATCTGTCTTGCACAAGAAGGTGCAGAAAGAAATGTTGGTATTGCATTTGTCAGTGAACACATTGTTAAATATATATTCCAAACAAAACCGTGCACACATCCTTTATCACATCTAGGGTCCCAAATCTAACACATATTGTGTGTTCTAAGGTTTATAGTTCCTCTACTATTGTACCATGAGGATCGCTAATAAGTTTGAATATCGTATTATGTTCTGTTCTGTTCTGTTACTTTCTTGATTATATTATTTCTTCAATAGGAGAAAAGAATGATCATTGACAGCTAAATAATTGACAGCTACAGAGTATTCAAGGCACAATTTTCGCGAGTTGGGAATTGAACGCTATAACAAAGCGTAGATTACTAAGCCTTTAACAATTGCATCACGGCGTCGCCATGGATACCTAAATAATCTGGCCGATATGTTTTATACTTCGTTTTGTTAAATAATACAACATTGCATCTGCTATCATTTATAGTATTGCAATATTTTGTTTTGTTTTCTTAGCGTTTTCTTATGGATGGTGGGATATACAGTACGGTTCTACCCAGGAACAAGAGGTCAATGACCTTGAAGCTCTACTGATATATTTTGATAGCTGTAGATCAGCCATGGAAACTCGTGAAGATTTATGGAACTAGGAACAGCACACTATGTAAACAAGTTGGCAGCTGGCGGCCATATTTGAATCAAATCAAAATAATTTTGTTTAAGACCAACTACATGTCATGCCAGTCATTTTAGTAAAGGTTGCACGTCAATACCACTTATGGTTATTGAGAAGTAGTGGCCACATAGTTGTATTTTTAAACTTATTTATAGCTATTGCTGCCATCTTGAATCACTATACAGGCTGATCTGGTTTTTACTTAGGACCAACTAGACATCAAGCGCAACATTCCTGTAAAGTTTCATGAAAATCCATCTAGTAGTTTCGGAGAAGTAATCGCCACAATGTTTTCAATTTTTGGCATTATAATTCTATGTAAACAAATATAGCCTCTAGTGGCCATGTTTGATATCGTATCGAAATTAATTTTGTTTAGGACCAACTACATGTCACGCAAGTCGTATTAGTAAGGTTCCAAATCAATACCACTTATGTTTTTTGAAAAAGTGTGTATTTTTAAATCTATTTTTAGCTGTGGCAGCCATCTTGAATTTCCGGCCAACCTGAATTGTTCCTTAGGACCAATTAGACATCAAGAGCAACATTCTGTAAGGTTTCATGAACATTCGTCAATAAGTTTCAGAGAAGTAGACGCCACAAATTTTCTATATAACTCTATGTAATCAATGACCGTCGCTGGCAGCCATGTTTGACATCAAATTGAACTGAATTTTGGTTAGGGCCAACTACATGTCAGGCAAGTCATTTTAATAAATCAATACCACTTATGGTTTTGAAAAGTGGACGTCACAAACTTGTATTTTTAAAATCTATTTTAGCCTTGGTGGCCTTCTTATATTTCCGGCCGACCCTAATTTACGCTAGGATTAACTAGACATCAAGAGCAACATTCCTGTGAAGAAGTGTCATGAAAATCCGCCAAGTAGTTCACAGGAGTAGTCGCCACAAGATTTTCCTGTTTAACACCATAACACCATGTAAACAAAGATGGCCGCTGGCAGCCATGTTTACAAAATGTTTTCGACATTGACCATATCATGCCATGCTGATCATTTCAGAAAAAGTCCAATATCAATATCACTTATAGTTTTCAAGAAGTAGTCGTTACAAATTTGTTTTTTAAAAATATATTTTTAGCCGTGGCGACCATCTTGAATTTCCGGCCAACTTGAACATTTTGCTAGGATCAACTAGACATCAAGAGCAACATTCGTTTGAAATTTCATGAAATCCGTCAAGTGGTTTCAGAGGAGTAGTCGCTAAAATATGTTACTATAAAACTATGTGTAAACAAAGATGGCCACAGGCAGCCATGTTTAACGTCAAAGCAAAACCATTCTCGACAAGGAACAACATCATGTCATGCTGATCATTTTAGAAAAATTCTCATATCTATATCACTTATAGTTGTCAAGAGTAAACGCAATTAACTTGCTATGATCAACTAGACACCAAGAGCAACATTCCTGTGAAGTTTCATGAACATCCGTCAAGTAGTTTCAGAGGAGTAGTCGCTACAAGACTATATTTTACTATATAACTCTATGTAAACAAAGATGGCCTCTGACAGACATGTTTAACGTCGAATCAAAATGATTTTCGACAAGTTCCAACATCATGTCATGTTGAACATTTTAGAAAATGTCCCTTATCAATATCACTTACAGTTTTCAAGAAAAAGTCACTAAAAGCATGCTTTGTTTTAAAAATCTATGTTTAGCTTTGGCGGCCATCTTGAATTTCACATCAACGTGAATATTTGCTAGGATTAACTAGACATCGTGGGAAACATTTCTGTAAAATTTCATGAAAACCCATCTAGTAGGTTTAGAGGAGTAGTCGCTACAAACAAATGTTTACGGCAAGACAGTCGGACGACGGACAACGCACCAAGGCATAATCTCCGCTGATCTTTGATCAGTAGAGCTAAAAATGAGGTGGTCTGCCTCTATCGCAAACAAATTAGACCATTATATATGGCATAACATGTGCTTAAATTGACGTAAAACACCATTCAAACAAACAATCGTCTTGAAGATATGTACACGTCAGTTCATATGTTTAATTGTCGAAACATCAAAATGAACCAACTGTAAATATTAATAATGGAAGTAAGCGTGTGGTTCGTAGTTCGGATTTCGACATTCCGTTCTGCTAGGATTAGGGTAAGAACGCCGAACTACGAAACACGCAAACTTCCCGCATCAATATGAACAGTGTTAGTAAATACAGTTGACGTCAAAACACTGAAAACGACTTATCAAACAATGTGACATGTAACATATGCCTAAAGTTCGGCAAATGCCAAGGAATTAGTACCGATCATGGGTTGCTTAGATGGCTGCCATAAACTATTCTAGTAATTGCAAAATATTGTGTTACATAACAATTTACAAAGTCATTGATTAATTTCTGTGAGCTTTCACCATATGCTGAACAATGTTTTATGAATAATGATCAGATTTTAACTATTTTCAGATTATCTATATTTTATACAATTGTGTTATAGTACATAAACTGTGATAAGGTACAAGACGTTTCAGTTAATGTCGGAAACATAACAAAGTAACATTAGCTTTAATAGTTTGTTCCGAGCGGCGCAGGCTTGACTAACTATACGTTACGCATACGCCCAACCCCTTGTGACGTTTTACGCGTTTAAGAAAGCTTACCCGATACAAAGTACAAGAAGCTTTATTTAACGTCAGATACACATAACAAAGTAGCATTATCTCTAAGAGCTATTTTCCTAGTGGCGGAGACACATTCTCGTCTATTTAACTAATAAGTTACTCCTATGCCCACCTTTATGCTTTAAATAAAGCTTACCTGTAGCAAACTTCCTGCCATATATCTCTGACGTCACTAAACTCTGCAACCCTAATTGTGAGTTCATAACCGTTTTGATACACATGACACATTCCAGCCTTTGTACAAGGTTCGAAAATGTGCCCAAATAGGAACCAAACGCCCCCAGGCATTCAAACAGCATTTCAAGTCCACCCAGCTTTAAAAACCCACTCATCCATCGCTTATCGTCGGATTTCAGCTTCGTCCGCAGCCGTGAAAAGTTAAACACCGTCGGGTCCCTCAACAGCTGAACCAGGGACTGAGACAAGGCGATGTCGCTTATAACGTTGGCAAGTCGCCCTTCAGAAATCCGTTTTGTTAAATGCTTGTTCGAATCGACTGGTGTTCTTTTATTTGACTCGACTGTTTTATCTGGCTCGTTTCGTATTTTGTCAGACGCTTCTTTTCCATTTGAACTTACTTGTTCAACCGATTCTAACTGTTTTTCCAAACTTTTTTGTTCATCTGAAACTACAAGTTTATCCGACGCAGAATCCACGTCTTTTATTTCCGTAACCGGCTTCGTACAAACAGGGATCGCTATCCGCAGATTATGAAGAGCCCCTAAATTCCTTTTAGAGGACATCACGAAATCAATCGTTGCTAATGACGTCACTTGCTTTTTTATATATATATATTTTTATTTATTTACTTCTATTATTTAGCCATTTTAATTCAAACGTTACACGTGATATATATCATATATTATTTTACACTTGCTATGCCTAATTATTTTTTTACATTCCAGTTTTAATTTAATTCGTCTAAGCACAAATTACAGCCTCATCGAGTCGCAAACAATCTCATTAAATGCAAATATCCAAATAAAGCTGATTTATCCACTAGAAACTGTCGCCATAATAAACTGTCGTCTGCTTCCAAGCGCGATGGCAGCAGCAAGCTAAATGTATTATCGTCCTTATAATCAGCGGTTCTTATATGAAGTGCAGTGCAGTAGCAGACGTAGGTTCTGTTCCATGAAACTGAATTCAGATAAAAGATCCATCACCGAGAAAATTACCTGCATAGGATGTACACTGCCTTATAAGGAAAGATATATTTATACACTGTAGATTCAATAGGTATGTTGTCATATCAAGACGTATACAAGCAAGGTTTTACGAAAGCGTAAAATAGCTGCCGAGAGAAAATAGCATTATATCTGGGTAGGAACTGGGAATAAAGTTTAACATAATAACAGACCAAGTCACGGGTGTTAAAACAATATTCAAAAAATAGTTGTCACGGAGACGTAAACACGCCATGACCGTTTTTTTTACCAGACACTTTCTTCCCAATTTGTGCTACCAAACATTTTGAATCAAGGTGGGCGAATTCTTGACATGCCTTACAAATTGATTACATATTCACCTTTGTAGCACGACGTGCTAAATTACACTTCAGCACAGAAATACAATTACTCACATGTATGGGATGCGTTTGATTTAGCGTGCATTACAACACAGATAAACTGTTCATTGCTACCAGATTGCGTTATCAAAGTGAAAAAAAACTCAAAAAAACTATTCATTACTACCTTACCATGTGCAATTACTAAAACAATATAAGAGTCGCGAAAAATTGCCAGAGGGGATTCGTGCCTTAGCAAACATGTAGCGTATTACGGTGGTTAGGTCCCTATCCCGCCATCATTACAGGCACAATTCACAACAGATATATAACGCGTCTAAACCTACTGATGAAAAGATAGATGGATATAGTTTGCATATTTTGAAAATCCAAGCTCTATAGACACAAATATGAACTGCTTTAACCAGCGAAGCCAAAACACAAAACGTCGAATTAAGAGTTACCAACTCATAATTAATTTTACGCTTATTCAATCTCGGGTATTTTAAGTACCCGTGAATAAACATATATTTTAAATCAGCATATATACATTATTTTATTAATTGAAATCCTGGATAGGGTTTGGATAAACAATTTTGTAGTGTAATTTTGCCGTTATTTTGCGGGTTAGTGTATTTAACATGGCTCTTAAATAAGTATACTAATTATAATACAATACACTCAATAGTGAGTAAGACTTTATTTAACGAGATAATTTATTTGAAAAAGGAACTTCGTTATTTCCCACCGCAAAACGTTACGTGTTCGGTTGGGTACACCCATGAGATACATCCATTGGTTAGTCCGTCTGTCATTGACTCATATCCTTCGTTTTCAGAGAATAACTCCAAAACCGTTGACTTCAAGTTGAGGTATTTTCACGAAACTTGCTACACATCGACCTGGCTAGTGGTCTTGTGTTGCCTTTTGATATTGACTTTGGTGTTTCCATAGTTTTAATGGGAACATATATTTAATAAATATGAACGATTACACAAAGAAGTATCCAAACAAGATAGTAAATTGTCAAACTGTTATCTTTCATAGCCTCAACTGATACGGATAAAAAGTAACGAGAAAGGAAATGCAAAACCAGAAACATTTTTTTTTTTAAAATATACTCAATAACTGAATTCATATAATATAACGAAACATATTCATTTACACAAATGCATTCGACCCGGTATTTCTTTAATTTCCAATTTTAATATGAAGTCAAAATAATATTGTCAAGTGTCCTTTTAATCCAAATTCTGAAGTGTTCCCTTATTACAAATTGTCACGTGTCCCTTTAATCCAAATTTAATTTACGTATTTCCTGGTTTAGTTCTCCAGTATAGTCCAAACAATCCAATGCCATTTCTAGAATAGATGAACACAACATAATATAAGTCCTCTCACATTATATATTTCAATCCAAAGGCATCCAAATTGAATATGAATTCAAACTGCCTCTTTTATTGTAATTGTATACTGAAAAATTATATATCTCACAAAGCCTAGTTTATATACTGTCATAGAATTTTCTAGAAGTTTCTACCCCAGTACATTCCAAATCAGAATACAACATTGTCACAAAATATCACGGGTAGAGCGTATTGGTCGTATAAGCTCTTGTAAGTTGTCAGTTACACCCTAATCTATTGTTCGAGTTGAAACAAATTCACAATATCCATGATATATTCATGTAACACGTAAAAGCGTGCACAATTTAAGTGGCCGCCAGAGAGGCCGTGTCATCAGTTTATTTTTGTGCTAATGCATGTAAACGTATAGGTCTTATCTTCCTTAAACGGCAAAATTGTGTAAGGGGCCTCTCGTGTAGATTTTAATACTGCGAATTTAGCCACGTATGTCACGGACTGAACGGGGGAAATAATGGTTTGGGCGTAATGTTTGCTATAAAACCCATTGTCTCCTAGTTCTTGCCGGGATTGCTTGATATAGTTCCTTTGGTTGGAACAGAGGTTGGACGGCGAAATTCACAGGCAATATGTGGTCAGTATTTATTTTATTAAAACTTTTATCGTACATTTGTATTCAGTGGGCGGCGCCATCTTGGTTGGCGGTTACGACATCCGGTTAGCTTTGATGTTTCTCAAACATTAACTTCAGATTAGCATATGATTTTGAAGTTACTTTATTAGATGTAATTATTGTAATTGATCATTATTTGTAAAACAAGATTAATTTGATAACAGTGGATAATAGGTGCATTAGTTAACGTTGGCGTATAACTCAGTGATTGTAATACAAGATTGTTAACATTAGTTAACAATGAGATGAGTGACTAGGATAAATTTTCGAGGGGTATGCATAGCGTTGTATAATGTGGTCATTAGATGACATGCGTGCATGCATAACTCAGTGAGTGTAATATACGAGTGATTTGATAATGTTTATATTACATGTATTAGGGGCATTGATTAACAGCGACGTACATGGCGTATACATGGCGTTGTAGAATATGTATGTATTGCTACTCATCATTAGTACAGCTTACATACATTTATTGAATAATGATTTGTTTGGGTAATGATAATTATGCAAGATTGTTATGTTTGTCAACCGACATCTAAAACATATGTATAATTACAGCCTAAGCCATCCAGGGTTGGATATTAGCCATCCAGGTGTGGATGTAAGTCTTCCGGAGTGGAGCTAAGCGTCCACGTATAACGTAAAGAGCGGTGGAGACGGTCCCCGTACCTGCGCAGCATGGCCAGGTTTTAGTAGAGACAACCCCCGGGACACAAGGTGGGCCCGTTATCAGTCCTCACTGGAGGAACATCACCTACAATCTCAGTGGAGGTTAACCATCATTACATCGCGTCATCAACCCTTACAGAAGGCATTTGATGACAATCACCCATTGGATTCGCGCATCATCATCTTCATGAGCTCTCGCGCATCACAGTTATCGCGCTAGATCATAGATCAACATTGTTATAACTTTAACAACACTTTAGTGTCTTATACATTCAGTATTTATAACAATACTAAGAACGTCTTAAACGTTTATGAGAACATTATTTTCATAGTTAATCTGTGTATTCGCTTGTTTTTTAAGATAACTGTATATATATTAAACATATTTTAAAAGTTGCATCAAACTTATGTATTCACCGTCATTGATTCTTTCCTGAGTTAGCCCCAAACACTAGGGTCATCCTGTGACAAACATAAACACAAACACAAACATATTTTCAGAAGTATTTCAGAAATATCTACATGTAACTGATACTTAAATGGCCTTGAATGACAAAAACAATAATAAACATGTACATCAGTATCATATAGATAGGCGTAAGGGTATCGAGACACCGCCTTTAGTTAACTTCGTAAATTTGTCTACACATATCAATCAAGAGATGGTTATGCCTTTCGATATATACTATTTAAATCAATAATGTTAACGTGTTAATGGAAACACGATAGGTTATCTGTCAAACTGTTTGTTTCCATAGCTAAACTTTAAAACAACTGAAGGTATATTCAGGCGTACTGTTTTGTCGTTTGATGTATATATACTGCCTACTATCAAAACTATCCCGTTTTTGTGGAACATAAATGGTCTTTCATAATAACTTGTTTCCGGAGTCATCCTCAAAGACTGTCCAAGCATTTTTATGAAGCTTGCTAAATGCATATAAACATAATGGCCTAATGTGCTACTAATATTATTTACTTTAATACATCTATAAGACGTTTTTGTACCATATCTCTAATGGTTTTCCTTTGTTCTTGCTTATGATATAATGTTCATAAACCCGAAGGTCTGAGCCTAAACCGTGTATATTTCAGCGGTGATGTAAATGACAGATTCGGCATTATACCATGGTCTTCTCAATTTTACACGCGCGTAGTTGTAATGTTTACATACAACCTGTCGATCAAATATGTAAAACACGACTACCCATTATCAAAACAGCACTCCTTGACATTGGATTTGCCCAATAATATACACAGGCGATTGGCTGCAATAATCAAAACATGGGTCATGCTCTTGCCGCGTGATAATGCTATTTCTTGATTGGATCGAACTGGTTTTTTTACTGAAAACTGCAACGCCTTAAAACTTCTTGCACATGCGTAGTTGGATAAATGGTTATGGTACAAAACATTTATAGCATATTTTTTCTCGTATGCGATTTATATTGCACTCTCAGGTCTGCGGCCCTCGAGCAGCAGTGTAACTCGCATATACTCGAAAAATTTCTTTTACGGGTCGGCATTTCTTTGTTATAACTCGATTGTGTGAGGATTTGGATTACAATCACTTCGAAAACTTATAACAATTTTTCTTCCACATTATCAATGGACGTGTTCATGGACAAATGACCGTAACAAATCAAAGGCCGATTATGGACTTTTGTATATGTTGAGGCCATTTATCCATGGCAAAGGCTATGTAAGTGTGCATGGGAAATAACGGAAAATAGTGCCGCCCTAAACCACTGTTGTAACATCGGCTCCTTAATCATAACTATAACTATTTTACGTTATTTTTGTAAGATGGGATTTTTAAGATAAACAATAAAACCGTCTAATCCGAAGAATAGTGAGATGATTATTTTAACTAATAAAATAAAATAAACCATTTAAATCCGGAGAAAACAAAGATTCCGTTTTAAATAAGTTTGCTTTGATGTGTTTATACACAGTAAAATGGTTATTTTAAGATAAAAAAATAAAGCAATTCAAATCCGGAGGAAATAAAGATTTCGATGTACATCATTTTGGTTTGAACTGTTTACACATCTGTGGTTATTTTAAGATAACCTTAAGATATCCAATTAGGCCATTCAACTCCGAAGAAAAAAAAAGATTCCATTTTACATTAGTTTGCTTTTATTCGGAGAAAATAAAGATTCCGGTTTGCATCAATTTGCTTTGATCTGTTTACACATTTTAAGATCGTTTTTTTTAGATAAAATATAAAGCCGCCCAAATTCGGAGAAAATAAAGGTACCATTGCGCATCAGTTTACGTTGATCTGTTTACACATCTTCAGATCATTGCCGTTTAAAGATAAACAATTAAGACGTCCAAATCCGGAGAAACTATATATTCTTTTTAGATCATGTTTCCTCATTTTAAATTCAGTCCGCATAGTTCAGTCGCGAATAATGACTATCTCAGGAAAAGTAATACAATACCATACAAATATAGACAGCAATTTTCAAGAGCTAGACGTGAAACATGAGAGTTATTATACCGAGTTTTGTAGTTTTAATAAAGACGAATCATTTATGAAATGATATACCAAAAGGCAAGTCTTCGAGAAGAATTTTCAAAAACATTATTAAAATATATTAGTCTACAAGTATGTGGATATTCAAATTTTTATTTTGTTTTGAAATTGCACATCGAATAGATTTATTATTTTTAGAAAAGAATAGTTCATTTCAAATCCAATAGGCATCTACCAGTGAGGTGAACAGATGATACTACGTATACTAATGACAGACAGTGATATTTAAAGATATAAAAATGCAATAAGACAAAACTAATATACACATTACAATACACATTACAATATACATTACAATAGCCTGGAATGCCTCATTTCAATGAATAAAAGGATGAACGTCTATTGGAGAGTAGGTGTTCACTATATAGCAAGAATATCTTGCGAACTTATTACACATTATCTACTTCATGTTTTGCCTCATTCTTAGTAGTATTACATGTGAATGCTTATATAAACTCATCCGCACACACACCAACTTTAAACATGACAGACTCTAATAGACTGATTTTCCTGATTCATAACCACACAAGAAAAGTTGTAAAATTTCTTGTTAAAGCTTATCTGTTTAGAAGAAGTGTGTTATATAACTCGTAACTGTAATTATGTGGTGCACTTATTGAACTGAACTGACACTATCTATCGCAATATATATATAATATTTATGAATGAACCCTTTGTAACTTTAATTGTATTGTAAATTGTACATTGTGAGCTCATAACAGTATTTTCTATTATGTTTAACCATGTTGACTACTTGTAAATTATAGTTATAAGGTGACTTATAGGTCCGTTGGACCGGGTGTTTCTCTATGCATGTGTATTATATGTTTGTTATTTCCGTATACACATGTCACTATAATAAAATATTTACTTACTTACTTACTTACTTACTTACATATACTCACATACATGTGTACTCATACACAAATAATAATACAATACTTACAAAAGCATATAAATATACACATATACACACACATATATAACTATTTAAAAATGTTAATTATCATGAATATAATATTTCATTTCTCAATATAAATGCCTTGCAGATGAATAATCACTTTTTGTTTAAAACCGACATGTTTTGACTTTTTAACAATTCAACAAGTTTAAACATATTCGGTAGATTCCAATAATAAGGATACATATATAACGACCATATTTCCTTATATAAACTGCATGCTAGAATGAAATGATACTCATCGTTTAGAATATAACATATCTTACATACTCTTTCATGAAAAGGAGTACATACAATTACTTATAAACACGAATAGAATGATGTTGAGTTCCTTATTTTTTATTGATTGTATAATACAACTCGTTAATCCTTTCGCCGCCAAATTTCAATTGTCGTCTGCTAAATTTGTATTGAAACCTTCCGGTGCTATTTTGTATATAAAATGTCATGGCAAACATTCTTACTGAGTGGCCAACAGTGTAACCCCTAATCAGGTCGTACAAATCGATGTTTTTGACTCTCTGGTAGAGAAAGGTTAAACGGACACACCGCAGTCTTGTAGTATTATCGAGTGGATAATATAGGTAATCAGGTGTTTTGTAGGGGTCTAGGGGTCCGATATTTTCTATCCTAAAGGGCCTAAACATATGACTGAGCCTTGATGATGAATCATTATTTACAAGGAAATCCATTCTGCAGAGTAACATTCAGGCGCTTACCTGGAGGCTATTTCTCATTACGCAAGATTGGGTTTGACAGTGCTAGAGGGGTCCGGGGGTATGCTCACATGTCGTTTTTTTTAAATAAAGACGGCAAATTGTGCGTTTTGGTGTATTTTGGTAGAAAAATGATAAACCAAAAATACACGGATTTTCTTACAGATTTTGATATTTTTACTACACAAGAGTGAATAAGTGTCATGCCATCAAGCTCCATATGCCAGATATGTTCAAATAATTCTAGGTCACGCACCAGGGTTACGTGACCGATCTATGGTGAATACTAACTTAACCTATCTGATACGAAGCTTACACACTAGTTTGATTGTACGGAGCTTACACCATTGTTTGATTGTACGGAGCTTACACCATAGTTTGATTGTACGGAGCTTACACCATAGTTTGATTGTACGGAGCTTACACCATAGTTTGATTGTACGGAGCTTACACCATAGTATGATTGAAATGACAATTTTATCATGACTTTGAACATTTTTAAAATTTCGAAAAAGCTCGGTTTACCCCTTTCAAATCTTGATTATGTATGCCATATATGTTCTAATTTGAATCGTATATTCAAAACAGAGTAAATAAAAACTGAAATATAATTTTATATAATATTATATTGTTTTACGGCCGCCACACAGCACTAAACAAACACTATTGTGAATGTCAATAAATAACACGCGAGTACATTTTTAAACATGCATTAGGTAGATATCGAGTTTTTAATTATTGCTATTGTTCAGTCAAAATAACTGTCCAACTCAGGTTAGCAAGTATTATAACTGAAAATGAAATGAGTATAAGAATACAAACGCGATGAAAATTATAATTTTCAAAAATATGGTAAATATGGCTTGACATATTCTCCAATTAAACACGTCAAAGTTCTGTCAAATAAAGATACATATCCAATGAAATACATATTAATATATTGCAAAAACAAAATAAATTGTCTTTTGTGTTGAAAACCAACAAATCGCGAACGACATCGCAAGAGTGTTGCTCTTCTAAAAATGTACAGTCCGAACCTATATAACAGACCATCTATATAGCCCTACAAACTGACTCATGGCCGTACAGGTCTACAGATTTGTAATCCAACGTACGAAAAAGACGAGCCATGCATAAATGTAAAATGGCTAGGAAACGAGCCATACATAAACGTAAACCCACACAGATGGCTAGGAAACGAGCCGTACAGAAATGTAAACCCACACAGATGGCTAGGAAACGAGCCCTACAGAAATTTAAACTCATCTAGATGGCTAGAAAACGAGCCGTACAGAAATGTAAACTCACCTAGATAGCTAGGAAACGAGCCGTACAGAAATGTAAACCCACACAGATAAATAGGAAACGAGCTGTACAGAAATGTAAACTCACCTAGATGGCTAGGAAACGAGCCGTACAGAAATGTAAACTCACCTAGATGGCTAGGAAACAAGCCGTACAGAAATGTAAACCCAACAGATGGCTAGGAAACAAGCCGTACAGAAATGTAAACCCACACAGATGGCTAGGAAACGAGTCGTACAGAAATGTAAACCCAACAGATGGCTAGGAAACGAGCCGTACAGAAATGTAAACCCACACAGATGGATAGTAAACGAGCCATACAGAAACGTAAACCAACACAGATGGGTAGGAAACTAGCCATAGATAAATATAAACCCACACAGATGGGTAGGAAACGAGGCATACAGAAACGTAAATCCACACAGATGGCTAGGCAACGAGCCATACAGAAATGTAAACCCACATAGATATCAGTGAAACAGAAATGTTACATGTTTAGTGGTAAATTAAAATACTTTACTTGTTGAATCTGGTGAAATAAAATGTCCACACATATGTAAGTTGATTTTAGTGTACTTTTTTTCCTCAAAATATATATAAAAAAAATGTTTTGATGAGTAAGATAATGCCAAATAAAGACAACCTGAAAGTGTTAAAGCTAACTGAAGTTATTTCAGATTTTTAAATTTTCTGCTGTTCCAGCAAAAAGGAGTTTACACTGGAAAAGCCCTATCAAAATATATTTGAGGTGCAAAAACATGTATAACTAATACACACATCCACCGAAATATCCGAAAGTATTTTGTTTAAACACCAAATCAAATTTTGTTATTCCACCGCTCCCCCTCCACACTCCCCTCCCCCACCCACACACACCCTCACCATCCCCACCCTAATTAATAGCCAATGAAAAGCATATTCGTTAATCTAGATCCTCTGCGACGTTTGCTTTTTTTCAGACAAACGTTAACTTTGTATTTAAAATCAAGCGTCGAAGATGATCAAGACTATATATTCATTCTCTGTGGTACAGAGCTCAGTAAGTTGATGGTGCTAGAACTATAAATGATCAGACACAGAAAAAAAGATACCAATAAAACAAAATATTCTAGGGCAATTCCCTTTATTTCTCCTCGATACAATGCTCATTAATGGTTTGTTCCGAGCACGCGCAGTCATAATGTTGCAAAAATAACTATAATTTACTAGATGTATTGGGTTACCATTGACAACCATTCTCATTTCAGTCACAAACATGTCACGAATATCCCACTATATATAAGCTATGGATTATATCAGATGTGCAGTGCTATATAATCACGTAATTGTTATCACTACACTGTATGTAAAAATAATTACCAACTAGAGGTTGATTTAAGTAAAACCATGTCGACGGTCTAGCCGTATAAGGTCGTTAGTGTCACTGACGACCTTACATGACCGTAGCAAAAAAACAACACAATATACACAAGTGTGCAACTTTCAGTTTGGTCCCGTCCTCATATCAATTGGCTTTAGCAGAGATTTATGCATTATTATTTCTTTCGTAAGGGAAAGCATGTACTCTATTTTTTGCAACGAGTTCGTAACTACCTGACTATAATCATACAATGTTGTAGGTGGTAGATACGACCTTAATATTTATAAAAAGTTGAGTCTTAACTGGTAGATACGACCTTAATATATATAAAAAGTTAGGTCTTAACTGGTAGATATGAACTTAATATTTATAATAGGTTGGGTCTTAACTGGTATATACGACCTTAATATTTATAAAAAGTTGGGTCTTAACTGGTAGATACGAACTTACCTTAATATTTATAAAAAGTTGGGTCTTAACTGCTAGATACTACCTTAATATTTATAAAAAGTTGGGTCTTAACTGATAGATACGAACTTACCTTAATATTTGTAAACAGTTGGGTCTTAACTGGTAGATACGACCTTAATATTTATACAAAGTTGGGTCTTAACTGGTACATACGACCTTAATATTTATAAAAAGTTGGGTCTTAACTGGTACATACGACCTGGAACATACGACCTTAATATTTATAAAACGTTGAGTCTTAACTGGTAGATACGAATTTACCTTTATATTTACAAAAATGTGGGTCTTAACTGGTAGATACGACCTTAATATTTATAAAAAGTTGGGTCTTAACTGGTAGATGCGAACTTAACTTAATATTTATAAAATGTTGGGTCTTAACTGGTAGATACGACCTTAACATATATAAAAAGTTTGGTCTTAACTGATAGATACGAACTTACCTTAATATTTGTAAACAGTTGGGTCTTAACTGGTAGATACGACCTTAATATTTATACAAAGTTGGGTCTTAACTGGTACATACGACCTTAATATTTATAAAAAGTTGGGTCTTAACTAGTACATACGACCTGGAACATACGACCTTAATATTTATAAAAGGTTGGGTCTTAACTGGTAGATACAAACTCAATATTTATAAAAAGCTCGGTCTTAACTGGTAAATACGACCTTCATATTTATAAAAAGTTGGATATTAACCGGTAGATATGAACTTACTATTTATAAAAAGTTGGGTCTTAACGGGAAGATACGACCTTAATATTTATAAAAAGTTGGGTCTTAACTGGTAGAAGCGAACTTACATTAATATTTATAAAAAGTTGGGTCTTAACTGGTAGATACGACCTTAATATTTATAAAAAGTTGGGTCTTAACTGGTAGATACGACCTTATTATTCTTAAGCTTGCATACAAATGTGCAACTGATATGGGTTTATATATCACTTAAGACCTTCTTTTTCACTTCTATCGAATGAAATAAAACAAGTTGTACGTATATGAGGGTATGTGGACATCGTGGTATGCTCATAACAGTATGCGTGGTATGCTCATAACAGTATGTATGTAAACATGGTACGGGGGCATAATATGTAAAGATATACAAGGTACGGGGACATACAAAGGGTACTTGGGAAAAGTGTGTATTAAAAGATGTATATGGTATGTAGATATATAGAGGGTATGGCGACATAATATGAAGGATATAGAGAGTACGTGGGCATATTACGAAAGTATATAGAGAGTACGGGGACATATTATGTAAGGATGTAAAGGGTATGGGTTATAATATATAAGTATATAGAGAGTACGGGGACATATTATGTAAGGATATAGAGGGTATGTGACATATTATGCAAGGATGTATAGGGTATGGGGATATAATAATTATGTGTGTAAGTAATATATCCATATACCCTATATATCCTGATATAATATGTCGCCATACCCTATATTATATGGAGGGTATGGCGACATTTAGAGGTTAAGGAGACATACAATGTAATGATATATTTGTCGCGAGGACATAGTGTGTAAGGATATAGAGGGTATGTTTATATAATATAAGTATAGGGTATATGGCAGTGGCGTAGCTATGTTATTTTGAATGTGCAGGCCCGGTCATCGTTTGAGCACCGAACGTAAAAGTATGTTAGATGGATCCGATGGCGTGCATGCCAGTGAAGGGCGATTATTGTGTTTATGGATATAGTTAGAAGCGTGCATTCTGGAGTACCCCATGCTGCCAAATTTTATAAAAACAACAACAAAACAAATGCTCCTCTGACGAAAACTGAAACTAGATTAGCAATAGTGCATTCTTATACCCAGAAACGGTATTGTTCTCTTTTATTACCATTCGATCAACATGATTCCAAATATGTTTTCTGGGTATAGACATTATTGTGTTTGGGGACAAAATATGTAAGGATATAGAGGGTATGGGGACATAATGTATAAGGAAATAATATAGGGCATGGGGACATAATATGTTAATGATATAGAGGGTATGGGGACATACTATGTAAGGATATTATATGGTATGGGGACATAATATGTAAGGATATAGAGGGTATGGGGACATAATGTGTAAGGATATAATATAGGGTATAGGGACATAATATGTAAATGATACAGAGAGAACGAGGATGTAATATGTATGTATAGGGTATTGGGACATACTATTTAAAGATATAGTGGGTACGGGGACATACAATGTAAGACTATAGATGTTATGGGGACATAAATAGATGTTATAGGGACATAATATGTAAGGATATATAGTGTATGGGGAAATAATATGTAAGGATATATAGGGTATGGGGACATAATATGTAAGGATATATAGGGTATGGAGACATACAATGTATGAACATAGAGGTTATGGGGACATAATATGTAAGGATGATATAGGGTATGGGGACATAATTTGTAAGGATATATAGGGATACAGAGGGTACGGGGAAATACAATGTAAGATATATAGGTTGCGAGGACATAATAAATCAAGATATATTTGATATGGGAACATATACATATGTACGGATATACAGGGTACGGGGACCTAATATGTACGGATATACAGGTTACGGGGACCTAATATGTACGGATATACAGGGAACGGGGACCTAATATGTACGAATATACAGGGTACAGGGACCTAATATGTACGGATATACAGGGAACGGGGACCTAATATGTAAGGATATACAGGATACGGGGACCTAATATGTACGGATATACAGGGTACGGGGACCTAATATGTACGGATATACAGTGTACGGGGACCTAATATGTAAGGATGTACATGATACGGGGACCTAATATGTACGGATATACAGGGTACGGGGACCTAATATGTAAGGATATACAGGGTACGGGGACCTAATATGTAAGAATATACAGGGTACGGGGACCTAATATGTACGGATATACAGGGTACGGGGACCTAATATGTACCGATATACAGGGTACGGGGACCTAATATGTAAGGATATACAGGATACGGGGACCTAATAGGTACGGATATACAGGGTACGGGGACCTAATATGTACGGATATACAGTGTACGGGGACCTAATATGTAAGGATATACAGGGTACGGGGACCTAATATGTACGGATATACAGGGTACGGGGACCTTATATGTAAGAATATACAGGGTACGGGGACCTAATATATACGGATATACAGGGTACGGGGACCTAATATGTACGGATATACAGGGTACGGGGACCTAATATGTAAGGATATACAGGGTACGGGGACCTAATATGTACGGATATACAGGGTACGGATACCTAATATGTAAGGATATACAGGGTACGGGGACCTAATATGTACGGATATACAGGATACGGGGATCTAATATGTACCGATATATAGGGTACGGAGACCTAATATGTAAGGATATACAGGGTACGGGGACCTAATGTGTACGGATATACAGGGTACGGGGACCTAATACGTACGGATATACAGGGATATACTGGGTACGGGGACCTAATATGTACGGATATACAGGGTACGGGGACCTAATATGTACGGATATATAGGGTACGGAGACCTAATATGTAAGGATATACAGGGTACGGGGACCTAATGTGTACGGATATACAGGGTACGGGGACCTAATATGTAAGGATATACAGGGTACGGGGACCTAATATGTACGGATATACAGGGTACGGGGACCTGATACATACGGATATACAGGGTACGGGGACCTAATACGTACGGATATACAGGGTACGGGGACCTAATATGTACGGATATACAGGGTATGGTGATCTAATATGTACGGATATACAGGGTACGGGGACCTAATATGTAAGAATATACAGGGTACGGGGACCTAATATGTAAGGATATACAGGGTACGGGGACCTAATATGTACGGATATACAGGGTACGGGGACCTAATATGTAAGGATATACAGGGTACGGGGACCTAATATGTACGGATATACAGGGCACGGGGACCTAATATGTACGGATATACAGGGTACGGGGACCTAATATGTAAGAATATACAGGGTACGGGGACCTAATATGTAAGAATATACAGGGTATGGGGACCTAATATGTACGGATATACAGGGTACGGGGACCTAATATGTACGGATATACAGGGTACGGGGACCTAATATGTACGGATATACAGGGTACGGGGACCTAATATGTAAGGATATAAAGGGTACGTAGCATACAATGTAAGGTTATATACTACAGAGGGTACAGGACTATTTGTTAATGTTTGTTCGTGATTGTTTAGTTTTCTTTTCATTAGTGAATACAACTCCCAGTTCTCTGTTATTAAATGTATTAATTGTTACAACAATGTCTATTTGTATGTTACGTTACCATAACTATATAATTAAATTAATAATAAGAGCATGATTTTGATATTCGTCAGATTTAAATTAAAAAAATAGAACATGTTCTAATATATATATATATATATTCTAATGTTGTCATCACGGGCATGTTCACATATGCATTCTACATTTAGTTTAAACGTATTTATTTTATATCGATTGTAACGAAAGCTCTCTGAACTTATTTTAATCACTCTCGATGTCTTCCTGGGTAGAACCAGTACTAAGCAAATGCAGATAAAGTGTCTTGCTCAGGGACACAACACATATGGTTATGACTTTTGGATCATGGGTCCAACGCTCTACCACTAGACCACGGCGCTCCAAAAATTATACATTTCGATCAACAGTGTAACATGAAATAGCCAACTTTTAAAAAACACTTACAGTGGTTTAATAATCGCCTTACCATATCTTAAAAGGTCGTAACTGCCAGATACAACTTTTTGATGAAAATATTCCTTTCCGATTATTAATAGCATAAGGTCGTAAGTGCAATTGCTCAGATTACAAATCAATACGGTTGACTGACTGTGAATCGTGTAGTTGACGATAAGCAAGATTTACAGCTTGAAGACCTAGAGAACTTGAATGGTATAAACACATATTTTGGAACGTTCAAAGCTTACCGTTTCGCCTGCAGTTTTGACATTTTCGTAGTTCAGTCTACTCAGTGTAGAATGCGGCAATGTTATTTCCGGGTTCTTTATGTCCGGAATGTTTACGGAGCAGAATGAAATCGTAAGTGCAACTGAATGAAATCGCAAGTATTGGAACGGAATAAGTGCAGCTCTTTAAAAGTATTTTCATGGATGAAAAATCCATGCGTTATACCTGTTTTATTTATAATGCCAAAAAGCAGTGATAAAAAGCAATTTCTGTTCGTCACTTAAAATGAATTCTGATTTTTTTTTATCAAATTGCATTTGAAGGATTATATCAATAAGCCCTTGGCCAATTTTCACAATGAACCATATTGACGCGACCATTGCGGAGTTATAAGCAACATTTATTTCAACTTGATAGCTGAAGATTTTCATTAATTACACAAACAAGTGTTTGCATTCCTATCTGTTCACATGCCCACAGTCATGTTTATTTACTTATCGGCAGGCATTTTACGCTTGAGTAAAACCTTGCTTCTGTCATATGAGATTGTTCAAAGAATTCACACAGTTGATACTGTCAGTCATTTTTTTCACTTTTCCGAAAATTAAGATTTTTCACTTACTATGTTATAATTCTAGACCATCGATATGTTTTCCCACTCCACCCCTCCTCCCGCCACCCCCCATCCCTCACCTCACTGTCGAATTCAGTATTCAGTATTATGCTATATGAAAAGTATTACATCAAATAATTCTATACCGACTCTATGATAAATTACTAAAAAGATAAACATGTTTTAAAAAAAAACCATACAATTAAGAAGAAGTATAGCTCGAGTAGGAGAGGATATAATATGGTTTAGCGGCGCATCAACACATTACATGTTAATTATAGCCACCCAAAAAGCAAGGGAAGGATACACAGGAATCCAGGGAACCTGCCCTACGAGAACATTCCGACGAAACTCAGTAGTACCGGCGGAGACTGAACACGCATCCTCCGGATTTCGAATCTACCGTAATATTCACTTGGCCACGCCAGGCCCCGAACATATGGAAATGACAATTTATATATAAATATGTTTCGCACAATTTCCTAAAGCATTCTATTCCATTCATACATAATAAAATCTATAATGTATATTTTAACAACAAAAAAAAGAAGTAACAAATGTCCCGAAAAGGTTTACTCATTTGACCTTTGACCTGTAAGTGTGACCTTGACCTTTATGGTACCGACCTGGTCCCCGTTTTATTAAACCTCTTACGATAGGTCTCACATTTTAAAACTGTTCAAATGTTTGCACCTAAGCATTCAATGTAGACAATTATGTGTTGATTATGTGCAGTAATATCATAAGAAAATGAAACTAGAGCTGTCACTAAAGGTGATTAATACCCCCGCATGGTGACCTGTTTGAATATGTGTGAATCCTCAAGAAAGGTAGTGATTCTGTATTTTCATATAAATCAACTAAAAAAACAAAAACAATGCAAATATTTGAAGGTGATTAATACTACCGTATTGGTGTCCAGTCATAATAGTATCATTTACTTAATATGGATGCGTGGGAATACTTTGAAGTTTGTGCTGAGCAGAGTCTCAATTACAAATAATTAAAAAATATGTGGGGTCTCACATATTAAATAAGAAAAATGAAAAGAAAATATACAACAGTTATCTAATTATCTGTTAAATAACTCGACAAATAATTAAAATACGTGGAGTCTTAAGTAAACATTAGTGGAGTGTAACCTATTGAAGTCTTATAATTATATAATTGATGGAGTGTAACCGTATATGGTTTTCATTAAGTATGTTCACATCATATAAAAAAAGAAAAAGCAAACATGCCACCATGCAACAATTATCTGCTAAATAACTCGAAAGTGATTATTATATAGCCCCCACGAAACCTTGTTTGGCGGGGGTATACATAATGTGGTGTCTTATATAAAAATGAGTGGAGTGCAACCTTATGAAGTATGTATAATTAGTGGAATGCAACCTTATGTGGTTTTCATAATGTATTTTCACATCAAACCAAAAAAGAAAAGCAAATATGCCACCATGCAACCATTATTTGTTAAATAATGCAACGGAACACGACGTAAATTAGTGGAGTGTGACCTTATGAGGTCTTAAACGTCATAGTTTGTAACTTTATGAATATTGCATTATGTATGTTCAAATCATAAAAAAAGAAGAAGAAAATGTGCAACCATGCAACATTTATTTGTTAAATAATGCAACGGGACGTGACGAGATGCGACACAAAGTAAATTAGTGGAGTGTAACATTATGAGGTCTTACAATTAGTAGTGTATAACTTTATGGGGTTATTATTACTTATGTTCACGTCATAAAAGAAGAAAAAGAACATACGCAACCATTATCTGTTAAATAACAGGACAAATTATTAAAAACTTTATGGAATCTTGTGTAAAGATTAGTGGAGTGTAACCTTATGAAACCTGCCAATTAGTGGAATGTAACCTTATGTGGTTTCCATAATGTATTTTCACTTCATACCAAACATGAGAAGCAAATATGCAACATGTTATCAAATAATAAACGGAACGCGACGGGACGTGACGCGACGGAAGCGGGGGTATAATGAAATCGCGTTCATAATTGTGAATTGTAAATCAAAGTAAAGATTTTAAGAAATTAACTTACGATCAAAATTGTCGTAAGTTGTTTCATATAAACCCCTGCCCTGATTTATTCACTCAACACACCTTCTCATTGTGGTGAATAACTGTGTGAAGTTCCATGGAAATCCATGGAGTACTTTCAAATGATGGCTGGGACATGAATGTTTCGGACGGAAGGACGAACGGACGAACGCACGGTGCGACTACTATCGGGGGCCGTAGCGTGGTGTGTTTTCAACATACCGCTAATACGAAATGTGAAGTGCCGAGTGGAGGAAGGGTTTTTGAGTAGGTGTCTCCTTCCACTATTGGGGCTCGGGGATTCCCCGATATCTCGTTTTCGTCTTGGACCAAAATGGTTTTGTGCTCGTACAAGCGATTTCACTCTTACGCCATTACCCACACCCACACCCCACACACCTCCGATGTTTATTGAATTGTTCAACTCTTTTTTTATGATTTTTTTTATTTTTTATTTATATTTTTTCGAGTTACTCCCGGGAGTAATGGGATATGCCACTCTACACCCCTGACTATATGCCCCCGGTAGCATAACAATTGAGGAATAAACTGATGGTGGTAATCATATTAACTTCTTATATAGCACATACACTTTAATTTATTCTGTTCGTATTGTGCCTTTACTTGAAAATCACCTCCAAACTCAAGAATCGGTCCTGGTGGTATTCAACATAAAGTTGCATGTGCAAACTTACAAAAGCAAAACAATGACTCAATGTTTCAATCAAGTTTTAGTTGAATTCCCAGCATTGACCATCTGAATACTTTGTAAAGTTTATGGAAAAAATAAACAATACTAATTCCGTAATATGCGGCACCCGAAACATGTGTAAATTGATCAGTGTTTCACCGGAGTTATATTTCTGTATCAGTTTAGATAACGCTAACTATTCAAACAACTCACATCTTATGCACTGGCCGAAATCTGCAAATGTTCTACATTTTCAAAGATGTGTAACTCTATTCAAATTTACTTAAACAGAAAACTAGGATTATCTCCCTGCATGATTATAACGTATTTAAATGATCAGACTTCACCAATTACCAACCAATCAGCGGGAAGGGAAAAAGTTCCAGGGTAAATTCAGAGATATTACACAGAATCTCTTAATTTTGATAGGTAAACAACCAAAAAATCTTGCTAAAAATTTAAAATTCAACTTTTGAAGAGTACTTATGAAGGTTAAATCATACATTTGTGCAATATATTCATAATGTGTTGCATAATCAAAAAAAGAAGTATATTTGACATTTTCCTCATGTTTCTACATGCAAGTAGGTGGGTCAACACCATCCGAGCCAAACAGCCTTTTCAAAACATACTCAGCGTATGGTTTGTATACGTTATTTTGATAAAACTAAGATTTTTGATAAAACTAAGATAGGTCTTTCAAAACAAGTAAGCAAAAATATAGATTCTTATATTAGGGAACTCAGTACAGAGGTTAGAGCTATAATGTACGTCTATGGAAAATGAATTAGTGTAGTATGAGCATATATTTCGTGCGAGCAATTTACAATTGGATTCACCGTTTTTATGAGCATATGTTTTTAATTAAGGTACATTATATACTAGTACACAGATCTAATAAATAGGTCTGTGACTTGAACTAGAAAACGAGTATTCTTTAGAAGAACACACATTTTTTTATATGTACTTTTAAATTGTATCTTGGTTGCGTTCAACATTTCACAAACATGTTTTCTTGTACTGTGGGCAGTCATCTTGTTGATCCATAAAGGGCAGACTTGAGTGAAATTAGCCCGTAGTTTGTCATTTGGTAGCGAAATTCGTTTGTGGTTTGCTGGTGAAATTAGTCCGTAGCTTGTCGTTTTGTATGGATTAGGTTTAGATGTAGTGGAAGAATGCTTAAAGTCTCTATCCCGCCAACAACAGCCACATTTTACAACAGATGTACACCGTTTCTAAACATACTTACGACGAAGTATATATTTTGAGAATCCAGACTCTACATAATATAAACGGCATTAACCAGCCGGACCAAACCCCAAATCTGGAGCGTCGAATTAAGAGACAATTAGTAACTCATACTTCGTTTTAGGCACTTCAGTCACGGGTATTTAAGAAACCGTGAATACACCTATACTTTTATTGGGCGCATATATATATTACTAAATGACTGAACACCTGGTTTCGTCCGTCGGATGGGGACGTAAACCGGGCGGTCCCGTGTATCGGTCTATCCTCCGAGCACGTTAAAGAACCATAGGAATATATTCGATAATAAGAGTAGGGCAGGTTCCCGGATTCCTATGTATCCTTCCCCTCTCTCTGGGGCGGCTCTAAATAACCTATACTGTGTTGATGAGCCGTTAAACAACATTCAGTTCAGTTCAGTTAGAGTTAAACGGTTTTGTAGTGTAATTTTGCCGTTATAATACCCAGATGAAGGGATAATCCAGTTATTGCAGCAATTAAAACGCCACTTACATACCGTTTGTGTCAACCGCCTATGCATTAATCAATATAAATGACAACGATAGTATGACAAATACAAAATACAAGTAGTAGTAGTAGTACAAGACGGCACGTATATAATGGAATGCGGAAAACTTTAACACTAATCATAATATTAATACCATTTCTTGCATTTCAAGTGTGATTATAAAAAGTACGTATCAACGGTCAGTTTTATGTTTTCATGTATATATATATGTCTTGTATCTCAGTGACTGCAGAGCGGAATGATATGTTCCTAATTATTTCATAAATACATTTCTCTGTGTATCCTTCGTTATTGTTGACTAAGCTTCGCTATGCTCGGCGGTTTTTTAAAAAAAAAATAAAAAAAAATACAAAAAAAAAAAAATACAAACAAAAAAAAATACAACAACACAACAACACAACAACAACAACTTGACAACAAAACAACTTTTCGACATGCTTTCTGTTTTCCAGAGGCAGAGGCAAAGGACATTGTCTTGTTTTTAGGAAAAGTCTTCATATTTAAAGAAGGCGTAATGAAAAAAATCCTAAAATAACCTGTTTTAAGTGTAATAGTATGTTAGAACTCAACGAAATTACGGCACCCCAAACATCACGTGACGACGGAAGATTTAGATAATTACCAACTCTCTCTAAAACAGCAACCCCAAGATAGTTCGTTCTGTTTGTTGTTTATTAATGTATTAATAGTATAAGCGAGTTTGTACGATCATTAAGAAAATCTCAAATAATATCCGAGACGTACTTTCTGTGTTCCACAGGCAAAACACATGTTCTTGTTTTCACATTTAAAAAATGATCGCACGTTAGCGAGTGCTTAGTGAAAAAATACTAAAATAAAACTATTCATTGCCACCCTATGGAATTTTAAGTATAAAATGTGCAATTTTAAGTATAAAAGTGATTTGCAAAAGCACCAGCTCAAAGAAACTAAATCCTTTGTTCATTTGACCTAACTAATCACGTGACGAAGGAAGATTTTCGGTAATTCCCAACTCTCTGTTAATAGAAATCCTATGTATTTCTTTATATTTTGAAGTTCGGTTTGTTTGTTGTTATCAATGTATTAGTATATGCGTGTTTAAACGATTTGTGCCCTTCTGTAATAACATAGCAAATAAAATCCGCGACATGTATCCAGGTTAAGCAGGTTAAGCACATGTTTGAAAAGCAAAAGGGATGTTCATATAGTAAATAAGAAAGAATTGCGGTCAAAAGTACACTTATAATCGAAGCCCATTCAAAACTTTTTGTATCGTGTGTTAACTTCATGAAACTAAATACATTTTGTAAACATGTAACAACAAATATGAATACTCTATAACTACTAACCTTTCACAAGTCTATTTAAGGATCCGTCATGCTGAACCAGGTATTCCAGCCCCATCTTGGAATTCATCAAGGTTTTGATGCAATTTACACTTTCTAGCAGCAAAAGCGCGTCCGAGAGCTTCGTCACCCGCATCACGCCTAGAGTGTCAACCACGTTAAGAAGCTCTTCAAATCCATCCTGATCCAGGAATTGTCGATTCCACTCTGTTTCGTGTTTCTTAAGTTTGTTGTTGAGGGCTGTTAGTAATTTAAAATTTGGAGAGTTTATAAGTAAATCTATGCAAACCTCTGGCGAAAACGCAGAAAAGTTTTGAAAAGACATTGCATCCATTATTTTGCTCTGCATTCTGCCAAACGGTTTCGTTGATTTAGGTGCTTTGCTACCTGATTTTCCACTCTGATCGTTGTTACCGATTAAATCATTTACCTCGCTATCAGAAACTTTGTCATCAGCTACCTTTTCACTAGAGCCTTTGTCGCCGTTTAACCCGTCACAAGAATGTTCTTCACCATTCATCTCGCCACCAGAACCTTCGTCATTGCTACTAGTTTTACTCCCGTTAACATTTCCGAGCATGTCTTTCTCGGTAACAGTTATATCAACAGCAGAACCTCTTTCTAATTTTTTAACTACTGTAGTAGTTGGTTTGTCTGCATCAGTTCCTTCACCACAGGAAGCATACGGCGAAGATCCGCTGTCGGAAGATATTGAAGAATTTGAACTTTTCCTAGTTTTCTTTCCTTTTTTACTTTTCTTTTTTTCTTTTGTGTTGTCCATAGTATCCACCTTTGCTCCACTTAATTCTGTATCATGAATTTCCACACTGATATCTTCTTTAGGCGGTGCTTCAGATAAATTCGGTTGAGCTATATCACTTTTGCCTCTTTCCTTATTGTCGATTTGTTTATCCGTTATATCTCCCTCACTTCCAGATTGTTTTTGGTTTTCTTTTGATTTCCTTTTAAACGACTGTATCGCTTGTTTAACACGTCCTTGTTCACTTTCATTTTCCATCAGACGCTTGCCTTCCGTTTGACCCATTTCCAAAGCTCGATCACGTGGTTTTTTGTTATCGTCCGTATCGTCGTCTTCAAGCAATCCCGCACATAGGCAATTAAACGCAGACGACTTGTTCTTCTTTCGTTTTGGCTGCTTCGTTGATTTTGATCTGAGTTTTCTGAGAAATGAAGCCATTTTCCTTAAAAAGACAAAGTAAATGATATTTAAATATAAAAACAATAAAGGATTTAATTAGTTTAGCTAACAAGAAGGACTGTCTAAGATTAGCTTGTTTTTTCCCATCAATTTTCGAAGAGCTCATATCCTGTTTTAGCACTTATCTACAAGTGTATACTTACGCAATTTTTTTTTTCTCTCTGTCTCATAATTGGCTCGTGATAATAGTTAACGTTGTGTTGCAAACAATAGTCTGAGCAGATTAGTTAATAGGAGCAACATATTAAACATATCAGAAGCAAGGCTGATGGCACAACGCATTTGTTAGACGAAACATTAATGGACATTTCTTCATTAAGTTTTTAAGCCATAAGACGTTAACATTCAATATCTGAAACATTGTCAGATCTGCAACTTATTGGAGAACTTGCTAACTGGCTACAGTGCCGCACGACCTTTTTTGACGGCAATTAGAAACTCGGTTTTATAGACCCGTTCCTGTTTAAGTTGGGTGGCTGCCGAAGGTTTTATATTCGTTTTCAAAGTGTATATTGAAGGACAGCAGTGAACAGTTTCTTGAGTGTTTTTTCTTTCGTAACGTACTCGTGTAAATGGTAACAGTGAACCGTCATTTGAGTTATTCACTGGATTGATGCACTATAAATGCATACTTAAGTATTTACGAGTATTAAGCCTTGGACATATACTCAACACAGCTTATATCCCAGTATGTCCGAGTGTCCTATTTTGCAATGTAAACTTGGTATTAATGAACTACAAATGTATTTCGTTTCATTATCTTTGTTGATTTGAAAAAAATAATAGTCATGTAATGCATTAATGTGAAACAATGTTAGCATGTCATACAATGCAGAATTGAGGGCTTTATTTTATAAAGAAACCTCAACAGAATGGATACAATGTAAATCATATGGAGTTTATTTTGTTGATTTTCAATGCAAATTGAAATGTTGGGTTCTAAATTTGGCTAAATGGAAAAAAAAAATCTTCTTTTAAAATGTTAGATGAATTAAATATGCTTAAAATCTCACAACAATACTGATAACATTGTACAGCTATACTTCACTTTTATCAGTCAGCAATACCGTAAATTTACATTGAAAATAAATGGAAACTCGGATGTTTTATACATTTTGTTGAGTATACTTGCTAAGTAAGAAATATAATTGGCAGAACTTTCCACGCTGGGTGGGGTATCAAACAAGTACTTTAGGGAGACGGGGTACTATGGTTAACCGTTTGTACTTTAGGACAAAGTGTGTCTGGTAAGAACAAAGGTTCGGATTGTGCACTTGATAACCAAGCTTCCGCGACAACTTATTTTGTTAAGCTCCCGTGACTTGATCTAACTTGTTTCCAGTTCCTCCTCAAATACAATATGTTAGTTGCTATTGACGCTACTTCACGCTTAAGTAAAACATTGCTAGCTGATTTTAGTTTATAATCTATATATCATGTAAGGGTGTCGAGGTTTAGTGGTTGCGTGTTGATTGGTTACAGAAAAATTGCGGCTTGAGATATCGCCGCGTAATATTGCGAATTTGACATAGGAAAACCACGTTCGCTTACTTCTTCATTCGCCTAAAGAGGTTATTAGCACGGCGGTCACATATACTTGGATTCTCTCCTATGGGTATGCTATACCAGCAGAACGACACTCTTGCCCTTGATACCACCTCTCTTTGGAAGCAGCTCTTGACCAGCTCACCCTCTCTGGGAGCAGCTGTTGACCCTGCCACTTCTCTAGGGACAGCTCCTGACCACGCCCATCCATAGGAGCTGCTCTTAACCCGCCCACCTCTCTCTGGGACCAGACCAGAAGGACTTTTGACCCTGTCCATCTCTGGGAGCGGCACTTGACCCGCCCCCTCTCTGGGAGCAGCTCTTGACACCACCTCCTTTCTAGGAGCGGTTCTAGACCCTGCCTGAGACCGACTCGATCGTGGTCCCGTCTTCACTCTGGGAGCGGCTCTGGACGCTGACCCTGCTAAGGAAGCGGCTCTTGACCCCGTGTTTCTCCGGGGCACCTCTTGACACCGCCTCCTCTCTGGGAGCGGCTCTTGACCCGCCCCATCTCTGGGAGCTGGTCGTTATAACATTAGCGTTAAATGACCTTCAAATAGAATTAGCTCACGTATTATATAAATCATGGTAATAGCACAGGCAGACGGCGCGTACCCTAACCCGCCCACACCCTACCCCCCCTCTACTACCCCCCTCCCCCTCTCTACTACCCCCCTCCCCCTCTCTACTACCCCCTTCCCACCTGTTTCTCTACTACCCCCCTTAAATATGTTTTCAATAAACTGTTCTACTTGGTTTTCAATGAAAAAAAAAAAAAAAAAAAAAATACATACTCTCTATACCATATAGAGAGTATGTATTTTTTTTTTTTTTTCTTTTGTAGAGGGGGGGTAGGGTGTGGGCGGGTTAGGGTACGCGCCGTCTGCCTGTGGGTAATAGGTATAACTGAAAATAAATATTTCGCACTGTTCGTCATGCTTTGAGATAGAAAAAGGAAATTTTAAGAATGTACAGTTCGTAATTCTCACTTCTCAAGTCAAGGACTTATCTATAAATAACTGAATCATAAACCACTGGATACCCGCTTCTGAAAGACGTTGTTATGTGTTATGTACAGTGAGATATAGAATTTTCGACAGCATATTGTAACTGATTTCAACTGATTTGTTTTTCATTTTATAAAGTATTCAAACACACGAAACCGCAACTTCTAAGGCGAGGGGAGCGTTTAGTTATTTAAACACCCACATAACGCAATCCCATGCAAATAACCTTACATGTGTAGGAATGTGTTTCTGTTATCAATAATTTAGCATTACTATTTACCAGATTCATTTTAAAGAGGCTGGAGACGATCTGAAATAATTTTAGGTGAATAAAATTTAAAAAAAAGGAAAAACACACCAGAAAGCACACCATCATACAATGTTTCAGTTGCATTTATCCAATATGCATTTATACTAAACCGTCCGATTTTTTTTTTGTTAATGATATGGTCGACTTGTTTTTGTTGTATAACTCGTTAATACTGATGCATATGATGCTTTAATGCTCTAATAATGTATTGTTGTGTAATCAGAGTATACTTATATTGAAGTGTATGTACAACTCATAGCAATTTCAACTCAATATTAACTAACAGACCTAATAACAAAAGAGTTTTTTCAGATCAAATATTTTCATAAACAATAATTAAACCGAAGGTAATATGCGGCCCAGTTTAAAGCACGTGCATTACCTGTTAAACTGAAGTACGTTATAGTACTATATGTATTGATATTTAGAGGAAAATAATAAAACAGCCTTTATTGCAAATTTGCATTTATATTAAACTATGCAGTGATATGCAGGTGTTGCAAAATTACACGCCTCGCCTAGCTTACACTGCTTCGACGCACAAGAAAATGATATGAAGAGAAATACAATAAATATACGAATTACTAAAAAGGTACAAGCCACATTCAAAATAAAATCACATATCCATGACTCAGAAACAATATACTGGACACACATTTAAAGTAAACGACTACTTTGAACCTAGTCCAGAAACGTGGAAAGTCCACGAATACTAGGTGTTCAATAAGCTACCTACACACAAAGTTTCGTTCCAATATTCTCATTCTTAACGAAAGTTCTTGCCCGGAAATTATTTTTCTATTTTAGTAGCAGCGACCTTGACCTTAACACCAGTAACCTCAAATGCTCTCACACGATTCATTTCCAGGCAAGCTACTTACACAGCGAGTGTCATTGTAATATCGCGATCCTAACTAAAGTCATTGCCCAGAAACATGTTCTATTTTAGTAATAGCGACTTTGACCTTGACCCCAGTGAATTCAGATGTCCTCTTAAGTTTTCTTTTAATTTTGCTATCTATAAACTACGTTTCGTTCCAGTATCTCATTCCTCACTGAAGTTATTGGGCAGAAACATGTTTTCTATTATTAGTATCAGCGACCTTGACATTGACCGCAGGGATCTTAAATGTAATCCCAAGCTTTCTTCTTATAAATCCTATATAAAAACATATACAATTTCGCCCCGATATCTAATTCCTAAAGAAACATACTGGGCGGAATTTTGTTTTTCTGGGCTATACCCTGAAGAGGTTGGGTGTCCAGGCTTTCCTCCACAGAGTGGGCAATAGTTAGTTCTCTCGTTTTTTTCGGGAGAGAGAGTAGAGTCACAGTAATGAGGCTAGGGAAGACAGCAGAAAGGGCACCCAGCTGGACGTGGAACAAAATAAAGAAGAAGTGATAAAAGCCATCTACTGGGGTGTAGTTACACCACAATCGATCCAAAGTCGGCGAGTGTCCCGGGCTTAGTGAGATTGAAGCACTCGTTGTTGGATGGTGCCCGGCTGATGGACGGTGCTCGGCTGATGGACGGTGCCCTGCTGATGTCCCCAGCGGGTCCTGGATGTTTATGACATGGCTTTATTACACCCCAAACCGCAAGTAATGTGATACAGTGTACATAATTTGCACGCGTCTGTTTATAAACAAACCATTATTATCCACCCACTGTTTTTTCTCCCAAAAGGTAGGGGATATTGTTAATCCGTCCTCTGTCCGTCCGTCTGTGTGTTATGACCACTATCTCCACCTAAACAATTACGAACTTGAAACGTTGGTATAGACTGGAATATATATGTGAATGTGAAGTGGGTATTACAAGTTTCGTACTTCCGTCTGTGGCGGGCTAGAGGTGGGAGTGGTTTTACATAAAAAGTACAATTACTCCTACGTGCTTAACTATAAGAGTGTGACATTTTGTATAATCGTTGCCCCAAGGGTCAGTTCATATATTACAGATTTTTCGTGAGTCCCCTAGGTCATGCTCTTGGGGCTGGACTTGGTCGGGTAGGCGATGTCAAACATATTTGTTTTCAAATAAAGCCAAGTTGCTGAGAAGCGTCTCCGTGGCCGAATGGTTAACGACGTTGCGTTGTAAACCGCCGCCACTCACGAATGCGGGTTCGAATCCCACTGGGAGCTCTACTTGTAAGTGAGGCAGTGTCGATTCTTACGGATGGCGGGTGGTTTACAGTACTGGTTCTACCCAGGAAAAGTGGGTGGTCTGCCTCCATCACAAAAAGTCGACGGTCATATATAACCTTACATGTGTTGAAAATAACGTCAAACGCCATACAAACAAACAAACAAATGAAAAAACAAACAAACAAAACAAACAAACAAACAAACAAACAAACAAACAAACAAACAAACAAACACACATCTATGTGTTGGTGCGCCGTAAAACCTCAATTCAATTCAATTCGATGCTCCATGGGTCATGCCCTGGGTCTGGACTTGATGGGTAGGGTAGGGATCAAGCATCTTTCTTTCTAAATAGGGTCATGTTGCATATCAAATAGAATGCCATTGCAACAGAAGTACCCTGACGCAAACACAAAATGTCCGAGGCAGGCGTCAACATTAAGAACTTTGTTTTATCCCGCTTTTCTATTTTCAGTACAGACCTTAAACTTTCTTTCACTGTGTTATCAGTGGGTCAAGTGTAAATACATGCTAATAACTTAAAAGTGCAGGAATATGCGATGACGCGCCATCGACTTGCTCTAGTCTTCAAAAGTACCGAGGTTTAAAAGTTATTAATTCTCCAAATATATAAGATTAAATAAAATAAGTTTATCAGATTATTTGACGGATGTAGTAATTTATAACATTAACCTTACTGTCACTCCTGTCTTTATACCATCCATTTAAAGGATATAATGACGCCACAACCACAAATCGTATTTTATACCAAATCTAATGTTTAAGCTGAATTCAACCTGAAATGCTTGACACAGCCAAAACAACACAAATTACAGGCTCACTTTACAAAATAATAATATTATCAGTTCACCGCCAAAACTGGTGACCGGTACATGAATCATGTTAGAACGATGGCAAGGTGTTAGGTTACCTTTCATTTAGTTTTTAAGATATTATTTGTCTTAAATGTCAAAGATGCGCATGCTGATACGGTCTTTATGTTGAAAGAAAGATAGAAAAGCCATACAGGTGTTAACGGAAGACGAATAAATAAGACACACTAAGCGATGACCATCTTGCAACAATTTACTTATTGCACACTTTTGTGTCTTAATAGGCCCCCTTGGGACCAGGAATCTTTATGTGAGGAATCTAGTTGGCTTGCGGAACGTCGGTGGTCCTGAGGTGCCCGCTCATCCACTAAACTTGTCCGGAGGGGCACCTGGGGTCTTCCTCCACCAATGGTAGTTGGAAAGTCGTCGTATGACCTTAGCTGGTGGTGCGACTATAAAATTCAATTCAGTTGTGTCTTACTAGCTCTGACTTATCGATATCAAGAAGTAGATCTTGGTAATTGTTTATTAAAACAACATAGGCAATCACATAAATATATGAATTAATGGTGCTTTACAGCCGTTTAGCAGCTTAGGTCATATTAGGTTAGAATCGGAAATGGTGGTAGACAATTGACAACAATGGTGGTGAGCTAACACATGTTACGTGTCCGTGTTTATTGTCGGTTATGCCACTCAAGATCATTAAAGTAAAAACACATTTATGTTTCTGTTGAGATAGATTCTTATAGAATATTCTACTGCAGAATATAAACAAAACCACAAACACGATCACGCAAATCACCATCGTAACCCATAGACTATTGCAACACTCGGCAATCGTGATTTTTTTTTAAAAAGGCGGTGTCTCGTTAGTTTTCCTAAATAATTGCATTTTTTTCAATCATTAATATTAATTATAACATTAATTCAAAGCAAATTATTATTGCATATTACTAACTGTCGATTTTATAGACCAATAATTTATCAAAAACTCAAAAAATATTTAATGATATTCAAACATGTTAAAGTCGAATTGATTCTGGATTAATAATTCGAGAAGCTACTTTTCATTCCTGATAAAAGCTCCTAGATCGCCAGGTGTCCCTTGAAAGCTGTCTTCTAGAAACAACATATCTAAATACAGTCTTCTCAATACCACCTTTGTCTGAATATAATGCAATGATGAACTCGAGTAAGACCAAGGTCTCCTTCATATCGGTATAGACACATTTACTGCGGGTGAAATAAACACGGTTAGAAGCCCATATCTTCAAAAGCACACATACTTGATATTCGTTTACCTCAAATAAAAGAATACTTAAAGTTTAAACAAAAATGATAAATTTCAGAGTTATTTAGATTATGTGAAAGCGATTGCAATTTATAATATTCAGTTAATACATATTTGAAGGGGCTAACATCACACATCAAAAAAGAGTATTTGAACAAACTTTCAACCTCCAGATAGTTTTTGAAAATAATTTGAAGAGGAGTTGTTTAACGGATCATCAACACAGCATATGTTATTTAGAGCTGCCCCAGAGAGAGAGAGAGAGAGAGAGAGAGAGAGAGAGAGAGAGAGAGAGAGAGAGAGAGAGAGAGAGAGGGGGGTGAACCCGGGAGCATGACCTATTCTTACTATCGAAGAGATTCCTGTTTTGTTTAACATGTTCGAGTGAAAGACTCCGATACACGGGACCGCCATGTTTACGTCACCAAGAAAACACCGAAGAAACTCAGTGGCGCCGGTGAGGCTTGAACCCGGGTCCTCCGGTTCAACTCCACTGTGTTATCCACTAGGACACGCCAGTCCATTATTTGAGGAAAGATTGGTTTTATTAAAACTGTGAGAATAAACTGAGATGAATGAAAGCGTGAAGTTTGTAAAAGCGTGATAGGAATCGGGCATAATAAAAACATAAATAAGCCAGAAACATGTTCATGGGAAACGGCTTCTCAGTGTGAAATTTGAGTAGCAAGAATACATATTAGTGTAGCATATACACGACAGACAGACAGACAGACAGACAGACTTTTTATTCAGACTTGTACAAAGTACATCGTCTACAATACATACATATTAGCATATATGATGTCAACGTATATATCTACTGAAGATCTACTGTTGATGCATTATTTGTGTTGTTAACCGTTATTCAGAAATATGTAAACGAGAATAAAAGGTTGTATTGTGTATTTGTTGACCTTAAAAAAGCATATGACTGTATTTATAGAAATGCATTGTGGTTAAAAATATATAACCAGGGAATTCAAGGTAAAATGTGCAGAATAATAAGAGATATGTATTTAAAGATAAAGTCTTGTGTCAGGTCTTGTCAAACTTATTCTGAATTCTTCGAATATGCCGTAGGTTTACGTCAAGGGGAGGTAATCTCTCCAATCTTATTTTCTCTATTTTTTGAAGACTAAGAGTTGTTTTTGCAACAAGATATAAATTCTGGTTTAAAGATAGGTGATATTGTTTTAATGTTACTACTTTTTTGCTGATGATATGGTTATCCTTGGAAATTCACCAGAAGTAATACAGAGTAGCCTCGATTTGTTAAATTGTTATTGTAAAAAATGGAGTCTTGAGGTGAATACGCTTAAAACTAAAGTTATGGTTTTTAGGAAAAGAGGTAGACTATTACCAAATGAGGAATTCACTTATAATAACAGTAAATTAGAAGTAGTTGATGATTTTAATTATTTGGGTACCGTGTTTATTTATACTGGTAATTTTTCACTTAACCAAGAACAATTAGTTGGTAAAGCTTTGAAAGCCCTTAATGTTTTATTAGTAAATTGTCGTAAATATAAACTTAAACCTAAATTACTTTGTCAACTTTTTGATGCATTTGTTGGCTCAGTCTTGGGTTATGCATCGGAAATATGGGGCTTTAGTAAGTCTAAAGAAATTGAAAGAATACACTTAAAATTTTGTAAGAAAATATTAAATGTTAAAGTAAGTACTTGTACAGCTGCTGTTTACGGTGAATTAGGACGTTATCCTTTGTATATTTCACGATATGTTAAAATTGTTAAGTATTGGTTTAAGTTGTTAAATACTGATAATATTATATTGAAACAGGTTTATAATATGGCCTATGACGAGTGTGTTAATGGCAAAAAGAACTGGTTATCTAATGTTAAAACGTTACTGTATGAATATGGTTTCAATTGGGTATGGGATAACCCTGATACAGTTGTTTGTAGGTCATTTGTATAAGTATTCAAACAAAGAATAATCGATTGTTTTTTGCATAAGTGGTATGCAGATAAACAAAATTCTGGTGTCTTAGATTTGTATAACAATGTGAAAAATCATTTTCATTATGAAATATACTTAGATGTATTGCCATGCGATTTAAGAAGTTTAGTAAGTAGAATAAGGTTATCGTCACATTCTCTAAGAATTCAAGCAGGTCGGTATGGTATCAATAGGATTGAAAGAAATGAACGTTTTTGTCAATATTGTAATACTCAAGATATTGAAGATGAGTTTCATTTCATTCTAAAATGCCCATGTTACTCCGATATAAGGAGGAAATACATAGCTCAATATTATTGTAATAGACCAAGTATGTTTAAATTCATCGAATTATTGCAAACTGAAAACAAAATGATTCTTTTAAAATTGGCTTTATATCTCAAATGTGCGATCTCACATAGAATATCTATAACGCATGTGTGAACACTTTATAGATCATCCTCTTTAGAGCTGATATAAATCATATACTTTGTATGTTACACGTGATTTAATTATGTTTTTTGTAATTGTTGTATATATATTATGATGATGTACTTAACGTACAAGTCAATAAAAGTATGTTCTGTTCTGTTCTATATACAAGTAAATGATGAAATATATACAAATGGTATAATTAATCATTTCATTATTATTGTTATTATTATTATTATGTAGTATAGTAAATAAGAGTAGGAGGTTGAACTAAGTAACTACCTTTCAATAGTTAATAAAAAATACACGGTGACTTCTTGATCGGCTTCACGGCAAAACAATTGTCAACAAAGCGCTCGATTCAGGTGATTTTAGTTTAAAACTGTACTTAGTTTCATACTTAGTAACGAATAATGTTCAACTACGCGAACATGCCGTCACAGAATGAGCTCTTTCCTACCCCGCAAACCATTACGTGGTCCCGCCTTAATTTCATTAATCGATGGGAAAGCTTATATTAGCAGTATTCTATAATGGATATTTTGACAATAAAACACGTTTAAAAATGGTTTTTACTGAACAAAATGTGAGAACCTGTTTAAAATTACCTATTTAATGTTTTAATTTTACATTATGCAAACTTTTTAAGCCGAAATTAAAAATTATTCATACCCCAGCCAACCCCGTTGTCGCTTCTTGGATGGGGTATGCCAGTTAATACTCGGACCACGTAATGGGTATTTCTTTCTGAGATGAGTCCTCCCAAATGTACACGTTCATAATATTTCTTTCATTTGCAAGACCTTTGGTAGACTAATCTCAGAAAATGACGAAAATAATCGAAATATCGTTTGCGGCGAAGGAAAGTTCCCACTATGAAGGGGTATGTGCGCGTTACTTGAACACAATTCGTTAAATATTAGGAAAGTTATGAAGTAAAAACATACTTTATACGAGCGATTTGTTGAATATTTGTTGCCGTGAGCTCCATCAAATGTCACGTGATATACACTCAAGTGATATGAAAACGCAACACGGGAATTTCCGCTATATATTGTATGTACAATATGCTGCTTTTAATCGAATGGTACATGGCTACGTAAGACCTTTCCTTTTGGAAAAAATACTAAAACAACAAATAATACAGCAAATAGTATTCCTTCAATGTTTCATTATTCACAGAGTACGCGTTTGGCTCAATCATGTGAGCAAACTTAGGATGCAACATTTTGCAAACTATTTACGTTAAATACAGTACTGAACTAGCTCAATTTTTCAAAGAGCTACTTCAACATTTATGAAGTTCTTGTTACAAAGTGTAGTGTGATTAAAACGTCTACAACATCACAGTTGTGTCCTTTCTCTAGTTAACTGCAACTTTCTTTTTAAAAAACATCTTGGGATTTCTTTGGAATATTATGTGCAATTAAGTGTGCAGTATATACAATATATAGCGGAAATTCCCGTGTTGCGTTTTCATATCACTTGAGTGTATATACTGAAAGGAAAAACAAACGCGAAACGGGAATTTCCGCTATATATTGTATATACTGCACACTTAATTCCATATATTCCAAGGAAATCCCAAGATGTTTTGTAAAAAAAAAAGTTGCAGTTAGAGAAAGGGCACAACTGTGATTTTGAAGATATTTTAATCACAGTACAGGTTGTAACAAGAAATTCATAATTTTGCATCCTAAGTTTGCTCACATGCTTGAGCCCGTTCTCTGTCAATAATGAAACTTTGCAGGAATACTATTTTCTGTGTTATGTGTTGTTTTAGCTTTTTCCGAAAGGCAATATCTTACGTAGCCATGTACCATTCGATTAACGGCAGCATATTGTGCATACAACCGTGTCGCGTTTATTTTTCCTTTCAGTATATATAAATATGTACATGAACATATTAGCGATTCAATGTGATGGTTCAGTCACCTTCCCTGCATATTTTGCGGTGAAAGCAAAATAACAACAACAACATTAACTGCTAAAGTATTAATTGTTACCTTATACATATGAATACTTTTCTGTTAATTATGTTAGTTGTTGGTATAATGGTGTATATATATATTTCACTATCGCTGTCAAGTTTATATGTATTTCTTGTATCCTCACGGGTCTTATGACCCATTGGAATTATTTAAATAATAAAATAAAGTTTTGAGTTTTCAATTGTTCGTCTTATTCTACCATAGAATTAAATATATTATTGGTGTAAATTGTAATATAATCAAAATTTAATAATCCACATCAACAATTTGCTTAATACTATTCTTATAAACCGGGCGATCCCGTGTATCGGTCTATCCTCCAAGCACGTTAAAGAATCATAGGAATCTATTCGATAATAAGAGTAGGGCACGTTTCACGGATTCCTATGTATCCTTCCCATCTCTCTGGGGCGGCTCTAAATAACATATACTGTGTTGATGAGCCGTTAAACAATATGTATTCATTCATTCATAATACCTTCATGCATATTTAGTAATTCATTTTGAATTTGAGAAAATCATGTTAAACCGACACCCTCGAGGCTACGTTCTCGCTATCGGAATATTTATGAGCTATGAGCTATATCAATTATGTATATGTACAGTGTGCCGACTGTTTTATTACTAATATTATTCATTGATTGTGGGTGCGGTACGCTGCATTTTCGGTGAAATCAGTATGCCACTGTTATTGTATACGTATGCAGCTTCTGTTTATTAATAACGTAGCCTTAAATTCTACTTGTTTTATACCACACAACTCTATAGTTTAATACAAGCAATATATTACAACGTAACAACCACACTAACGTATACTGTAACATCAATATACTTTACTGTAACAAGCAAACTATTCTATACTGTAACAAGCAATCTATTCTATACTGTATCAACCACAATGCACTATACTGTAACAACCACAATACACTATAATGCAACAACCGCAATAGTGGACACTACAACAACCACAATCTACTATACTGTAACAACCACAATAGTGGATACTGTAACTACCACATTATACTATACTGTAACAAATACAATACACTATACTGTGACAACCACAATAGTGGATACTGTAACAACAACACTATACTGCAACAACCACAATAGTGGATACTGTAACAACCACAATAGTGGATACTGTAACAACCACACTATACTATACTGTAACAACCACAGTAGTGGATATTGTAACAACCCCAATAGTGGATAATGTAACAACAACACTATACTATACTGTAAAAACACAATAGTGGATATTGTAACAACTACAATAGTTGATACTGTAGCAACCACAATAGTGGATACTGTAACAACCACAATAGTGGATACTGTGACAACCGAAAAAGTGGATACTGTAACAACCACACAACCACAATACATTATATTGTAAAGACCACGATATTTTGCGACGTAACCACCACCCTGTATTATATTGTATTAAAGGGACACATGGCAATCTTGAAGTGTTCCTTAAGCATTACAATTAGCCTCTCGATTTATTAATACTTTGACGTTAAAACAGCTTGCATATAATTAAATAAATAACTGAGAATTCAATTTCTTCTTTATTCTATATATTTTTTTAAAAATATATTATTGGTGCAATAAGCAAGTTATTAATATATATGTAAAAACAATTTGTCTTGAACTATTCCACTAAATATACTGAAAGGAAAAAGAAACGCGATACGACGGGAATTTCCGCTATATATTGTATATACTGCAGACTTAATTCCATATATATTCCATAGAAATCCCAAGATGTTGTTTAAAAAAATGTTGCAGTTCACAGTACACGTTGTAACAAGAAATTCAATAATGTTGAAGTTCCTCTTTGAAAAAATAAGCCAGTTCAGTACTGTATTTAGCGTAAAGAGTTTGCAAAATGTTGCAAAATGTTGCATCCTAAGTTTGCTCACTCTGTCTATAATGAAACTTTGCAGGAATATTAGTTGCTGTGTTACGTGTTGTTTTTTTTTTTTTCCGAAAGGAAAGATCTTACGTAGCCATTTACCATTTGATTAACAGCAGCATATTGTACAAATGCCCGTGTCGCGTTTCGTTTTCCTTTCAGTATATTAATAATACTTGCACGTGACCAAGTTATGTAGAATAACTAACGGGACGCCTTCAGTTTTTAAAACATCAAGATTACACATCTATTTTTTGAATGTATGTATTCAAAGAATATACTGCTAAGATTGTTTGAACAAATTAAGAATCGTTGCGGAATTTCTATTGATTCCTTGGTTTTAAACAACATGAACATGTTTTAAATTCGATTATTAATATTTGTTTCCTTGTCTATAAAAGTTATGTCTATTCAAGCAAATTGAAAAAATGTCTCCCAAACTATAATGTTTTCATCGAACATTTGAAAAGATATAAACACTTGGAATTGTTCTCATCATTTATGTACTCTGTACCAAAATCTAATGCCATAAAGGCGAGATGGAACATAATTAGCCAACTGTTTATTTAGGATAGTTAAGTAAAATTACCCTTTTTGGTATATCTAGGTATATGTATGTGTGTATGTATGTTGATTGATTGATTGAATTGGATTTTATAGTCGCACCAACAGCTAAGGTCATATGGCGACTTTCCAGCTTCCATTGGTGGAGGAAGACCCCAGGTGCCCCTCCGGGCAATTTTCATGCACGGGCGGGCACCTGGGTAGAACCACCGACGTTCCGCAAGCCGTGTATGTATATATATGTATATATGTGTGTATGTATGTATATACATGTATATATGTATGTGTGTGTATATGTATGTATATATATATAAGAATGTAATATTAATAGTTAATTTAGTGTAGGTTTGTATTGACTTCATTTGTTTCGTTATTTTCGTTTTTGCTCTTCTTGAAATTCAATTATCTTGACTGGATTCTATTATATTTTCTTTCCGTTTAACATGTTTTACCAGCTATGTATATATATATGTGTATGCAACTGTATATGTAAGTTCACAATGTGTCTGAAATAAAAGTATTAAAAACAAAAAAAAAGATTACCCATTTACTACAATGTACTATACTGTAACGACCGCTACAACATATACTGTAACGACCACTATAAACTATACTGTAACGACTGCTATCCACTATACTGTAACGACCACTATAGACTATTATGTCACGACTGCTATACACTATACTGTAACGACCGCTATAAACTATACTGTAACGACCACTATAAACTATACTATAACGACCAATATACACTATACTGTAACGACCGCTATAAACTATACTGAAACGACCGCTACAAAATATACTGTAACGACCACTATAAACTATACTGTAACGACCACTATAAACTATACTGTAACGACTGCTAACCGCTATACTGTAACGACCACTACAGACTATTATATCACGACTGCTATACACTATACTGTAACGACCGCTATAAACTATACTGTAACGACCACTATAAACTATACTGTAACGACCAATATACACTATACTGTAGCGACCGCTATAAACTATACTGTAACGACCGCTATAAAATATACTGTAACGACACTATACACTATACTGTAACGACCACTATAAACTATAATGTAACGACCACTATAAATTATATTGTAACTACCACTATAAGCTGTACTGTAACGACCACTATAAACTGTACTGTAACGACTACTATAAACTATACTGTAACGACCACTATAAACTGTACTGTAACGACCACTTTAAACTATACTGTAACGACCACTATAAACTGTACTGTAACAACCACTATAAACTGTACTGTAACGACCACAATAAATTATATTGTAACTACCACTATAAACTGTACTGTAGTGACCACTATAAACTGTACTGTAACGAAAGCTATAAACTATATTGTAACGACCACTATAAACTGTACTGTAACAACCACTATAAACTGTACTGTAACGACAGCTATAAACTATATTGTAATGACCACTATAAACTGTACTGTAACAACCACTATAAACTGTACTGTAACAATCACAGTATACTGCTCAAATCACAACCATCTTCAATCATCATCATCATCATCTTCAGCAGCAGCAGCACATCATCATCATCATCACCATAAAACTCATTTACATGTATCATTAATATTTCAGCCATATTTCATGAATAACAAAGACAACTTTGTGTATTTTAAAACACTCAAAATAAATTGTCCTAATGCTAGTGTGTTTTTTTAAAAACTAATACATCATTTTACAAACAAAATAGTTTCAGTTAAATGTATGCACTATCACGCAATCGAAATGTCAAGTATAAAACAGTCGATTTCTTAATGGGTTTCCTACGAACGGTAAACAACACACGCGATCATCAAGCGGAAGGTTTTTATTTATATTTGCATACGTTTTCGTTAAGGTTCGTTAACTTAGGAAATAATTATGTTCTTTCTCAATTACTTAACGCAGCCAAACAGTGTAATGATCTGTAATTATCATAAAGCGTACCGTGACATAGCCGCGAAAACAATTAAGCTATTATTTCATCGATAAATACATAATAATGGCTTGTTACACCACACACTGGGGATAGTCTCAACACGTCTGCGGACGACAACATACAAACAGAACAGAACATGAGGATATACATTTTTATAAACAATATTCACAACTAACATATTTTACAAATGCACTATATCATTTGTTTGTTATGATACAATATTATATACAATCTATATATTTAATAACAGTTCCTTCCATTTGTGTGGAGAAGGCTTTTAACCACTACAGTTTTAAACAGTATTCAGATTAAATTTACTAATTTAAACATTAATTAATTAATTCAATTATTTGCAAACAAACATTCATTTCGTTTATTAAAAGATTTGTAAAGGAAAATAGCCATGTTTCTAATTTCTGTTTGACACTCTCAGTTAATTAACAAAATAAGCTGATCATATTTGGCCTATTCCAATAGTATTTTTTTTATATATTGAGTATTTTTTTTATATATTGTTTTATAAACATCGAATATACCGGGCATTCTAACATAGCATGATGCTATTAGGTTTATTTCAACGTCCTGCTTCTATTTCTAGTCTGTGTGAGGATACTCTTAATTTTGTTAATGCACTTCTAAATTTTGATATATTACAAATATTAAGATAGGGATGAAACCTGAAAACACATATACAGTAATAAAATGGTGTACTGTGTTTTATTTATTGTTGGACAGTTATTGTTAATCAGTTCATAACAGGTCTGACCTGATGTGATAACGGATCTTTTAGTATTTCTTTATTTTCGCTTATTAGGTGAATTCTCCTTGTGCATTATTTACAAATTTCACAGTTTACCCAAACTCACAATGGCATTTTAAACTCTGAGTATCATATATGTGGTACTCATAAGGTTGATTAACAATAGTTGTCCAATTCTTATCACATTAAATGTATTATTATAGTAACTCATGTACATGCCAACACGATAAGTATGCTTTGATATGAATTATTGAATGTTACATGTTAATGTGCAATGATATCGTCTCCTATAATTCTTTAAGAATGGTGGTTACAATTCATGTTTTATATATGAAATAATGAATATATGTATGCATATTTGATTGTAAACAATGAGACGCAAATAAACTATTAAATCTACAAATAAATTTACTATATTCCACTCATAGGCAGAATTAAATAATAATTACAGTCAATCATCTATTAAGAGACCATAAAAGGAACGAGTAAAAATTGGTCTTTTTTTTTAACACAGGTCTTTTCCCAATAAAATGAATTTTAATTTAAAAAAAAAAAGTTGAAACTAAAGGGGGTCTCTTAAAACAGGTGATCTCTTGATTTTTTTGTTGTCGTATATTTCAGATATTTTTTTTCTGTTAAGACTAAATATGAGAGTGTGTGTTTGAACAGAAGGAGATTCCGATTCTGAACATGTTTTTTTTCTTCACATCTAGGAAAGATTCTCAAACACGTGTAGATATGACTGAAACTGGAAAAGATGCCCGTGGAACGGAAATTGGTAAAACGACATATTTGCATGAACATCTTACGTCTACTGTCATTCATTTAAAAACGAAAGAAGATGTTAATACAATACAAAAGATGATAAATCCTGCAATTAATATGACAACCACAGGCAGTTTAAAATAAACTTGTAAAAGAATAGCAAACTCTGGCTACATAAGTCGGGTAGTTTGACGTAACCTTGGCGACGGTATATCTATCAAACGTTTAAAGGTCGAACATTTTAATAGTCGCAAACTAAATGAATGATATGGGGTTTTATGTCCCGTGAACGCATTATTTTAGGTTATATTTGGAAAGCAACCTCAGAGGCATGCCCCCGCCAGGAAGCGAACCCACGCGGGGCAGAGGTCTGTAGCTCTAAAGCCATTGCAATTTATCGAGGCATAGAGGCCGAACGTCAATCAGTCATACTGCATAATTTGTATAAACTCGTACAAATACGTATATAACCACATCTGAAGAAATATATATTTTATAGAAATTATGCTTTTTTGTTTGCGTTTTATGTGGCTATAAAACATTACACAAACAGGAGAAATAAGTTCACGTTCATAATAATGCTGCACTTCAGTAACTCGCAAAATATAAAGTGTCATTACTTACCATTATACTGTTTTTAAATTTACAATGTGGGATAACTTTCGCAAAATCGAATACAAGCTAATGAAATGTGCTGTTTAGATCAAACAGCTGACATAAGTTACGGTTGACATAAATTCTTGTGTAAAGTTTATTTTTACCCCAAATTAAGAAACTACAAGGCATAATGTATTGCATACAGCAGTAGCCTATAATCCTATTCCAAGTTTGTTCATGGGGCCAAATGTTGCTTACAAAATAATATACCGGTTTCTTAAATTTCCTAAAACGTCCCCAAAGTAACTTAATGCAAAACTCTTCCACTAATAAGTTAATTTCGGTTTGTCGTCTAAATATTAGATAAGGATTTTTTTTTTAAAAAAAGTATTTATGTTTATGGTCATATTGCATCGACTTGTTTCTCAATTCAAAACAATAGGGTGATACACATTTTTCCTACCCACTAAAACAAACCTATATCTAAACGACGGGTGATTATTCAAACCAGCATACATTCCATATACATTGTTTACCGACTGATAAAAAAAGACAATAATGGTCAGTGATTTTAAACCATTTTTGAAGTGCTAAACCACACCAATGCAATCGGTTTGTCGTCTAAATATTAGATAAGGATTTTTTTTTTAAAAAAAGTATTTATGTTTATGGTCATATTGCATCGACTTGTTTCTCAATTCAAAACAATAGGGTGATACACATTTTTCCTACCCACTAAAACAAACCTATATCTAAACGACGGGTGATTATTCAAACCAGCATACATTCCATATACATTGTTTACCGACTGATAAAAAAAGACAATAATGGTCAGTGATTTTAAACCATTTTTGAAGTGCTAAACCACACCAATGCAAATATGAAAGGTGCGTGTTATCACTCTTGATAACATAAGGTTAAAGTAAACAACGATCTACCACGACCCTGACAAGATGTATGTCATTAAGTACGAATCTTAAGTAGTCAAAACGTCTTTAAAGGTTACTCGCCGGCTATGATGTCGTCTCGTTTTCGTACTATTATATACGCAGCATAGTCGCAACACGTTTAGAGAGACCATAAAGAGACTTTCATGTTCGATGTGCAACAAGGGGTGGAGATCGAGTTCTGTGTGGTCTCTCAGTCGCTCTTCCTGTGAATTCAAAGTCTAAAGAGTCTATGCATTGACACTTGATATAAGAATTTTCTTTTATAAATGTAAGGTGCATGCGTGCGTCCGTGCGTGTGTTTTGTGTTTAATGTCGCTTTTAAATTTTTTTAGTCACATCACGACGGTGTCTACTTGTAACAGTGACTTTAATTCTCAACGTTATAATACTGCCATACTGGAATATCATGCCATAGAACACATAATGCTGACACTGGGCCCACCAGTCCTAGCACTCCCATGTGTATGCTGACACTGGGCCCACCAGTCCTAGCACTCCCATGTGTATGCTGAACGTCGCCATAGAACACATAATGCTGACACTGGGCCCACCAGTCCTAGCACTCCCAGGTGTATGCTGAACGTCGCCATAGAACACATAATGCTGACACTGGGCCCACCAGTCCTAGCACTCCCAGGTGTATGCTGAACGTCACCATGGTGGGCCAGGTGTATGCTGATACTGGGCCCACCAGTCCTAGCACTCCCATGTGTATGCTTACACTGGGCCCACCAGTCCTAGCACTCCCATGTGTATGCTTACACTGGGCCAACCAGTCATGTGTATGCTGAACGTCACCATAGAACACATAATGCTGACACTGGGCCCACCAGTCCTAGCACTCCCAGGTGTATGCTGAACGTCCCCATGGTGGGTCAGGTGTATGCTGATACTGGGCCCACCAGTCCTAGCACTCCCAGGTGTATGCTGAACGTCACCATAGAACACATAATGCTGACACTGGGCCCATCAGTCCTAGCACTCCCATGTGTATGCTGACACTGGGCCCACCAGTCCTAGCACTCCCATGTGTATGCTGACACTGGGCCCACCAGTCCTAGCACTCCCAGGTGTATGCTGAACGTCACCATGGTGGGCCAGGTGTATGCTGATACTGGGCCCACCAGTCCTAGCACTCCCATGTGTATGCTTACACTGGGCCCACCAGTCCTAGCACTCCCATGTGTATGCTTACACTGGGCCAACCAGTCATAGCACTCCCATGTGTATGCCGAACGTCAAGTAAGAACGTCAAGGAAGAGATCTACTAATACCATCTTACTGACGTCTTTGGTATGACCATGTCGGGAATTAAACCCACGACCTTCTCCATGAAAGAGAATAGAAAGGAATACAGAACTAAAATATGAAACATTAACTTAAATATTACACAACAAGTGTTAAATTACACCTTTTCTTTATGTTCTCAAATCAATCAGTGTATGCATATATAGCTATATAACATTTATTCAAAATACAACATTCCTTGGTCCGTGAGTACACAGGTACAACAAAACACATATATTATAATATACACGGCAATAATTGGCAACATACGAGGTCTATTTTGTCACATATAATTTTTTTGTAATGAAATACATTTCTCCATCCTTAGAGAGAGCACAAAAAACATGTTCAAATTTAAGATATTCATATCTATTACAGTATTTAGTATATGAATACCCAGATATATCTATTATATGAATATCTAGGTATATCTAGTATGTGAATATCTAGATATATCTATTATATGAATATCTAGATATATATTATATGAATATCTTAAAGTTAAGCATATTTTTTTTTACGTTCTAACCGAGCTGCATGTTTGATGATTTCAGACAGAAATATGTTTTGTAGATGTCTTTCATGTTTATCAAAATTGTTTAAGTCTGGGTCATGACATTCATCCACCTTTTGTGACTAATATATTCTTAAATTATGATTTAACTTTTGCAAATTGGCTGTAAATAGTGTCATTAAATGTCAATTAATGTATGTGCCCTTTTGCTTTGCTTATCAAGTAAGGTTTGATTTAATTATGGTAATAGTTTTCCTAGTGAACAGATGCTTGTGTGAAGTCGTTAACATAAAATAGCTCATTTGAATAATCAGATATATAACCTCGTTGATATGGTCCGCCTCGAGTGCGGGAGGTGGTAGGTCTGATCCCCGTCTGGGTCACACCTACTACTTTATACAATTATACTAGAAGCTCCATTGATCGACGTTCAGCATATGCAGGGTAGTGATAGGAATGGTCGACCGTTGTCAATATAATGTGAGTGGGTGGGGTATAATGTCAGCTGGTATTCAGTTTGAAAACACTATTAACGCTAGCACCATAACGTTGAGCAATGCGCTCACTGAGGCAAGTGGACATCGTCATTATATGACTTAAACATTGTTAAAAGCAAAACACTAGGGGCGATGGCGACCACACTATGGGCGGTGGCGACCACACTATGGGCAATGGGGACAACACAATGGGCGATGGTGACCACACTATGGGCGTCGACGACCACTTATGGGCGATGGGGACAAAACAATGGACGATGGCGATCACACTATGGGCGGTGGCGACCACACTATGGGCGATGGGGACAACACAATGGACGATGGCGACCACACTATGGGAGGCGGCGACCACACTATGGGCACAATTATTATGGAACATGTTATGACTATAAAACACCGCTGACAATATCGTTATTATATTAAGCATTTCATGCGCGGCCCATTCTATTGCTAACACTACTTTACTAATCACCATACGCCCCTCAAGGGACCGTCAAGCAATTTAATGGGGAAGATGAGCCGACTAAAAAGCTTGCTCGGCGGGTACCTGTTCAGAAATAATTGGTTAGCAGTTGGTTCAGTGTGTATATGCTTGGTGACTAATACCAAACGATATTTTAAAAAAATAAAATATATATATATATATAAAAAAATAAAAATGAATGAGTGAATGAATGAATGACTGAATGACTGAATGACTGAATAATAAATAAATAAATAAATATAAATAATAAATAAATAAAGAAAGAAAATAAAGAAAATGCAGAAAAATAAACTATGAATAGTTATACTCATATGACCATGTTTATTTAATATTGATATTTGAAGTGGACAATAGAAATAGCCGACTACTTTACAACAGGAGAGAGAATTCCTCAAATGCGAAATTGAAACTGAATACCAAGCTTTTGCATATGGATCGAGAACATGCTTTTCATTTCCAGTAACCAGCTTCAGTAGTAGTAGTATTTGCTCATAACCATTCCCCATTCCAACCAGAGATAACAATTATAAGCTGTTAAAATGTTGTTACACACCATTTGTTTATCATTTTCCCCATCTTTATTTAGTGAGCAAGACAAACACTCCACCCAAACCCACCGCACCCCCACGTAAATCTTTCTGCACATTATTTTGTACTTTGCCTAACCAGGGTTGCGTTATTTTGTATGGTAACGTTTAGTGACTTCTAATGAATGTTTCATATTTATTAGGTGCCATTCTTACTTGTTAGCATTATATAAAGAGATTGCCTTTACATAACAAACCTAGGTATTTAATACTTAGCTATGTTTGAGGTTAACAGTTGGATACTTTTACCGAAATAAAATATAATCTACTTACCAAGGCCATAGCGTAAATGATCAGTCCTTCCATTTTGAATTTTATAATACTTTACAAATCCATCAAATAAATTCACATATCTTCCTTCACACACTTGTTTAAAAATATTTCCCCGGTGATTGGAGAATGTGTTTATTTAAATCCACTGTTTGCAAAATATCGTAAAACATTAATGATTACTTGTCATCCTCGTACTAACGACATATGTAGGAGACTGTTTATACTCGCGATAAACTAGCTACCGAGACTTCAATAGACAGGTAGTGAGGAAGTAGGTGGTGTACTATGCGCACACCTTGTTCTTTAGTAGCCTTAGGGTTGACACCACTAATTTTGACATTATGCTGTGAAGTTGTTAGCACCGATTGCATGTAAGTGCGAGCGCATTTATTATCTAGTTCTGACACATTTATTTTATGATATTAGTGCGCGTATTTTCTGTCGGAAGTAGGCTTATAGTAATACGTGTACTATTATGTAAGACGTACTTTGCATGGCAGGTGATGCGTATATACTATTGCGTGTACCTCCAACAGTTTGTAGGCTTCAATAAAAGGTCGCAAAACACTGATTTGTTTCTTTAGAGTACGTACAGAATATTTGATAATGTATAATCGTTCAGGTAACACTACCCTTTATATGGTGAACGCCAATCAAGGCGGCTACTAGTATCATTTTTATGAAGTATTTGTGTGACCCGGCCGGGGAGCAAACCCGCATGCCAATCGGGCGATCTACCACTGAGACATCCCGCATATATTTAAATACAGTTTTGAGTTTTTATTTTTTCTTCGTGATTCAACCAAAGATTTTAATTTATCACATGGAACTGCTTGTATTCCGTATAATATACCCATTACGTATTTCCTTATATTAACCATGTGTAATACAAGGCGACCGAATCGGTCGGTCGTTGAAGTGCAGTGTCAGAACGTTCGTCTAGTCAATGTCCCGGAACACCCGTTTAGTCCGTGGAGTCCGTGGATATAGCACTGAATCGGCGATATTGTGAGGGTAACAGTCCGCCGTATGTAGATTCACCACAAGCAATAATGTGTAGTTTCTTGTCGTTTTTGAGCCATGTGATAAAAAGGATCTGACACTCGTTGTCATTTCATACACAATTTTATTAAACTCGTCCAGGAATGTGTTATTAAGCTCGCCAAAGGCTCGCTTAATAACAAATTCCTAAACTCGTTTAATAAAATTTTGTATGAAATGACAAGTCATGTCAGATCCTCTGTATATTATTGGTGCAATATAATCAACAGTCAGCAAACACAACTTGCTTTATAATATTCTTATAACTACTGAACAAATGCAAGTTATGTAAAAAAAGAAAAAGAAAAGACTAACGGGATGCCATGAGCTTTAAAACATCAAAATTATCGTGTGTCCTTTTACCACTAGCGATTACGGCTAAATGTTGTAATTCTAGATGATTCGTCAGGGTTATTTTTGGTATCAGACAAATCTTCATAATTGCGTACTATTCCATCAAATAGTATATTGTCGGTCCAAATACGTCATAAGCTATCCATAGTGGGCTAAGTGTTATATATGACAATGTGTCTAAGAAAAAGACATATTTATCACATTGAAAGGTGACAGCGACCGTTAGCAATACAATGTATCTAAGCATGACCATAAGCTAATTATCATTCAAGCAAATGGCATGTCAGGGTTTAGCGTCTCCGTGGTCGAATGGTTAACGACGTTGCATTGTAAACATTTGCCTCTCGCCGCTGCGGGTTCGAATCCCCACTGGGAGCTCGACTTGTAAGTGAGGAAGTGTCGATTCTTAAGGATGGCGGGAGGTGTACAGTACTGGTTCTTCCCAGGAAAAATGGGTGGTCCGCCTCCACAGGTCAACAAAACAATCGTCATAAGTAACCTCACGTGTTGAAACTGACGTGAACCACCATTGTTTTTAACATTAACGGTTCCGTGCGAGAAATAATAAATATGTACCTGTGTTTTATCGATGAATAAAATACAGTTAGGAGTTCGGATGCGTAGTAATTAAATCACGAGTGCGTTATAGTTAGAAGTTCGGATGCGTAGTAATTAAATCACGAGTGCGTTACGCATCCGAACTCCTAACTGTATTTTATAACGCAATCGTGATTTAATTACTACGCATCCGAACTCCTAACTGTATTTTATTCACCGATTGCTAACGCACTCGTGATTTAATTACTACGCATCCGAACTCCTAACTGTATTTTATTCACCGATAAAATACAGGTACGTATTTATTATTTCGATTCTAACAACAATAACCCCATTGTTTACGCTATTGTTGGGGCACTATATATTATCTCGGAGGTCAAGGTAATCAGGCTGCTATGTTTACAGGCTGTTCCATTGGGCGCCCCAGTATGCGAAGTTCTGCGTTTCAATACACTAGTTGTCACGTGACAAACAATTAAGTCATTGCTTACGTCATATAGCTCGTCAAACGTCCTCATCTTGTTCAAGATGCTTATTAATGTTATAGGCCTATGTACTGAATACTGATGCATATGATGAGTTTATATCGGGGGTGTGCACGGTTTGGGAGCATGGCAAGTTTGTTGTAATTAACATTTTATTAAAATTACTGTTGAGCTTGTCTTCGTGACGTATATTTACCAAGTGACGTCATGTAACGTGGCGCTTCCAACGGATGAAATATAATGGAACAGCTGTATCATGTATTTTATCGTAGAATAACATACAGCTTTCTTTCTTCTTTGTGTATATGAAAGACTGCGGAGGTCATGTTAGAATAAAATATCATTTTAAATTATGTAATATATAGTTTAAAAACCAGTGTATTTGAGATACTGAAAATATCCCCCTCGGTAGAGAAATATTTCCCGTATCTCAAAAACACTGGTTATTAAACTCTATTTAGAAAGTTATCATAAATCGATATCTACCTATATATATTCATAGATTTGCATGTATACATGTAATGCTAATATTTCGTCTGATTTAAACATACTTTATTGCCAATAATTTTACATACAGGATAATATCCACATAATTATATACAATAGAAATAGTATCATGACAAATGGGTCGGGTAACAAGTTCTACCAATATTAGTTTAAACCCTTCCCAGATATTTCGTCTGTGTCACTATCGATGTATGTTGAAGCTTGTCGACAGCTTGTTGTCAGTATAAGTCGTGTGATGCGTATATTTCGGTAATACACGCATATGCGAATGGTTTTATTTATTATTATTCTGATAAATGTTTTTACAATTATAATAAATAGTATGAGATTAATAGCAGGACAGGGGCAAAGCAAGAATTGTCCTCTGCTGGTAGTTTAAGTAAAACTTTAGAGACATCGATATAGCTCTTATAACGGAACATAAACTTCTTTTCCATACTTAAAGCTGTACAGTCCCTATTTTAACTGGTAATAACTCATGAATATGCATGAGTCACGTGTGAAGTAGTTTCAAATCGACGAACACCCCAAAAGTCGGTATATAACGAGAAATCGATACGTACAATTTCACATTTTTGTTTAGCGTCCGTACAGGTAACATCGATAAATATACGGCTCCAGAATATATGTGCTTAAAAAAAATAGTTGCCCGGAACGGGATTTGAACCACAGCATTTGAAACATGTACGCTGAACCTCTAAACCACTGCTATTTATTGGTATTTTGTAGCATTTTTAACACTAAATAGGCATTACGTAATAACAAGAGCGCGCACACAAACTCATCAAGCGCTAAATAACAAGTCGAGATGTGGTTGATTTGAGGCGAAGTATTAGTTTCATATTGATAAGATTATTACAGTATTACACCAGGCAATGTTAATTTACACGTGCGACAATATGGTCTGCATATTTATTGATCCATCTTTAGTTGCGTTCAAATATGTTAAGTTATTTTGTCTCATAATATATGGTAGTTAGTAAACTAAGAGAGTATGCTAGGTTGGTCGACAATTCAATCTGATATAGAAAAACGAAAATTGGGATTTTTGCAAAAACTGTGTAGCATGCCAACAAATCTTCTTCCTAAGCACATTTTTAATAATCGACTGGCAATGTTTCTGGTAAGAAATGATAATAAACAAACGGGGTACATCTCCGATATTTATAACGTCCTTCGAAAGTACGACATGGTACATTTTCTGCATAATTATGCTGAGGTTGGTGTTTTCCCATCAAAACAAGCATGGAAAACCATATGTAGCAAAGTCATACATCATGAAGACGTCCAAAACTGGATGAATAGAACACAGATTGACAAAACATACTCCAGATGTGTGTCTGTTCATAATAATATCTCCCCAGCGATGGTATGGAAATGTGCTCCGGACAGACAAACTCTCGCTAACTCGGTAGTTGTAAGTAAAATATGGGTTGATATTCCAACGAAAATAGTAAAGATCTGTCCCTTGTGTGAGACCATACATACTGATTTTTACTTACATGTAATCACAGCTTGCCAAGCCACATTTGCCTTAGGTGAAACTTTCCTCAACGGGATTGTATCCCAATTTGGGACTGCTCTTCTAAGAGAGTTAAAAACTTATGATAAAGAAACATTTCTTCAGCATGTTATTGGAAAATCATCGGATATATTGAATACAATTGAACTCCAAGAAATGTTCTTCAGATATGCGTACAGCTTTGTTTCCCATTGTTTAAACCTACATTTTATGGCATAGTTTTACGTAAAGAAATGCTTACAACTTTGTTGATGATTGTTTAAACGTAGATTTAGATAGCCTTACGAAAGGCGAAATAGCGTTCATAGTGATATAGTGAAAACATTTGCAATCACAACTGAAACTGCGAGTGGTATAGAGACACATGATTGCATAATTGCTTGTGTAAGTTATTCTGTGATAACATATATACTAACTGTTATATGTATCTATCTTTATAATTAATATCATTGTGTATGTATGACATATGATATGCTAATATCTTTCATAATTTTAATGATCTATTGTTTTTGTGTTGTATTTGTTCATTGAATTGAAAATGTTGATTCCTGTACATAAGTTATCTGTATGATTCACAATTGCATTCGTTCATTATTACATGTTATTGCGCACTGCACATTCGTACATATTAATCTCTGTAAAGAGGAAATAAAGAGAATAAATAAATAAACCAAATAAGGGTCCTAGAGGGCAAGTAATTTTGACTGCAATCATGGATAAATAACAAAATCATGACAAACAACCAGAGCACACACACTGAGTAGAGCACAACAACCATAACAGTAATTGTATAGTACTTTTAATGACTATGTCATTTGTGCTTTTCAAAAAGACTGCATTAAGTAGGTACCCAGTGCTTTCAGAATTTTTATATTTTCACAAGCTAATAGCCAAATAAATTGATTACGCTGGACCAATTAGAACATTCTGAAGAGGCGCATATTACTATTTAATTGTATGGAGTTTTACGTCATTTTCAACACATGTAAGGTTAAATATGACGGTCGATTTTTTGTGGTGGAGGCAGACCACCCACTTTTCTTGGGTAGAACCAGTACTGTACAATTCCCGCCATACGTAAGAATGCATGTCAATAATGTAGATCTTTCATCTGAATAGTAAGGACATGTTAGGAGTAATTGCATCTCATCTTCTAAAGAATGACCGGTTCAATGTTCACATAATCTACAAGAGCTTTAGACAATATTACATAGAAAATTAGCACTGCAAGCAAAACAGACCACGGCACTCGTCTGTGGAAATCAGAAAAAGGACAGAGAGAAATTGAATTGCATTGAATTGGATTTTATAGTCGCAATCATATGGAGACTTTCCAGCTTCCATTGGTGGCACCCTCCTGGCAATTTTCGAGCACGGGCGGGCTCCTGGGTAGAACCACCAACGTTCCGCATGCCAGCTGGATATATTCCACAAATAAAGAATCAGAGGACCCTGAGGAATCGAACCACAGCGGTGAGGGGCTAGTGATTTCAAGTCAGAGACTCTAACCACTTGGCCACGGACGCCACGGCAGTGAGAAATGTGTGTAATAGTATGTATAGCATTGAATTCAACAGAGTAAATCCACGAAGTAGCTTATATGAGCGATACCACCGCCTAAAACCGAAAAATCAATACTCATGAACAGTACTTTATTGGTTGTTTCACTATAAATTTACTTCCAGACATCTAAAACAATTAACAAAATAAATCAATAAATTTTAGAATAATATCTTGAGTTTTTATGTATGGTGTGTACATTCTTTTTTTAATAAACTATAGCGCAGGGGGCAATGAATGAATGAATGAATGAAAGTCTTTATTTACAGAGGGTAACCCAATTAGTATAAACTAATCTTCCTTGGGGCCCTCTAAAGCAATATTTACATACATACAAATACATAATTATATAGCAATATAACAATCAGCATAACAAATTCAAAGTTAGCATTATTCATAAACATGATCAACATGATAACAATGTTACACAACAACATAATACATACATATGGCGGCAGAGGTTTAACTTACAGACTTACATATGGCCATATTTACAATTTTAGCTTTATGACTGTTGATTCGAATTTATCCACTTTAGTATAATTTACTGTGAAACTTTTAATACTTTCGCTCTGTCTTATTTCATTTGGAATGTTATTCCATACTTTTACCCCAGAGTAAGACATACTCCCTTTAAAAAGTTCTATATTTGGTTTGGGTATTAAAAAATCCGATTTATTTGAAGAACGTAAATGATTTGGACGCCTGACATTGTAATTGAACATATTTTGAATATATGACGGGACTGCATTTTGCGATACCCTGTACATAAATTTGGCTTTATGAAGTGAAACCCTCTGTTCAATATTAAGAGAATTAATTATATTTAAAGCCTCGCTTAAAGTGGTATATTGTTCACCTAGAATGATACGACATGCTCTTCGTTGTAATCGCACTAAAACCTGGATATTTGATTGTTTTGTACTACCCCAAATGATACTACAATAGTCAAGATGTGGTTGGACATAGGCTTTGTAAAACATTATTCTATAATTAACAGGAATAAATACTTTAATTCTTGATAATAGCCACAAATTACTAGATATTTTCTTCCTAAGAAATTTTATATGCGTATCCCATTTAAGGTTTTCATTTATATATATGCCAAGAATTTTATCACCTGTTGTGATTTCCAGATTTAAGTCTTTATATTTCAAATTTAGAGGTTGATTAACTAATCTTGTCCGTTTCTGGGGTGTCGTTATCAATATTACTTTTGTTTTTGAAGCATTTAATACCATACCATTGTTTAGACACCATGTACTGACGTTATTCAAAGCAGCTTGTAAATTCATTTCAACTTCTAATTTAGATTTATTTATGTCATATATTGTAGTATCATCTGCATACATATCAACGTTTGAAACATTATCCTGTACATACATAGGCAAGTCATTTATGAATAAAATAAATAAAAGAGGCCCTAGAATAGACCCTTGCGGGACCCCGCATGTCGTAATTTGCTTATCAGAGAGATGATTTGCGTTGCATAAAAAACAAACACACACAAACACCCCAAATTATAACAGGATCGTTATAAGTATTCCAATGCTATTGCTGGCCCTCACGATCACTACTTTTAGGATCTATTGAAATGCTATTGTAATTAATTGCACGTATTACAGAAAAAAACGCAAGCAAATAAATCATGGACGCTGACGACGACGACCACAACGACGATTAGATGGTGTCACTGCTCTTCGATTCTTTTTGTTTTAAAACATTCAAGTTAAAACTTAATCTTTTTAGTTTTTCGATGCAAATTACTTTTTTACATAATTACACTTAAATTGCATTAACTCGAATTCTCCCAAAAATGTAAATGTTTTGTTATTTAACTTAAACAATTCTTACAAATTGCGTTTCGTGTATACATAGTTTGATCATGTACACGTGACGAACAAAACATCATGTTTTATGTATGGCAGACACATGACACAAGTGATGAATGAAGGTATATTGTTTGTCCTGATGAAGTGGATGTTGCTGGCTTGATAATTGCTTCATAACGTCCATTAATCAATAGAATGCACGGAGATTCTATATATTAAATATGTCGCATGCAAAGAACCACACAATATAAAACAGTAGAAGTAGATCTACACGCTGTAATTAAGCGGTTATGATAAGTTTTTGGATGACAATGAGTTCCGAGGAATAGTCAGTGGCAACAATCAAACATTTCCAGCCACCTGACCCGGGCACCAAACATTTGAACAACCCCACTGTTTTAATTATCCAACATTTCAAACGTAACCAACCAAGTCTTATCAAGAAAATGAACTTGCAACTCTCTTAAATGTGATGAAATACGTTGCGTTCTAACCAAAGATAAAATAAAAGAAAATGGCACCATCGTAAACTTATGGTGGCATATTTCTGCCACGAGATAGCTAGATAATTTATCGTGTATTTTTCGCGATAATGTTGCTTTTTCTCTTTAATTTTCCACAATTTTATCTTAACAAAACTTGCTGCTATACTGCCCTCTTCTGTCATCACGTTAGCACAATAGTTAACGCGGTAAGAATTATCTTAAACATTCGACATTTTGTTTTCGTAATAATTATGACTATTTATAAGAAAATTCACGTTACTATCGCGTAAATATTATAGTTAACTCAATAACTTTATTTATCGCAAAACCAGAACTATCATGATCAGTAGTATCGCGGCATTTAACAAGATAACCGAGAGATTTTCGTGAAAATCTATTTACTCATGAAAATCTATTTACTATCTCGAAGAAAGCATGATACGGGTATCGCGATAATTCTCTAGAAACCAGAATCATGATGGCAGAAGTGGGCATTAGTGTGGCATTTAACATGATAACTTAAAGAATTTGAGATAATTTTACAAATTGTATAACATTTTCGCGAAAATTCATTATTATCTCGAAAAATACATAATACTATCTCGAAATAATCATGATAATTATCTAGCTATCTCGTGGCAGAAATATGCCACCATATAAACTAACCTTAACAGTTTTGTTTTTCTGCCTTAAAAATGTCCACCTTCTTAGTCCATAGTTAAGCTGACAGCTGTTGAATAGGAAGAGACAACACTATAAACCTTAGAACTACACACACACACACACACACACACAACACACACACACACACACACACACAAGAGGCAACACTCCAGTTATGCATGATCAAAGAACTCCCAAAATTAACCTCAAAATACACCAAATCAGTCGCTGAGAAGCACTGTATTTTTGAACGGGATTTATCACATATTGTAACGCAACGATTAGTCACGAAGTATATTGCAAGTGTGCTATTTTACATGCGAATTAAAAATGCTACTAACGTTAAAGTCTACTACGACACACGCTATCTAGCGCAATTAAAGCGTGTACACATATATAAATTAGACAGTCCCTTTAAGTTGAGTTGTTATCATTTAACGCATCGGGTCAGTGAGTATTTGATACCCAATCAGCCCATGTTCATCGGGGAAAACTTGTTAACCACATCATGAGTTATATAATCAGCTATCGACAAAAACGCATTGTGTTTAAACCTAAATCTAATGAATAATACAGAAAGAATTAGAGATAAATCATAGGTGCAGTCAAACGATTACAGCGTAACTAAGTGTTTTCAAGAGTGATCTTGTTATTCAGTTACGTAATTATATACAATGTAGCTGTTTTTATAAGCTTAGGAAGAAGCATTTGCACATACATGTATTTCTAATAAGGACAGCTAACAAAAAGTCATGTCGTGCTCTGCGAAATTATATCAAGTTATTTTCTTTTTGAAATAAAGAAGTAAACTTCAGAAAAAACAAAACATTTCAAAGTAAAAATTGAATGCTTTGTAACGGCTCATCAACACACTATTAGTCATTTAAAGCCATCACAGAGAGAGGAGTAGGATACATAGAAATCCAGGAACCAGGTCCATCTAACTTACAAATAGTTTCCCATGGTTCTTTAACCTGCTCGGAGGATAAACTTCGATACACGAGACCGCCTGGTTTACGTCCTCATTCAGCGAATGAGGCTAAGGGAAAGAAAGAATGAATGAATTGAATGTTGTTTAACGGCTCATCAACACAGTATAGGTTATTTAGAGCCGCCCCAGAGAGAAGGGAAGGATACATAGGAATCCGGGAACCGTGCTCTACTCTTATTATCGAATAGATTTTACTTGCCCTTGAACACACTGTACGAAACGCGCATTCAGTTTACGAGGCCAAGGTCCTCCTGATTAGAAAATCTAACCCGCCAAATAACGGCAAAATTACACTACAAAACTGTTTATCAAAACGTTATTCATGTCTTCAGGTCATATACTGATGTATTTGTGCCTATTAAAAGTGTAGGTTTACGGGTTCTTAACATTTAATTGAATGTACGTACAATGAATTATGAGCTGGTAACTCCTAATTCAACGCTCCAGGTATAGGGGTGTAACCTTGCTGTTTAATATTGTGTCTATAGAGTTTGGATTCTCAAAACTGTGTCAAATAAATTATATACCTCCACCAAATACATGTAAACCTCCGAGGTGGAGTCGAATGTAGTTCCTATAATTAAAACAAGAGCTATCGGAGAACAGCGCAGCTCGAATATTCGATTTTTCAGCGAATAATAAATTATATAGCTAGTATATACTATCTGAAAACAAGGCTAAAACAATGTGGGGGTGGGGTTTGGGGACGGGGCTTGTGTAGAAACTCATGCCGATATAAAATCATGTGTGAAATTTTATTATTTTTATCTGTTTTAATCCACAATTGCTGTCATTTTAAAGGAATTAGTGGTCGAAAGGCAACTCGGGGAGGGAGCTGATATCTGGTAATTTTTATTGTGGCCTCATTTCATTTTTTTAAATTATTGATATTTCATCTGGTGAGGGCAACATATATGTGTAAGAAGCTATGTAAGAATTGACCAAAACAACACAAGAATATTTAAAAAAACAAAAACAAAATAAAAATATTCCAGTTTCGAGTGGGGGGAGTGGGGGAGGGTGGACACTGTGGGGGGGGGGGGGGGGGTGATGGAGGGGGAAACATGTGTAAGAATTGACAAAAACAACAAAGAAATATGTAAAAAAAAAAAGTTTTGAGTGGTGGAGGAGGGAGCCCATGCCCCAATATGGGTGAGGTATGAATAAGATGCATAATGCTAATAGATATATACATGCTTACATGCAAATCAAGATCTGCCTTTATTGCACATTTTATGGGCCATCACAATTTGGGTTCCGTGGGAGCCCAGATTTTGCAGAAGACAAAATTACTTACGCAGCCCTTTACAACATACTATAAGGAAACCAATTCCCAAATTTAGTTCAGCTAGGACAAGAAATTAAATGTAAGTGATATAGACCTGTAAACACAGCTTACACGCAAAATTTGATGTGAAATAGACACATTTTAAAGGCTATCAGAATTTGGGTTCCATGGGAGCCCACGGGTTATAGGCACCAAAATTACTTAAACAGCCCTTAAGATAATGCTATAAGGAAGCTCATGGCCAAATTTGGTCGTGCTAGGGTAAGAAATGTAAGAGATATAGACTTGTAAACACAGCTTACACGCACAATTTGATATGAAATGGGACACATTTTAGAGGCTATCATAATTTGGGTTCCATGGGAGCCCATGGGTTACAGGAACCAAAATTGCTTATGCAGCCCTTAAGATAATGCTATAAGGAAGCCCATATCCGAATTTGGTTGTGCTAGGATAAGAAATGTAAGAGATATAGACTTGTAAACACAGCTTACGCGCACACCTTGATGTGGGACGCCGACGCCAACGCCGACGCCGACCCCGGGGTGATTACATAAGCTCTCTTATTCTTCGAATAGTCGAGCTAATAATCCATCCTGTTTTGATGGAAATGGGCATTATAAGTAGGGAAAACTGCCCATTTCTATTCGATTTTGTGGTTGTATGTATGTGGTTGATGGGGGAGCAAGGGGTAGGGGGTGGTGGGGGCGGGGGTGGGGGTGGCTACATAGCTATAGGTGTAAGAATTGACCAAAGCAACACAGAAATATGTAAAAAAACATAAATAATTTGAGTTTAGAGTGTGGGGAGCGAGCCCGGGTGTGGGGTGCGGGAGGGCGGTTACGTAGCTATATGTGAAAAAAAGTCAAAGGGTGCGGCAACATGCAACATAGCTATATGTTTGTAAAAAAATACAAACAAATGAGTTTCGACTGGGGGTGGGGGGGTTACCAAAACAACACATAAATATGGAAAAAAAAATCGAGTTTCGAGTTGGGGTGGGGCGATGGGAGACGTGGGGTGTGTGGGGGTTATGAGGTGTGGGGGGGAGGCAGGGATCAGGGGGGAGGGGGCAACATATATGTGTAAGAAATGACCAAAACAACACAGAAATATGTAAAAAACAAACAAAAAAAAACAACATATTTATAGGGGGAGGGAGGGGGTGTGGGGAGGGGCTGGGGCAGGACATAGCTATGTGTAAGAATTGACCAAAACAACACAGAAATATGTAAAAATAAATAAATAAATAAAGCCAGTTTTGAGTGGGGATGGAGGGGTGGGGGTGGGGGAGAGGCGGGGTGTGTGTGTGGGTGTGTGGTGAGGGCAACATATATGTGTAAGAAGCTATGTAAGAATTGACCAAAACAACAGCGAAATATGTATGGGGGTGGGGGGCGTTGGTGGGGGGCGGCGGCGTAACATAGCTATGTGTAAGAATTGACACAGTAATAAGTAAAACAAATCAAAAATCAAATAAAAAAAAAATCCAGTTTTGAGGGGGGTGGGGTGGGGGTGGTGGGGAGGGAGGGCAGGACATAGCTTTATGTAAGAATTGACCAAAACAGCACAGAAATATGTAAAATATAAATAAATACAAAAATCCAGTTTTGAGTGAGGATGGGGGGTTGGGGGGGGAGGGGGGGGGGGTGGAGGGCAACATATATGTGTAAGAAGCTATGTAAGAATTGACCAAAACAACACAAGAATATGTAAAAAAACAAAAACAAAATAAAAATATTCCAGTTTCGAGTGGGGGGAGTGGGGGAGGGTGGACACTGTGGGGGGGGGGGGGGGGGTGATGGAGGGGGAAACATGTGTAAGAATTGACAAAAACAACAAAGAAATATGTAAAAAAAAAAAGTTTTGAGTGGTGGAGGAGGGAGCCCATGCCCCAATATGGGTGAGGTATGAATAAGATGCATAATGCTAATAGATATATACATGCTTACATGCAAATCAAGATCTGCCTTTATTGCACATTTTATGGGCCATCACAATTTGGGTTCCGTGGGAGCCCAGATTTTGCAGAAGACAAAATTACTTACGCAGCCCTTTACAACATACTATAAGGAAACCAATTCCCAAATTTAGTTCAGCTAGGACAAGAAATTAAATGTAAGTGATATAGACCTGTAAACACAGCTTACACGCAATATTTGATGTGAAATAGACACATTTTAAAGGCTATCAGAATTTGGGTTCCATGGGAGCCCACGGGTTATAGGCACCAAAATTACTTAAACAGCCCTTAAGATAATGCTATAAGGAAGCTCATGGCCAAATTTGGTCGTGCTAGGGTAAGAAATGTAAGAGATATAGACTTGTAAACACAGCTTACACGCACAATTTGATGTGGGACGCCGACGCCAACGCAGCAAATCATTAATATGTGACAAATAATTAGTGCTTTCATACCTCGTCGTCAGTAGGTCTAGAAACGGTGTACATATGTTGTAAAATGTGGCTATAAGGGGGAATTGACCTATTCGAAAATTTAAGGGTACGCATATGCAATATATATATTTGTAAATTTGAAGATATTTGCGATTTGAATCTGAATATTGTTTTGCCGTTATTTAAACATGTTTTTATTAATAACGTCTCAAATATGGCCATGTTTGACGTTTTTCATAAAAGCACCGTTGTACTCAGTTTTCAAATCTTTTGACATTTTTAGAGTTAGGCTAGTCACATGTAATTACTTTTTATATCAAACTGTTCGTCTTGATAAGACCGTTCAATTGATATATAAATTATTTCATTTACAATAAGACATAAAATAATATTTATAGAAATTCCTTTTCTTTCTCCGATTTTTTAAAGTGAAATTTTAAGAAAAAACAAAGTTAAAGCCTTTTATCTTTTAAACGGCTTCATAAAAAACTGCACAGTTTTAATATGTTTTAGGGAATTTAATTTCCTATCGTAGTATAAAATAAAATTTGCTGGTCATCAGAATATTTTTTTCTGTATTCTTGTTTTATGAACCATAATACCCTTCGAAAAAGACGACGTGTCATGAAAATAACGTCGACGTCGACGGTATTTGTATTAAAGGTACATTGTAAATGTTGGTGATGTATTAACAATTATTTTGTGATAATTACCTATTCGTATATAATTTATAGTTACCGTCTAGATGGACTGGACATGTTACTCAAAATAAATTGCTGAATGTTTTTAGCAATTCGTCAATTTCAATGACTGAAATATAACTTATATTAAATATATGTGATTAAATATATGTACGTGAAAACAGACAGTAATGAGTTGTTCGTGATTTTTCAAAAGCTAGCGGTTTCGCCTATCCAATCCATGTATTGTTTCAAAGGTGTCTACAAGAGTATAACACATGCATTACAATATAATACTAATATGAGTAGTAAAAATAGTATTTATATATTATATACGCATGCATAATATGAAAGCAGAATATAATTAAAGTATGCATTTAAATTATATAAGTGTATGCCCTTGTTGTTGTTAGTGTTTGCATGTAGAACACAATTAAGACGTACTGCACGTGGAAAAAAATACTGACAGTATGACGTCATACGACTTAAAAATGCAGGTTTAACACCAGAAAACAGAGAACATTTGTATCAAAGGCAAGGAAACAAAAGGAAGAGATTTCAGCTAAATATGTACATAGCATAAGAAAAAACATATTACAGTTCATGGAAGAAGAATCATTGACATTTCATATTTCGGGGCTATGTTTGATGACGGTTGTCAAACGTGTGGTAAAGATTTGAAGTTCAAAAACTTATTTCGTGAAGGTCACTTTGGACTTTGCTCGAGGTTTTATTTTTCGTGCCCTGATTGTGATTCGGAGACAGTTATTGCTACACCAAGGACAACGGACCAACACATTTAAAAAGAAAAGGCTGCCGGTAAGTAAATAAACCGGACTTGAATGCATGTCTTGCATGAGGCTAATCATTTTAGCAGTGGTTAAGATACTGATTTAAGGTTGGGGTTTACATGCATTTAAATATGTTAAGTTAAATGATAAACATTGTTATTTTCTTTTTATCGTGTAATAAACGCCACCTTTTATCAACAGTTTATTCACTATTAACATTTTAAATAAAACATCTATGTTTATCTTTTTATGTTTTCCAGTTTTCCAGTTTTTATATTTCCTCCCAGTTGTCCCTTCTTCCCTTTAATTACTGTTTGACCTCTACATAAGACCTAACCATTGGATGCTTTTTAAAAGCAGCCAACGTGTTTCATACATTTGTGTTATGTATTTTCTTATGAATCAGTAAACTATCATAATTATAAAGTATCCATATACGGTAATTTAGAACTATGATGTCATAGTCTCAAAATGGCGGTTTCCATATCCGTTTCAAAGCAACCTTCAAATGATCATATCTTCTTTGTTTATCATCCGATTTTGATAACTCTTTCATCCTTTTTACAAGTTTTTCAGAATTCCGCGCTATCTCCGTCATTTATTTGCTAAATGCAAGTAGATTTTTGCAGATTGCAAGTAGAAAATATTAGCACTTGATAACTTTTTCAAGTAATAAAAGAAAACCACTAGGTCTCAGTCTGCATTTATTCGCTGAATATATTTATCTAACTTAGTTGAATTGGTGGATATAAGTAAGTATCACTATACATAATTAAATTCCTCATCTAGCTGAGTTGGAAATTGTCATATTTACATGTATAGCAATCCTTCTAAATGAATCGAGGTTTTAAATTATATCAGTGCCTTAATTAAAATAGCAAGTAGAAAACCGTCGCAATTGCTTTTTTAGCAAGTGGCTAAAAATATTAAAATTTGATCCCTGCAGAAAATATAGCATTCAAGGACCACAGTTAACCAAAACACTCATAGAAACAAACAATAATTACAACGATGAATAAAAGACAAGATATGACATCACAAACATAAATAGTTGACAATTGGGCTACCGCCTTGGAATGTCAATGGCAAAAAGGTCACTCTGGGTTTTAACCTGGTATCTGGGTACACGACACCTCACTCTTACCCTATTGCCATCCCAGTAAAATGGGACAGTGTAAATAAAAAATGTCCCCGACATTGGCAAAAAGGGCCGCTGTGTGGTTTAAACAATGTCCAAGAGTGCACCTTACACTTAATCTTGCAATACTCTGTTGTGTTCATCAACATATAACTAAATATTACTACAACCTCATTTGCACGTGAAGCAAGTCTTTATTACATTTGTGTTTTTTATTTTTTGACATATGTGACTTTTGTTTTCATATTTGTCACAAAATGTGATTTTTATATAACAGATCGTGTTACATTTGTCTCATGTTTTTACAGACGTGACTTATTTTTTTAACATGTGTCACCATTTTTACATATGTGACATGTTTTACGTTTGAGATACACAATGCAATGTAATGTAATGTAATATAAAAATTGTTATAGATGATCTTACATGAGTGTCTGTTGTTTAATATTGAATTTATTAAACGAGTTGGATGAAAAAAAAGATATGATGCCGGTTTAATATATTAAATAGGCACGAATGTGAGATTCAGTTTATTACATAACTCCAATAAAGACTCGTTAGATAAAACTGATTTGATGCTGGGCACAGCCTCATCCCATATAATGTTATCCAACTCGTTTAACAACAGACACGCATGCAAAATCCTCTATATATGACATTACATAAAATAAGATACTTGGATCAACGGATGTCTCAGCCCACACTGATGAGGGTGAGTCATGACATTCCGGACATATAAGCCAGTTCTCCCTCTAAATAACTTGAGAAAGAATTTATTAAAACCAAATTTCTTTTGGAATTACATATTTATAAACTGAATGTAAATATATTTTAAACTACACAGCAATACTAATACTATTTTTATCGGTTTTCTCAAATGAAGAAGAAACAACTTACTTTATTGAAGGCTGCTCTACATTTAGTAATAGGTAGACTTAATCTGTTATTTATATACAAAACATTAATTTTCTTTTTATCAGTAATTGTGAAAGTTCAAACATAGATATACTTTGAATAGCGGTGTTATCAAAGGTGTTGATGCATTGTGCGTCAGCGTGACAGATAGTCACACCCACGTGGTATAGCCTATGCATTGTTCTATAGTGACAGTCAGATTAGAATACAGTCAGATTAGACAGACAGACAGACAGACAGACAGATATTTTTTATTGATTTAAACTTTACAAGTTTATCATCATATACAATATGCAAACATTTATTCGTGACAGAATAAACAAAACAAACAAACAACCAAAAACATAATTTTGCACACTAGTTTCAAATAAATTGTATTATTGAATAATTTGAAATATTAAATAAATGAATAAAAATGTGGAAATGACACTGAACTTTAACTTACGCAAATTAAATTAAATATTAAATTAAAAAACAACAACAAAAAAACAATTTTGTTCTCATTATCGCAAAAGCAGTAAAATAAATAATTAATTGATAATAGTTTTCATTCGAGGATAAACCTAATTTTGATTAAACAATAAATCATTACGAGAATCGAATGCTTCTTTTATAAACCAAGATAAATTAAACAACTCTTTCTAATTACTTGTTTTCATTAGCTCTATGAATTTTAAAACACTTGGACGTTTATAATAGTACTTTTTAATGTATTTTCTTCTTATATTAACATATACAGGACAAATCAAAACAAAATGGTATTCATCTTCAATGTCATTAGAATTACAAATGGTACAATAACGTTGGTTTCTTTCTAATCTGTTCTGTGCGTAGCGCCCAGTTTCAATTCGCCGTGAATGCGACCATAGTCTTAGTTTTGATAAAACAATTCGCAACTTATATGGCAAAATATCGAGATATGGTTCATATTCAAAATTGCCTTTAAAATGTAAATACATTGACAAAACTCTATTATTTACAACATCGCTGTTCCACTTTTGAACAAAACAATCGACTAAACGCTGTTTAAAAACAGTATGAAATGTTTTCAAAGGAACACTTTTTGGATTAATCCAAACATAATAATAATAATAATAATAATAATAATAATAAATGCTTTATTTAATGATGGTAACTCAATCAATTTACAAATTGTTCTCCCTTGAGGCCATCAAATGAAGAAACATGTAACACACACACATGGTTATATACATACAATATTATACAATTCTGAAGAGTTTACTGTTGTAAAATCAAAAGTCCCTATATATAAATCTTTTAAAGTTATTTTAAAGTACTTAACCAAATGCAAGCAAATTAAAATTAACAAGTATTACCTAAAAGATAGGAATAATATTTCTTTTTAAATTCTTTGATATGTTTGGCTTGTCAAAACATAGCCAAAACCATACTCGTTTAGAAGCTTTTTAATATTCCCAGCCCAATTATTACGCCAGTTTTCTATGTTATTGACGGAATTATTGTAAATACTAGAAATTATAATATTGTCAGAGTTAACTGTTTTGCACCAATATTTAACGATTCTAACATAGCGCAATATATACAATGGATACCGCCCAAGTTCCCCGTAAATACCCGCATTGCTAGTAGAAGTCTTAACATTTAAAATATATTTACAAAATTTTAAGCGAATCCTTTCAATTTCTTTCGACTTAGAAAACCCCCAGGCTTCGCAACCATAATTCAGAATGGATATAACAAAAGAGTCGAATAGTTGACACATTGTCTTCGGTTTAAAATTAAACTTCTTAGTATTAGCAATTAATATATGTAAAGCCTTTAAACCCTTCCCTGCTAAACTTACTTGATTTAAAACAAATGTTCCGGTATAATTAAAAATAACTCCCAGATAATTAAAATCGTTAACTATTTCTAAGAAGTTGTCATTATATGTCCTTATAATGATGATACATTTCATAACTGCCCATAGATAAATGACTGTGCACAGCACGCAATAGATAGTGTTTGTTAAAATAAATAGTTACCCAGTCAAAAGGTATACAAACAGTTTATACCGATTAAGATTTACCGGACAATTATGTGTATAAGAAAATTAGGTGTATCTAATAGTGTAGTATAGGCAATGTTTTGATTATGCGTTTCTTTTTCCTTTCAGTATATTTTGCTTCTGATAAAGCAGCGTCTGCTTATTTTAATGTTGTTTAAAAAGCATGATAAGCAAAGCATTCTGTGTATTGTAAACGAATTGTGAAGTATAGTACTATGTTATACACTTTAATACATTATCCTTTATTTTTTGTGTGACTGACACTACACTTTTTATTAAAAAAAGCATTGATAAATAATCAAACCATTGTCTGCCTAGTAGATTCTAATTATGAGAAAACGGACAAACAGTTCATGAAAGCATACGCTGTAATGATACAGAGTAGGATAAAAAAAAAAGGTTTACATGTTTAATAACAACACATATATCTTATGATATTCAGCATGATTGACGGCTGCCTGGAAATTGTATATACATTAAACACACTTTTAAATGAACTTGAACTTATTGTTTTACCCAAGAGATATACCAAATACATGACCATAGTTATTGCGGTAATTTGAGATTCGAGCGAATTAGACATGATGCATGAAAATAAATTAAATTTAGAGTTTTCACATAAACTCTAGAAAAGAAGAAAAAGAAAAACGGACTGAAAAAGAAGTAGAAAACACGGAGCAATATTTATCATTTAGGGTACCAGTGTTTGTTTCCAATGTTTGCGTCAACGTCGTTAGTCGTACACATATTATATATACGACGCGACGTCGACAGAGACGCCTTCTTCGTAAGGGTATTATGGTTAATAAAACAAGAATACTGAAAAAAATGTTCCGATGACTAGCAAATTTTATTTTATATTCGGATAGGAAATTAAATTGCCTATAACATATTGAAATTGTGCAGTTTTTTATGAAGCCGTTTAAAAGATAAAAGGCTTTAACTTTGTTTTTTCTTAAAATTTCACGGTAAAACATAGGTGAAAAAAAAAGGAAATTATATAAATATTATTTTATGTCTTATTGTAAATGAAATTATTTATATATCAATTGAAAGGTCTCATCAAGACGAATAGTTTGATATAAAATGTAATTACATGTGACTAGCCTAACACTCTAAAAATGTCAAAAACGTTGACAACTGAGTACAACGAGACTTTTATAAAAAACGTCAAACATGGCCATTATTGAGACGTTATGATTAAAAACATGTTTAAATAACGGCAAAACAATATTCAGATTCAAATCGCAAATATCTTCAAATTTACAAATATATATAGTTCATATGCGTACCCTTAAATTTTCGAATAGGTCAATTCCCCCTTAAGTAGAAATCATGCCTATATTTTTGATAAGAACAGCTCAGATACCATTTCCTTCAAATTCATAAACGTCATGTGTTGCTCTAATACATTGCACACAGTCAGAGTTACATGAAATAAAATATTAAAGGGGTTGATGTACTATTTTCAAACAAGATTATTTAAAAGGGCTCTGACAGCATTAAACATAGCTGAAAGAATTATCAAAATGCCATGAAAAACAAATGAGATATGACCTATTGAAAAGTGCAAAAAATGGAGGCGGCCATCTTGGAAAGATGACGTCATCGCGCCTTTTTTACTATATAATGGCATATTGACAAAATATATTATAAAGCAAAGAAAATCACTGCAAACTGATTAAGATGTATAAATTGTATGCTTATTTTTTATTTCCGGTGATTTTCCTTGCTTTAAAAGACATTTAATCAGTATGCCATATATGGTAAAAAGGCGCAATGACGTCATCGTTCAAAGATGGCCACCTCCATTTGTGTTACTTTGCAAATTTCAATAGGTCATATGACCTTTATTGTTCATGGCATTTTGATAATTCTTTCAGCTTTTTTCAAGTTTTTAGAGCCCTTTGAAATAAACATTGTTTGAAAATAGTGCATCAACCCCTTTAATACTAAAACACCATTCGAAGCAAAAAATATGACCCGTATACATGTATTGAAAATGTATAACGGACCCGTTCATAAATGGTACAACAAATGTATGACATAGTGAATAGTGTTATTTTCCCAATACAATACATAATTGATCCCATGCTACTGAGCCTGCCATGAATTATGTATGGGGATGTTGTTTTATCAATACATAGCCTTATTATGAACATAATGGTAACATTACGTTCATCATTTCATCAGTTATCAACAAGCCATGTCACTGAATAATTGCTTTGGGTGATCAATTATATACTATTTACTTTTTATAATGTCCCACTCAATGTGAGAATATTACGATTCCGGAATTGCTCTGAATATGCCCTGCGATTGCGGAACTGCGCAGGACTATTCCGGAATTGCGCCAAGGGTAAACAGATAAAGTATATGCCCATTTTCTCTTCAAAATGTATGGAAGCACTGGACAAAGTATAACTATAGATAGATAGATACTTTATAGCAATACATGTCCACTACCGGTTCCACTTATTAACAATAATTAACCTAATAAGTAATAATACATTTTGCTAAATGAAGAAAAAAACAACATGTTCACTTTTTCCTCACTCACACACCCATTTTTATATAAAAAAATATCCAAACTAGTTTTCGAATAAACGCAGAATCCATAATTAAAATGCTTTTTCCCCCATTGTGTTGCCATGGCAACCACATTTTTGACTAAATTAAGTTTTTGGATCGGATACACAGTTTCGAAACATTTTAAGAATTGTATCATCTCACACACCAATTACTACTCTCTTATTTAAACATACTGAAGGGCAATACATGTTTTACATACATTAATTTTGCCCATTGTCGAACTTCATTGTCGCATATTGTTTAATAGCAAACACAATAACTCTGAAACAAACACAATAACTCTGAAACAAACACAATAACTCTGAAATGCAGAAGTCAGTAGACCTTCTATTGGTTATTGTCGACTCCTCCGAGATTTTATGAAAACAAATATTTATGTCAAATTCGTGAACATCGAAATCGTCTTCATGTTAAAACAAGTAGTTAACAAACGGACACACGCTGAAGGCGGACAATGCGTAACCGCGCTCTCTTTTTACACATGCTTGTACGAGTTATTTCCCTTACAATCAACATGCATACCACATGCATGCGGAATAAATCGCCCTTTTAACGCCATAGTAGTTAAGTATGGGTTGTTTCCCTTTTCGGGAAGCGTTCGTTAGGCATTCGCTCGTTCATGGAGAAAAACAAACAATTCGCCTGCCATAGAGGGACGGATTTCCGTATTCTCGAACGGATCAGTTAAACATCTATTTATTACCGGTTAAACGATATTTAGTATACAGGAGCGTAGCCAGAGCCTTTTGGAGAATACGCCCTGGGAGAGGGTGCGGGAGGGGGTGTGAGTGCAATTTCGGAGATTTGTGGCTTCATTTGAGCGAGATTTTGGAGGCTCTCGCCTCCATTCACTCACCCCCTACCCCACTTCAATTTTTATTGCTGATTTTAAAAAATAAGCACTTTATTTTTTCACATTCGATTTTCTAGAGTACACCCGGGCGTACAGGAGTATGCCTAAATACGCCCCTGGTATATTTTTGCAAAGAGAAGTCATGATCCAACTAAATAACGCTGTGTTTATCAATGCTTTAGTATGAATACAGAGGCACGGCTTATTTACAACTTAATCCTTTTATGGAAAAGTTATCCATACGCTAAAGTAATTTTGGCTGGTCACAACAATTTACACATTTCAAACGAATCGCTAAAAGAAAACAGAACATATATCTACGGTGTTCCGTTAGGGCCATCGTACCATCGCGCATCGACCTTTATAAGTCGATGCGCGATGGTACGATGGTACGATGGCGATGACACGATGGTCCATCGCGTCATTGCCATCGTACCATCGCCGGTTAAACGATATTAACAATGGCCCATCGTACCATCGCGCATTGACCTTTTACAAGTCGATGCGCGATGGTACGATGGTACGATGGCGATGGTACGATGGCGATGACGCGATGGACCATCGTACCATCGCCATCGCCCCCTGCTCCATCGTATCATCGCTCCATCGCCTTCCGTTTAGACATGCGCACAAAACAAAACAAAAATTGAGGACATCATAGATGCAAAGATTCTACAATACTTTTTGGAAATGTTTCTTACCGAGAAATTCATGTTTTGCTGAGCCTAAATGAAGGGATAGATTTAAGAAAAGTATTGTCGAGTCTTGCATCCATGATGTACGGTAATGATGTCCTCCATTTTTGTTTTGCTTTGATGTGCACATGTCTAAACGGAAGGCGATGGAGCGATGGTACGATGGAGTAGGGAGCGATGCAACATCGCACATTGACTGCGATTGTGCGATGGCACGATGGTACGATGGCGATGACACGATGGTACGATGGCGATGGTACGATTGGCCATCGCGTCATCGCCATCGTACCATCGCCATCGTACCATCGTACCATCGCGCATCGACTGGTAAAAAGTAGATGCGCGATGGTACGATGCGCGATGGTACGATTGGCCATTGTTCCATCGTACCATCGTACCATCGCGTTTAAAGTCGATGCGCGATGGTACGATGGCACGATGGCGATGGTGCGATGGTACGATGGCGATGACGCGATGCAACATCGTATCATCGCCATCGTACCATCGTACCATCGCCATCGTACCATCGCGTCATCGTACCATCGCGCATTGACTTGTAAAGGTCGATGCGCGATGGTACGATGGCCCTAACGGAACACCGTATATATCAACATATAAATAATGTATATTTTCCTTGCATATCTCTCCTTTAAATAAACCTGGATGTAGATCGCAGATGCTAGTGTTCGAAGTAAACGTGATCTCTCATTGCTCTTGTGTGCCATGAAAACGTATTTAAGACGCAAAAAATTGTTTATTTAATTTCTAAAATACCTTATAAAAAGGAATGACAAATCCAATCAAACATAGTAACACGTAAGATCAGATTTGTATATATAGGATGGGAGTCTGGACACGTTTTACCCATGCACATTTGCATATATACTTTATGCCGATCAATGTCAAGGCCGGTGTGGCCGCCGTGCTGTAATGGTTAGCATCGCGGCTTAGTAACCCAGGGGTCGCAGGTTCATTCCCAGCCAGGACCGAATTGGGTTAATTATCGAAATATTTGAGTGTTTCCCACGTAATCAGTCTTTGGGTTGAGACATAAAACAGTGGTCCCCACATAAAATCAATGCACCACCAATAGTCCAGACCCTTTTGTACTACACGCACGCACGCACGCACAGGGCCGGAAAAACGCGTTCAAAATACATGTTTCAGCCTTTACAACTCATATTCAATGTATTAAAATATATCGTCTTTATGTCTTATTGCGTCGTTTTCTCTCTATAACAGACACGCGACTGACCAAATGATTTCTGTAATTGTAAACCTCTTCAATCGTGAATTACAAAGTTATCCTTGATCAGACAAAGCAATGTAATTGCACACATAGTGCAATGTCTATATCCGCCGGCTAAAATATGTGATTAAATCTGAATTTGATACGTAGCTCTACAGTTAAAGGGACACACACAATCTTAATTCTGAAAAAAATCTTTGCATTACGCTGGCATTTCTACAGCATGGTTAATATTTGCAAATCATTTGTAATATACTACAACCAAACAAATCATTAAAGCATAATACTGGTTATTGAGTATTTGGTATCATCTTTTAGAATTTTATAGATAAAATTAACGAAGAAATTATGTTTCCCAATGTTTATATCCTTATTTGACTAAATAATTTCAAAGCAGGATACATATCCCTAAATAACCGCTTGCAACTTTAAACAATAAACAATACCACATTAGCATTTGTTTACACAAACTATTTAAGTCCAATTGATGTAAAGAAAGAGGGGAATGACAGTGTAGCTTTGATCCACGGCATGTTATTCAGTACTGCTAAATTGCCTTGCTTTTGTTTTTGGTTTCAAACAGCATCAAACACTTTTTAAAAGATCATAACATATATGCAGCTATTATCTAATCTAATACTAGGTCAGCAACAAAAAACATGCAACGACGTTACAGTTAGGGTTAGGGATTGCTCTACAATTCTCACTCAGACCACGTAATCAGTGTCCAATGTATACTTCTTTGAATGTGAAAATGTATGAAATGAGATACTAACTAAAACGCGTCTACCCAATGCAAAGTTGAAATGCACAACATTCCTGTTGACATTACTAAACCTATAAGAGTTATCTGCCCTTAGGCATCAACATAACGGCGAAAGTGAGAACAATCGTGTACATACCCTTTATATTTGAATCTCCTTGTACTCCAAGATATGTATATAAGATATAAGGATGTATTTCTATCCAATTCTGCGGCGTTTTCTAGCTATAGATACACATATGCATGGATTATGTCAATATTTCAAGTAATAACACTTGAACCGTAAATTTACATTCCTTGTTATCAATAAGAGTATCATAAATGAACCACATATAATTCAACTGTTTACATTACACCGCTATCGGATACCCGGAGTTAAAGGGACACACGGCATTCTTTATTTTTTTTTTTTTTAAAAACTTGTTTAGTTTTTCACATAACTTGCATTTGTTCAATCATTAATACTAATTATTAAAACAGTATAAAGCAAATTGTTTTTTGTTTTTAGTTTAAACATATTTATTTTACATCGATTGCGAAAAAGTTATTTTACATCGATTGTGAAATTAATCACTCTCGATGGCTTCCTGGGTAGATTAATCACTCTCGATGGCTTCCTGGGTAGAACCAGTGCTAGAGTTCGGCGCTCTACCACTGAACCACGCACTCCAAAATTGTTTTTGCATATTTCTAACTGGTGCACCATATTAACATATATTTAACCCTATGTTAAAATAATAAGAAAACAAAAATCAAAACTCAAAATGTTATTTATATGCAAGCAGGTTAAAATGGTACTGGATTAATAAATCGAGAAGTTCACTTTAATGCTTGATAACAAACTTCAAGATTGCCGTGTCCCTTTAAAATACGATATCTATTAAATATTTACCATAGCGGAAAACCAAGTACCGTGAAACCCTCACTACGTGTAAGAAATGACAATGAATGTTGCACAAAGTAGAGAGATGGTGTGACTTGAATTGAATGTTGTTTAACGGCTCATCAACACAGTATAGGTTATTTAGAGCCTAACCTAAAGAGAGGGGAAGGATACATAGGAATCCGGGAACCTGCCCTACTCTTATTATCGAATAGATTCCTATGGTTCTTTAACGTGCTCGGAGGATAGACCGATAAACGGAACCGCCCGGTTTACGTCCCCATCCGACGGACGGGGCTAAGGGAAAGTGTCGTCGCCCAAGAACACACCGACGGAACTCAGTGGCACCACGGTGGATTGAACCCGGGGCCTCCGGTTACAAATCCGCCGCGCTAACGACTGCGCCACGCCAGCCCTCGTGGTGAACGCTTCTTTTCTTGATTTAGATCTCTCGATTGAAAATGATAAAATAATTAGCCAAATCTATGACAAGAGAGATGATTTTAATTTTGACAATGTTAATTATCCCCCACTTGGATGGGGATGTTCCCCGAGTAACTTCTTATGGGGTGTATGTGTATGTGTCTCAACTTATTCGTTTTTCTAGAGCCTGATCATCAAAACATCCATGATTTGAAGTTTTAAACTTTTAGGGAAAATGATCCTGTAAACCGGTAAAATGGCAGATTTTCAATATTCAGCTAGCACACATATACGACATAGTTCATAATAATGTTGGTTATCATATTACTGAGAGAGCAGAATCCAGTAAGAAACGCTCTTGCAAAAGTCCTTCAGTTTTAAATTTACGCTTTTAACCCGAGTTATCCTTTACTACCTATATGCTAATTTAAAATTATTCTAATTTGTTAATAATAAGTGGGAATGCAGCCGACTAGTTCAATCACTATTTAAGTAACATGTACCATTAACTGAACTACTCTTAGTTATACAAGAGCGTTCAAATGTACTTATACTATTTCAATTGTCAATACAAACTTGTATAACTTTTAACAAAATGAGTGTAATATGATAATCTGGCAAGAACAAAGAAATAACGTGGTTCGCTTCATTGGTTCTAAAATAAAGACTGAATCATTTTGAAAGTCGGTTTAGTAAATTAGTCGATAATGACTGTCAAAGTTAAACGTTTAGTTTTCGAAAATGTTTACTCTGTATATATTAAATAAATGGAAAGTGGATTAAACGAGAATACTGTGTTATTTTAACTAAAACTCAGTTGCAACATAATGGAAAGCGATACGAAGAAAGAGAAAAAGCAAAATGAAGAGGATTTTATTAAACGGATTTGCGATCCTTGTAAATTTGAAAGTAAGAACAACAAAGCAACTGCATACTGTCAGCCATGCCGCGAATACCTCTGCGCTAAATGTGAAAAATTTCACCGGAAGTTTCAAGCGACTCGCGCTCACAAGATCGTACATGGAGTCTTGATGCCAAAGCCGGTTAAGAAATCCATGTCAACTTGCGAACATCACGAAAACAATGCAGTTGAATTCTACTGTCAGCACCATTTAGATGTGATGTGTGGCGATTGTAAGGATATAAAACATAAGCAGTGTGATCACGTGTTACCCATTGATATAGCTTCTAGTAAGGAAATAGAGGAAGAGCAGTTGGAAGCAGTATCAGGTAAACTACGCAGACTGGAAGATGAATTTGCAAGTTTCATAGAAGTACGTAAGAAAGATATTTTAGATTTGGAGAAAGAGAAATTAAAATGCCAGAACAGCATAGCCAAAATAAGATACGACTTCAACGAATTACTTGATAAACTTGAAGGGGATATTAACAAGGAGCTAAATCAGGTCCATGGATACGAGGAAATGGTTCTCACTGATCAGGTCAAGCTGTGTGAACCCGCTATTAACTCTTTGCGAGGAGCTATAGAAAATGTGGTTGATGTTAAAAAGACGGAGGATAATATGGCGTATTTTGTAACCTTTACACGCGCATCGAAAAAGGTTATGGAGTTTGAGAAAGTTATGAAGGAAGTTAAAAAAGAAGCATATACTGTAAGTCTAGAATTTGTTCCAGATGCAAACATTAAAGACGCACTAAATGACAGCCTTACACGTTTTGGCGAAGCAAATATGACTGTAATTCAGAAAACATTCCCGAACAAACTAAAGGACTTGAAGAAAGAAGATATGAAAGCTGTTGACACGAAAGTATATTCGGTAAGAATGGATGGCGATGACGAGAACCATGATTGTGAAATAACCGGATCTACTTTTCTCGCGGACGGGTCACTTATTATATGTGACCGACATAATTCGAAAGTTAAACTGCTGGACCAGTTCTTCAACTGTAAACATGACATAAAACTAAGCGGAGCACCCTGGGATGTTGCAGTTGTTAATGACAACTGGATAATCACAACGTTACCCTTTGTCCAAAAGATTCAATTCTTACATGCGGACATAAAAGAAGGCATCCGACCGGGGCGTTTCATTCAGATAGACAGAATGTGTTGGGGCGTTACTGTTGCCCAAGAGGACATTATCATAACTTGTCACGATAACCCTGGTAACGGTAAAATTCATATTATAGACAAACGCGGCCACACCAAGAAAGTGATCGGAGCCGAGGCTGAGGATACGGCGTATCTGTTTGACTTGCCCTTGTATATAGCAGCAAATCCAACTGGAAACAAACTTTTCATAGCCGACGGAGACACAAAGAGGACTATAACATGTCTGATGAAAAAAGGCGGGAGTATCGTCTACGACTACAGCGCGTGCGACTTCGGATATTCTAAATATAGCAACGAAAAGACGTACCACAACCCGTGGTCGTTCAAAATCCTCGTTGACGAAGATGATTACGTGTTTGCAAACCTTGGCGACAAAGAGATGATTCAAATAGTCTCCGATGTTGGACTGAAATACAAGACGTTTTTAACAACGAAGCAAGAGTTGTTCGGACCACATACAATGTCGTATAGAGATTCTGATTCTACACTTATCATAAGCTTGTGGGACCAAATACAAACATTTCGCTTCAAAGCAATTGGGACAGTACTTTAGGCTGTATACTTCGTTGTTATGCTTAAAGCTAGTGAATATAAATGTTCGAGACAGTGTATGAGCGATGAATGAACTAGCTCCATTTTGCATGTTTTCTTTTTTAGCTCGATGTAAATGGAGGGCAAACCGGGAATGTTTATCAATTCCTTTGCGATAAAACTGGTGGGATATCTGACAGCAGCGAGTATTGTTTGTGAAGAGGATTGTCAATTCTTCGATTTGCACCACTGACACTTTCACGTCCAAAATATTGTTAATCGCATAACCATTTGCTGATGGGTGTCATTTTGTTTTACGATTTCAAGTTGTTTTCCGACATATGCTTGTTTTTTTACTCTTTAACTTATTTTGCTGTAGTGGATATTTTTGTTTGCTGTAGTAAATGTTTTAATGATGGTTTTGCTTCACTATCTTGTTAATTTTTGCACCATATGACCTCTTGTGATTGCGTGCATCAAAACTCTATTAAATCAATCCACCAACCTAGAGAGTTCAAATACATTTTATCATATACCTATCAATAATATATACAAAGTACCTTCATTTTCTTACAATGGAATACAACAACCTACAGGTATCACACTACAGGTTATCACTATGCTACAAAAAATAGAATTAGTATCACTATCTTACTAAAAATAGAACAGCGGTTTTCCCAATTTTACGCCACCACGCGCGAGAACGTCAAGATTTTACGTCATACAAACAAAACAAGTAGGTCAGACCAACACCTTAAAACTAGAAAAACACTTTCCCGCTGCACTTTATCGAGAAATAATATGCTTTATTGAATGTGTATGCAATAGCAATGCAAATATTTCTATGTTAATGATGTATATAATAAAATGATTATTACTAGAGTAACGTGTTCTGGAAGTTTGTATCACCTCTCGTAGGTAAATGCCTGATCAGGATCACACTCGAGGCTCCGCCTTTCGTGTGATTCTTGATCTGGCATTTATCTACTCGAGGTGTTAAAAACGTCCAGAACACGTTACTCAAGTAATAATCCTTTTATATTACCTCTCATTAGAGCATATAGACTGCCGGGGATTTCTTTATTTACACTTTCCCGTTTTATTGGGATGACCATAGGGTAAGAGAGAGATTTGGTGCACCCTAGAACTTGGTTTAAACCTCAACGGCCTTGTTTTTGCCACCGACATTTCCAAGGCGGTAGCGTTATTGTCAACCTTTTTATGTTTCCGTTGTCATATCTCGCCTTTTATTTATCTTTGTATGTGTTTGTTTCTATGCGTGATATTGGTTGACTGTGGACCTTTAATGCTACATGTACTGTTATATATATATATATATATATTTCTTTTATAGTTCAAGACTCACTCTCCATATTTTATCTCGATGGTAATTGAGAATGAGCCTGGCGTGTTCATTAGTGTTTGGCTTATAAAACATCTTTTATGTTGGTACGCCGTAAATCGAACAGAAAATGTGATTCATTTACTGACATAGTTTCAGTGCGGCTACTTTCATGTCACGTAAAGGTTCATTACCTGAAACTGTGGTTTTCACGTCTTCTGATTTTACTTTGAGACTGGGATTGCAACTCAAAAGTTTCAGGAATATGGGACCAGACATTACATAATAATCATATGTATTGTCATCCTCCATGTATATGTTGACATTTGTTATATTGGCGCTACTTACGTTTATAGGGTAAAGCAAAAGAAAGTTTAATTAAGAAATGATTCGCATTTTATTTCGGCGTTCATGCACTTTTATGGTACTGAATTTGCCATTAGAATCGCGAAACCGCGGAGAAAATGTGGATCAATTCGTATATTTACATTTCTTTCTTATATAGACATTATTTTCCAGTCCCTATAGTACACATGATAACACAATATGTAAGAGAAACAATTACATTCTGTGTATGTTCAGACAGTGGAATATCTATTTTCTATTGAGTTACACTAAATCGTGCGCAGTAGCACCACCTTCTTGAAAAATCAAAGTACATTAGAAGGTTTACCACCACTAATTACATGTTACAAACCTCCGAGGTGTAGAAACCTCCGAGGTGTAGTCGAATGTAGTTCCTATAATAAAAAGTAATCCCTCCTTTTTCGATGGAAATGGGCATAGTAAGTAAGGGAAAACTGCCCATTTCTATTCGATTTTGTGGTTATATGTATAAGAAGCGTATTATTAGGTTTTACTGGATCATTGATGAACATTTTCGAAATTTCGACTCTATGCTTACACATTGTGAGCAATGAAAACAGTCGATCAATAAAAACAGCTGTACCCTTGACCTGTTTAGTAAACAAACAAGAGCTTGTGACCCCACGTTTTCTGGTGATTTTTCAAGTGGAAAAATAGTTTTCTATATGAACATTACACTGCTGCATTATCCATACTTGAGTGAATTTGCAGCAAATCATTAATATGTGACACTTTAACATTGGTGTCTATGGGGAAAATAATTAGTGCTTTCATACCTAGAAAGCAAATGGTTTTGTGATTTCTTATTATTGTTATTGGCGAAGTGATTCTTGTTATATGTGATAGATCTTGTTATATGTGATAGATCTTGTTATATGTGATAGATCTTGTTATATGTGATAGATCTCTCAAGTCGAGGCGTCCTTTAACCACTGAGCAAGAGGCCGCTGAAACCTCACCTGAAATTCATGAGTAAAGGGTTGTAGAAAGTGGCAAGTTATTGTTTGAGATATTTGGTTAACATCTTTCTTTTTTTTAGCTATGTCGGCCATTCTGAATGTCCGGTCGACCTAATATTAATTAGGATCAGCTAGACATTAAGAGCAGTATTCCTGTAAAGTGTCATGCAAATACATCAAGTATTTTCAAAGTAATCGCCACAGGTTTTTCCTATATAACTGTTTGACATCTAATCGAAATGAATTTTGTGTAGGAACAAGTACATATCATGCCAGTCATTTTAGTAAAGGTTACAAATCAATATTACTTATGGTTTTTCAGAAGTAGTCGCCACAAACTTGTATTGTGTAAACTCTATTTGTGGCTGTGGCAGCCATCTTTCCGGCCGGCCTTTTTTTCTGCTATGACCAACGAGACAACAAGAGCAACATTCTTGTAAAGTTTCATGGAAATCCATAGAGTTGTTTCAGAGGAGTAGTCGCCACAAATGTTTTCCTATATAAAAGAGAGTATGATAATGTACCTTTGGAAACGGCCGAAAACGACACATACGAAATATTGCAGTTTCGGTTTGATTGAGACTGTTCATGAGCGGTAGTGATATATGCTAGCTACCGCTCACGCCCTCTAGCCCGGGTTGAGCAGAACTCAATATTAATATCAATGTACCGAAGATAAGGTAAGGTATATACAGGAATAAAGAAGGGAACCAAAGGAATGATTGGTTATAATGAAAATTAATCTCCGAAACGCTTCATCATATCTGAACCATATCTTCACAGGTGTTAAAGTGTATCAAAAAACATCACCTGTCATCACCTGTCAAAGTTTGAGTCATTAGAAATGAATATAGCGTCAAAAAGCTCAAGACAGCTAATTTGCCAATTCGACCAACATAGCTGAATTAAAATAGGAAACAACCTTGCACGTATATCGACCAGCAGGTAATGCACGTATAATTAAAATCAAATGAACACGAGTGTAGTCTGAAAGATAGTCATATCTTCCGCTACACAAAGATTTATAATATAAAAATTTAAACATGGAATGTCACTGTAAAGTGACAAATTCTCCCTGAAGTTTCCTTGTTCCAAAAAGTGTGACCTTCAACTAAAAGAACAAATGTTTTACACACAACTTGTAGTAGAGACATACATATTAAACATATACAAAACATCACTTATACATCTTTGTGCTCATTTGAATCTCACAACTCGGAGTAACCCTGGTCTCGGGATACCGTTGTTATTTATTCTCACAACTCGGAATACCACTGGTCTCGGGATACCATTGTGGTTCATTCTCACAACTCGAAGTACCACTGTTCTCGGGCTACCGTTGTGATTTAATCTCACAACTCGGAGTGAACATGATGCTCATACACAATTATTTCGTTATTATATTTTTCAACCATGTATGTAAACATGATGTGAAGGCCCGGGCCTTTTGGCCTAATAGGTAGCTACGCTACTGAGAATTTCACGATTCATATCCCTAATTGAAATTTTTACGTGGATTTTTTTTTAAGTCGACAAATCGTTTTTTGACAATAATCACCAAAGTCACGGTAAATTCCGTTTATTACCTGGCCTAAACAAGAAAGTGTTTTGTTTCCTGTCACCCAACCGAATCGCCCTTTTCACCCTCGACACAACAACTTTTTACCCCTTCATTTTTTTGTTGCTTTGTTTTATTTTTAAACATATTTGTGTTTTGGCCTTCACAGAATATAATTCAATCAGTTTTGCATGTAATTTGAAAATTGTAATAAAAGGTAACATATATTTGTTTTTAGATCTACTCTTGTTTGTGTAATGTATATCTTTTAATGCTACAGTCATTAGTTCGAGTCCCGCTTGTTCCACGTTTGCTCATTGAAGAATGTTTGACAGCTACTCACTAACGCGCGGCAGGACTGTGGTTCTACGAGTTTGTTTCAAAACAGATGAGGTCTACCTCTACCTCTACCAAATTGACGCATAGATAAAAGTCGTAAAAATCCTTTTAAAAAATCCCCTCACTCTCCACACACACACACACACACACACACACACACACACAATTTGTTTGCCGACTTCTTAAAAGGGAGTACATCACGTTTTTTATGGGGGTCTAGGTTTTCGATTTAAAATTGACAAATATTAATATATTTTATATTAAATGACCAAAACATAATGAGCCTATAAAATCTTTTATTTGCAAAGAAATTCATTCTGCACAGTAATACGTGCTAGCATTGGTGACGCACCAGGGTTAATTTCAGCATATTACGTGCGATTCCACCCTAGCTATATGGTGTTCTGAAACTTTAGACATTAACAAAATGGTTCTAGCTTCTCATTTTGATTGATAGTGTTTTATATCATGAACTGGAACAGTTTTATAATTTAAGATGTTTCTAGAAAAATCCTGATGTACCCCTTTTAAGACCATTGGGCATGAATTAAACAAACTTTTTTACATAAAAAAATGGGTCCTGCTCAGATTCGTACCATCCCGCTCGCTTTATAATTTTCTGGGACTGCCGCTCTCCCGACTGAGCTGGAACTGGACCACCATTAATTTCCCATAGACTTACATTATAGCCTAAAATGGTGTCACACATGCCATCATACTCCTTCATACTTGAAACTGTCATTAAACCATCTTCAAAGTCAGCACAACACAGACATAGCAAAACATCAAGCTCCATTTCGGCTTTCAACTTCAAAAGTTTGCTCAAAGTGAAAGTAGGTATCGATTATGACGAATTCAGGTCAAATCTGACGAAGAACACAAACAAATCTTACCTCACAAAAAGTAGTGTCATTCACTTGCCTCAGCTCTGATTAACCTGATTCTTGCAGCAAAATATCTGGGAATCTACTCTCTACACACAAATATTAATCTACACTACCTGTGTACGTGCATCCATTCACACAGCATCTCAAATAACACTACTGTCAACTGTATATGGGACTACTTTCGGCAACTACCATTTTGACCCCCTGGTTCCCAGTTCAAGTCCAGCGCACAAACCTTTACAAATTTTGATGAACTATAATGCGACTTATTCTAAAACCGAAGTGTCCGAATAGACCAGAAGTCTAAAAATAGTCACTCTGGATCAAATGACGTCATATATACCAAGTGAGATCTTGTTGATTTGCAGTCGGTCTCGCCGACACGATTGGCACAAGTATTCAGGATTATTTTCTACCGAATCAGTCATTTTAACTTCATAGCAAGGGAGGTAAAAACTTAAGAATATTACACAGCGTACTACAAAGTAAGCTAAAAACCTTATTCCGTAGAATGGGCAGCAACAACATTTTACAAAGGATAGTAGCTTATGCGATAACCATTACTGACCAAACCTATTAAATATTATATGAAGACTATAAAGGCCATGTATATTTCTTAAATATATAAATCCAAGAAAGATGGAAGATATGCGTTTGATGATGTTGCAAGAAGAAATACATTATAAAATTAACTGGTTACAAATCTCAATACACTATCCTAGGAGAACAATACAGCGTATGAATACATTTTACGCAAGATCACGTGATGATCACGTGATGATGATGATGAATTGATCTATTTATAGAACGCACAGCAAAACATAGCTACATAAACAATATATAACTTAAACAATGTATCGAGGAAATTATTTTAAATTTCTAAATGACATTACCTTATTTGTATCTGCACTAGAAAGAAGAAACACCTATTAAAATATGGGTCTTCTTTTTCAGGCAATGCGTCGATTCATCAGCGAGGCTGTAGTTAGGATTCGTGAAAAAACATGGTTACTAAAGCTTGGTGAACAAGTTCACCATGCTAAAAATCAATAGTACAACATTATAACCATCCCGAAGATGGCATGCATATGGAGGTGGACATGGTCTATCTTTCTTCCCCATGTCGTACGGCGTATGGTCCCAGTATCTAATAAAATTAAATGCCCTGAAGAGCGAAATAAACATAATGGAATTTAGTTGGGAGCAGCGGTTATGAAGCATGCGTAACACAAGTAACAGTCAAAAGACTAAATTAAAAAGCAGACAACATATCCTATAAGTGGTTAAACAATACCCAGAGCCTTTAATCGGCCGGAATAGTGGAACCACTGAATCGAAAATTAAGTAAGAAAACTAAAAGAAATGAAAAAGTACCACCGATAATTAAATATAAGTATCGGGCTCAGCAATCTCCAAAGTTCGAATGAATAACAGTACTGATTGCAAGCGCGGGGAGACTTTTACTACCGCAACACTGCACAAGCAACGCCACTGTGCTATACAAAAAGAGTATGATAATGGACCTTTGGAAACGGCCGAAAACGACACATACGACATATTGCAGTCTCGGTTTGATTGAGACTTTTCATGAGCGGTAGTGAAATATGCTAACTACCGCTCACGCCCTCTAGCCCCGGGTTGAGCAGAACTATATAAACAAAGATAGGCGCTGGCTGCCATGTTAGACATCGAATTGAAATGAATTTGGTTAGGACCAACTACATGGCATGCCAGTCATTTTGGTTTTAGGTTACAAATCAATAACACTTATGGTTTTTGGGAAGTGGCCGGCAAGAAATTGTATTTGTAAAATTTACTTTTAGCCGATTTTTTCTTCGCTACGGCGCACACACATAGCCTTGATCATCTTCGACGCTTGATTGTAAGTACAAACGTCTTGACAGGTTGTGCAGAAACAAATTTGAAACTGGAACCACGTGACCATATTTTTATTATTTTAAGTATTTCCGACCATCTGCATTTAGTTTGTCGATATATTGATGAAGTTTCCCTTTTTGTTTATAGCGAGCACAGCTGGCGTCGCTTTGCCACGCGAGCGCAAGCGAGCTCCTACGGTATCATGCAGGCGAAAAGTAAACATACCAATCCATCCTTTGAAAAGGCTTGGGTCATTTACGGTAGTTTATGGGCGACTACAACCGTAAAGTAGCATATTCACAATTGTAACAAAAGTAGATTTCGTGTCGCAGAAATTTATATGTCTTGTTAACCGATTAGGATAAACAAATGGTTTTATAACTAGTACCGTTAAATTCCCGTAAAACCATCAATGTAATCGGAATTCTTCGCAGATTTCCGTATTCGGATCGTCCACTATTGAAGCCACTGACGGAAATCGACGAGGTTATTCCGTTTTCATTCGTGCCAATCCCGAACAACCTGGCAATTTCCGGAAATGTTACGGAAATTATAATAAAATGACAAGACGTCATTGATTTACGTCATCATCGTATGTCATCACATTATGACGAATGGTCTGTTAGTAAACAATTAGTGAACAAGGTGCTCACTACCGATCCATCTTTCTTTATTTCTTCTTTCTTCCTTTCTTTCTTTCTTTCTTTCTTTCTTTCAATACTATTGACGTATTGTACACATACTTTTGATTATCACAGTTTCGTTTCTGTGGATGAGTTTACCCTGTGGGAAAGCCAAGCCGCCGCGGAGGGATATTTACTTAAAAACGTCACGCGCAAAAAACGTAAACAAACTGCGTTTTGAGCAGATTTCAGGATGGCGGTCAAAATGACACCAGTGATGTAAACTGTATTCAACTGACAATGTACAACGATGACACACATAAACAAATACATGAATTCGTTTGTTACAGAATGTTACAGAATGGATTTTAAGTTTTTACGTGTTTTGTCGATTATTTTTTTATTAAAAATACGATTTCTAGGCTTTTACAAATGACCGAATATTTCGAAAATTTATGTGAAATTTGAGCTTTTAATCAAATTGATAATTACAGTTTGTTCTTATAGCGAGAAAAAGGACGAAAGCAATAACGTCAAAATTTGGAAAAAGTACTTTTTTCTATCCAAAAAAACGTTTCATGACCGTTCATACAATTACACACAGAAAAGAACCGTGTGCTTCATACAAACACCTTTCAGAATCACATTTTTATCACTACAATTAAAACATATTTTATACAAGCTATTTCCTTTTAAAATAACCATCATTTTCATGGTCTAGTTTTAAAAATAAATTGAAGTCTATATGGTGTTATTGTGAAAATTATTTCAGTCAACAAACATGCGAAAGAGAAAAATGTCAGCTGTTTATCGATCGACTTCATTTTTATCATGGTGAACTTGTTCCCCAAGCTATAGTTACCGTGTTTTTTCACGAATCCTAACTACAGCCTCAATGATGAATCGACGCATTGCCTGAAAAAGAAGACCCATATTTTAACAGGTGTTTCTTCTTTTCTAGTGCGGATACAAATAAGGTAATGTCATTTAGAAATTTCAAATAATTTCCTCGATACATTGTTTAAGTTATATATTATTTATATAGCTATTTCATCTATTGTTTCATCGTTTAGCTGTGCGTTCTATAAATAGATCAATCATCATCATCACATGATCCTCACGTGATTTTGCGTAAAATATATTCATACGCTGTATTGTTATCCTAGGATAGTGATTGAGATTTGTAACCAGTTAATTTTATAATTTATTTCTCTTGTTGCAACACCACCAAACGCATATCTTCCATCTTTCTTGGATTTATATATTTAAGAAATATACATGGCCTTTATAGTCTTCATATAATATTTAATAGGTTTGGTCAGTACTGGTTATCGCATAAGCTACTATCCTTTGTAAAAAGTTGTTGCTGCCTATTCTCCGGAATAAGATTTCAGCTTATTTTGAAGTAATCTGTGTAATATTCTGAAGTCTTTACCTCCCTTGCTATGAAGTTAAAATAACTGTTTCGGTCGTAAAATAATCCTGAATACGTGTGCCGATCGTGTCGGCGAGACCGAATGCAAATCAACAAAATCTGACTGGGTATAAATCATTCGGACACTGCGGTTTTAGAATAAATACCTTATAGATCATCAAAGGTGTAAAGGATTATTAGCTCAGTCGGGAGTCCCATAAAATTATGGATTATAATGCGAGCGGGATGGGTTCGAATCTGAGCAGAACCCAATTTTTTTTATTCTAATTATATTTTTTTTATGCAAAAAAGTTTGTTTAATTCATAACCAATGGTCTTGAAAGGGAATTTTTCAAAAAACAGCTTAAATTATAAAATTGTTCCAGTTCACGATAGAAAACACTATCAATCAAAATGTGAAGCTAGAACCATTTTGTTAATGTCTAAAGTTTCAGAACACCATATAGCTAGGGTGGACTCGCACGTAATATGCTAAAATTAACCCTGGTGCGTCACCTAGGATAGCACGTATTACTGTGCAGAATGAATTTCTTTGCACATAAAAGATTTTATACTCTCATTATGTTTTGGTCATGTAGAATAAAATATTAATATTTGTCAATTTTAAATCGGACACCTATTGACCCCCATAAAAGGTCTGATGTACTCCCTTTTAGACTTAAGTCGGAAAACAAATTGTGTGTGTGTGTGTGTGTGTGTGTGTGTGTGTGGAGAGTGGGGGGATTTTTTAAAAGATTTTTACGACTTTTATCTATGCGTCAATTTGGTAGAGGTAGAGGTAGACCTCATCTGTTTTGAAACAAACTCGTAGAACCACAGTCCTGCCGCGCGTTAGTGAGTAGCTGTCAAACATTATTCAATGTGCAAACGCGTAACAAGCGGGACTCGATCGTATGACTGTAGCATTGAGAGATATACATTACACAACAAGAGTAGATCTAAACACAAATATGTTACCTTTTATTACAATTTTCAAATTACATGCAAAACTGATTGAATTATATTCTGTTAAGGCCAAAACACAACAAAGCAACACAAAAATGAAGGGGTAAAAGTTGTTGTGTCGAGGGTAAAAACGGCGATTCGGTTGGGTGACAGGAAACTTTTGTTTAGGCCTAAGGTAGTAAACGAAATTTACCTTGACTTTGGTGATTATTGTCAACAAACGATTTGCCGACTTAAAAAAAAATCCACGTAAAAATTACAATAGTGATATGAATCGTGAAATTCTCAATAATGTTCACATACATGGTTGAAAAATATAACAACGAAATAATTGTGTATGAACATCATGTTCACTCCGAGTTGTGAGATTAAATTCCAACGGTATCCCGAGAACAGTGGTACTCCGAGTTGTGAGAATGAACTACAACGGTATCCCGAGACCAGTGGTATTCCGAGTTGTGAGAATAAATAACAACGGTATCCCGAGACCAGGGATACTCCGAGTTGTGAGATTATAATCAAATGAGCACAAAGATTTATAAGTTATGTTTTGTATATGTGTAGTCTGTATGTCTCTACTACAAGTTGTATTTAAAACATGTTGTTTTAGTTGAAGGTCACACTTTTTGGAACACGGAAGCTTCAGGGAGAATTTGTCATTTTACAGTGACATTCCATGTTTAAATTTGTATATTATAAATATTTGTGCAGCGGGGGATATGGCTGTCTTTCAGCTACACTCTGACTACTGACTACACTCGTGTTCATTTGATTTTAATCATACTTGCATAGTAGGTCGATATCAATGCAAGGTTGTTTCCTATTTTAATTCAGCTATGTTGGTCAAAGGGTCTATGAATTACCTTCCCTTGAATTGGCAAAATTAGCTGTCTTGACCTTTTTGACGCTATATTCATTTCTAATGACTCAAACTTTGATGGGTGATGACTGGTGATGTTTTTTGATACACTTTAACACCTGTGAAGATGATGAAGCGTTTCGAAGATTAATTTTTATTATAACCACTCATTCCTTTTGTTCCCTTCTTTAATCCTGTATATACCTTACCTTATCTTGTTTTAATCGCCTTAGTTCCAGATACATTAAACAATGCACTGATGTATTATTACATGCAATGATGTATTGTTATTAAGAAGAGTTGACACATTTTCAGTCCATCCATGTCATGCGTGATTGGAAAGAAACCTTCCATTACATGGATGCACAAATCATAGTTCACCATGCTCTCAGTACCTTCGGTACTTTGATTTTTATTTTGTACCTCGATTTGTATGAAGATTTTAACAGCGAGAAAAAAGACATGAGTTTAATCCTTCCTCTGGCAGTATGTGAATTTTCAAGCAAATTTGAAAAAAGTACTTTTTTCTACCCAAAAAAACGTAATGGTCACTGTTTTACGCAAGCGTTTCGAAGTCGTTGTTTTTGTGTAGTTTAGTTGTACACGGCATGGAAATACGGCATGCAATACATTGATCAGCTGTGTGTGTGATAATTCTGAAATTACCTGATATATTGTAGTGAACAGACTGACAGTCGATAAGAGACAAAATATTTGTGCTAACATGATATATTTTAAATTCGATTTTTATTGCACAAAAACAATACCGTGTTTCCCCGAAGACACATTCCAAAACAGAATTGTGACGTCACAATGTTGAAATAGTATAATCACAGGGTGAAAAGGTGTACGCGGACAATTTTTTAAATCTTCGAAAGGACCTGTGTTTTTATTGTTTTTTTTTGGTCGAAGAGCCATTTATAACAGTATCAATGGCTATTATCCTTTCAACCCATCCCACCCACACCCCCCACTCGACCACCAAGCACAGTTTTTGTTTTTAAATGGACAGAATTAATCTAGAATGCGAACTTTGATTTTCAATGTATTTAAGGCCATTTGGATTGCCGACGCAATTATAAATTGAACTAGGCTTTATTGATTTGAAAGCGACCGCAGAGGGAAGTAAGATGGGTGAATAGTCCATTAGACATGCAATCACATAAGCTCCAGCTCCGATAGGTTTAACGCCTTTTCCACTGTGTAACCGAGGCCTCTTTTTTGAACTAGCATCTTTGAAACAATTCTGTGTTGAACCGTGACTTCTGAGATATCAACACAATATTGGCAATCGACCACTTACATGTATGTGTACCCTGTTGCACACACCCCACCCCACACACACACACGCCCTCACTCCGTTTAACTTATCCTAGTGGGGTTCGGGGTCATGCTACCCGTATTATATTTTTGATGTTACAATGCGCGTTTTGACGTATATTCAGAGTTATAAAACGGTAGATAAAGGTAATACACACATGTACCTGAAAATACCCCCCAATATCTCCTCCATTCTTACGCATAGCTACGCCAATGACACCTACCATCTTTTATGAAACTCTATTAGTACCAACCAGTAAGGGATGGGCAGAACCCTCACAGTAAAAAGTAAGTGTAATCGTGTAAACAATTTTAGGGAAATGTTTTCCTTATGCCGGTGTTTTCTCGCAAAATACACTAAACAATGTATAACCTTATACATAAGTTTACACCGCGCAAAATTTCACTATTTTGGGGTAAACTTTATCCAATCTGAAGTGTAAATGTTTTTAAGTTAGGCAATGTCTTGCCACTATAACGGCTAGCTAAAGAGAATAAAATGAGGCGTAACTTTGTATCTGGATTATGATAACATTTCTCCAAGAACATGGAAACGAATCCCTTAAAATGATTGTCTCTATAGCACCCAAGAGGTAACGTTAAACTTTAAGCACATTTTTTAATTATTTATTTAAATACACGTCATTGATGGTCCGTTTGCAAAATATAACGACATCGACCTGTAGTACAGTTCATCAAACCTTTATGTAACCCCTACCGTTTGGTTGTGTTTAAACGTCAAACTTTCCATACATGTATGTAGGCGTACGTGTCTAAATATAGGTAATGTGATAAGTTTATAATAATGCTCCTTCAGCTAGATTTGACTAAATTAATAAATTAGTTAACGTTTCAGAGCTTTTTACGATGTCAACAAAGAAAAATTGACTATATTCAATTCGTTGCTGGGAATGATAAATATGTCATGCAAGATAGATGATGAAACATGCTTTTCAAAGTTAGGTTGTAGGTTAACGGGACACATGACAATCTTGGAATTTTTTATCAAGTATTACTCTCGATTTATAATCCAGTATAATCATGCTTGCATACATTGAATAAAATTTTTTTTTTGTTTTGTTTTTTCTTCGTTATTCTACCATAGTTTTAAATATATTATTGGTACACTAGGCTAGCGCTAGGATTTCCTTTAGCCTCCTACTATACTATCATCAGGACAGAAATATTCAAAGCTAATTTGCTTAATATTATTCTTATAGCTACAGTGATTTTTTTTACCCTTTTGGGAATGGTACCGGTACCCATTCAGTTAGGAAAATTCGCGTCATTTTGCCTTAAATTGGAAATAGTTCACTATCACACAAAAGCAATTTGGGAATGGTACCGTTTTTCGGTACCACGTATATAAGGAAAAAAACACTGATATTAATGATTGAACAAATGCAAGTTATGTAGAAAAACTAACTGGACGCCGCGAGTTTTAAAACAATCAAGATTGCCTTGCGTCCCTTTAAAGTGTGCCGGACGCCAGACAATGTTTTCTTTCTATTCCTTGGGAACATAACACATACCATCAGAACTGGACATTTTAGCCTGATTGTTAAATACAAATTGGGAAATAATACAGTAAAACATTCATTTTATTAGAATTTTTAATACTATTTATGTACACCAAGGTCAACTAAATGCATTTAAACCTTTCTACTCAATACTTGTCACACGTACGCTCCTTTTTTTCAATCATTCAGTTGGGAACTTTTTTTTTTAAACATAGCTCATCATCGACATGTATGCTTGGTTATGTATGGTTATGGTTATGTTCAATAAAAATATGTATTTTTTCAACTTCTCAATGGATGTTTTTTTTTTATTGACTTTGAGTACGAACAAGCAACTATACTTTCTTTCACATCACTGTCAATGGCACGGATGAAAGTGATATTTATGCAGGAGGAAAATCGATGATCCAGGGATTATTTGTTTTTGAGTAATAAGCATCATGTCATTCTTCATGTAGATGTAGTTAAAGATAATCCATTGAAATTATTTTTCATCACTTGGCTCCATTAGTATACCGTAACCATGCACTTTGTGAAAATGGCAGCAACTTGTCTGAAAAATAAAGAAAAATGCACTTATTAGGTAAGATCTACCATCCATTCATCGGACTCCTGTGGGTATGGCTGCTTTATACTTTAATATTTATTCAGCTGACCAATCAAACTTTGACCACTGTATAATCATCATATTAGTGATACTAAACTTGATTCGATATCCTGCAGAAACAGGATTCATGTACTACAGTAGGGGTGCTGTTAGTATATATTGGCCTGCATAAAGCGACAGAGACACAGCAGTTACGGTAGGCAGATAGGGCTGTCGGTTAGGATCTTGGTTCGATGTTACGAACTTTGCTGGTGTTTACGGCAACAAGATTGTTGTTAGAGTCAGGAAGTAATTGAATCTGACTCTGTTGCAGAAGTAACTGATTAACTTTATGTTTTGAATTGAACTTGCTTACATCAACAATTACTTGTTTAATAAAACTATACGATCACTTTGCTATTCAACGTAATAAACTATACGAACTTTGACACGTGTGCGTTGTGTTGTTACACGTGCTACTTATTTCAACACACACGTGTCAAAGTTCGTATAGTTTATTAGTTTACGTAAGCTGAATGAGGAATGACGTAATGTGGAAACAACAGCATCCTACGTCTTTAGATAACAGAAGTTCAAATATAAATCATGTCCTGGTATATCCGGATAGTGTCACTTAGCCACTTATGAACCCCGGTTTCATCTGTTGAACACAATATACATGTATAATTCAATGCCTAAAGTTTACCAGTTATAAAAATATAGTTGTCAGCATTTTCCTTTTATTTTATGTTAGTAAAATACCAATAAACGAGAAATGATAATGTATAAGTTAAGTCCCCCATGCATGACTCTGTTACAGAGAGCTAAACCACTACCGTCAATGTATTTACAGTGTGTGTGTATATCTCCTTGAAAAATAAAGTTTATTTGAAATGAACGCTATTTCTTTTAAAAGAAAATAAATAAAGTAAATGTAAATATTCAATGCAATTTTGCTATTTAATGAGCCGTGGAGCCCAGAGATATGACTTGAAATACATGTATGTAAATCAAAAGAAAATCATTTTTGAGCCAGGGCCTTTTTACCAGTTTTGGGGAAAGGGCCTTTTGGCCTAAATTGGGGAAAAATCCATGAATGGGCAATGCAATTTCCTGAGGTAATTCTTCCTAAATATATTATTGTCATCATGATGTGAAATGCTTTTTTCACCATATAAATAAGACCTGCATACAAACCTCTATGAAATAAATGTTTTAATTTCCCTTCAACCTCAACAGTCAACTCGTCCAACCAAGAGTCACAGCGGATGTCAGATCAGAATATGTATTTGGTTCTGAAGTCATGCAGGCACCATGTCTCCCTATGGAAATAAAGGAAACAATATATAAACGCATCTCTACATAACTATCATCTAAAATTTTAATATTTCATTAAGGATTCAATTTTATTTATAATTTACAGTAAGCTTGTTAGAACATAGATTGGTATAAAACATGTTGGCTATGACACTAACTTGTTCTTGGTTATGGTTGGCCTATGTTGGCCTATATCTATGAGATGTTTTATTATTTTGTATGTGTTTCTTTAGTTAGTTTCTCAGGATGTGGACTTTATTGTTAGAGAATTCCTTTTGATGGGATGTAGTTTTGTTTACACTGTCTTGTCTATTTGGGCGCTGAAGACAGAATAATAGCGAGGATTGTGCGCATATAAAATTGATTCAAGCTAACCAGTGGGCCTTATTGCCTACTGACCGTTCCAAGCCGGTAACCCTGTCTTCACCACCCTTTCTGTTGTTTTTTGTCTCTTTCATTGTATTTTCAAATCCTTGTTTGCAGTACAGTGCGGACCTACGATGCCTTTGCGCTCGAACGCTGTGGTTTCTATATCTCATTTTTTCTATGTATTTTTTCAAGAAATGGAAGGCCATGTAAAATAATAGGATATGGTCGGCCTAATTTTTTTTTTGACAGGCCATGTAAAATAAAAGGTTATGGTCAGTCTTACTCTAATTTTTGTTTCATGAAATGGCAGGTCATGTAAAATAAATTAGGTCATGGTCGGCCCATTTTTTTCCTTCAAGAAATGGCAGGCCGTGTAAATAAGTAAACACCTGTATTTTCTAACCCTATGCCAGACTGTGGTAACAGGGTGATGCAGAGTCAGAATAAAGCAAATTCAAAAGAAAGGTCAAGTTAGTATGGGGTGAGGGGTGGGCAGGGTTATGTTTATGGTTACGTCAAGTTATGAGGTTTGACACTGCCCATCATAGGTATTCCCCGTCATAGCCATACCAGTGAATGTCATTGTGTGGGAGAAATCTTGGTCGTGGCTTGGGTCGGGAGGTAACGAGAACGAATAGAGCCCGAATTGGAGGAGAGATTTTGTGAGAGTCCGATTTAAATTATCACCCAAGCACACACAAAAGAGAAGGTTGATCCTCGCAATCATGCGAATTGTCAGGGTTTATAAATTCACTCAGTTTTAAGTTTATTTCAGGATGTCTTTACCCACCTCAACGTTTGAAAATGAAATTGTGTGAAATTGTGCCATGGCATGGAAACATGCATGTGCTTCGCATAAAAAATAATCAAACAAATTATGCAGAAAAACGAGTTACAATTTATAACTAAACTTACTTGTTATTTATCTGCAGGGTTCTACGACAGTCAAACTGTTTCATTCTACACGTAAACACACTGCAGTGGAACCTGATGTTCCACGATATGCCCTACAACTCGCCTGTTTCAACTTTTACCAGCGTGTCAACACATGATTCTACGTATGCATGACGTAATCTGACGCAGAACGTTTACAAAGGCGTTCACGCCAGTAACAGAGGTACGCGTAAAATCGATAACGGCAGTCTGAATGGCGTGGTGTACAAAAAAAAATGGCGACGTTTTGAGATTTTTTCAATGAAATAGTCCGGCACTGTTCACAAAAAAGAATCCCTGTAACGGAGTATCAAAATGATCAAAAATGCTAAATAATTAGTTCCTGGCGCACCCACAGACCTGCAGGCTTTTTTTGTGATAACCACAGAAGTTCAGCGAGATTTTTAACCTCAATGGGGTATGTCTTTCCCTGCACAGGGGACCAACGGCTTTACATCCGTAGGAAGAATGACTTACTTTCACAGTAACTTTAACTATCTTGCACGAATAAGTTCTAAATCTAAGGGAGTGCGTTTTCAATTCTCGAGACGAACCTCCGGGAGTGGAAAAACATCAGACTTCTATATCCAGAGGCAAGTAAGCTAACCACTCTGTCATCGCATCTTTTTTAGCGCACAGTAACATTATGGTCCATTATGAAAAGATATAACTACTAGTATTTAGAACAACACCAGGTCTAGAGTGACTAAACGATGGTTAGGCCCCAAGATGTTACTCACACTGACAGGGGTAGCAACAGGCTCTTTCCCATGATCCCAATAATTTGACTGGCGTGTGGGGGTAGGGGAAGTTCAAAAAGTTTTTTTTCTCTATGTTGTATATTGGGGTGCTTCGACCTTTTATCCAAAAATGGTTTTAATGAGTTGGGCAAACCGAAATTAAGACATCCTGAAAAATTGATAGCAAACTATTGAGGCTAACTGAAGTTATATTTGAGATTGCTTAATTTGTTGCTGTCCCAGCAACACGGCAGATGTACATAATACCCGATAGAGGGTAATGCAGGATGTAGACAGATAGACAGGAATTTACATACAAAAAGCCTCATCTAAATTGATGGCTGTAAAATATTTATTTATTAACCGAATTTCGAAACTAAGGTGTTTTTATTTACCACTAAAATTGCCAGTTCCAATTATATACACATAATGTATTTACATTTTGTTAAAATTACTCACTTACATAGCTGAAAACCTTTGGCTTAAACAAACGCCCGAAATAATAGCAAATTTGTCGGGTTTAGACTCCACCATAATGTACAGAAATATTTATCTTATTATTTTTTTGGCTGGATTGCGTAGCAAATCCAGGCTTACAGTTTGGCGATTTCCATCTGTCTGTCCGTCTATCCGTCCGTCCGTCTAAGAGTTTTGAAGTTTTCGTTAAAGTTTTTGTTTTTTCCCTCATTTCACAAAAATGAATTGTCGAAAAGCTTTGAATGAATGAATGAATGGTGTTTTACGGCACGTCGACACATAAATAGGTCATATTGTGCGCAAAAATTGATGAAAAATAAAGAAATGAAGTATATCTTTGAAACGTGACACCTGTTCAATATAATTACAGACGTTATATGAAAATAACCCTAACTATGTCATGTATTTTACCTGGACTATCCCCACTTTTCACACAGATTTTTCAGTTAAAATGTTAAATTCGCAATCCGGCGTTCGCACCACTATTGGTGCTTCACCTTTTTTTTGTGTTACATTTAACAAAGTTTGAGGTTTCCACTGGACCTCCATATAAATGAAACATCCGGTTTAGACTGATGCTACGGAGAAGTTCAAATTTTTGAAGGTGATGAAATCTCGGTTTGGAAACTTTACCGGTCTTCTGCTTCAATCGATCTATGCTTTTCTCTGTCCTATCATTTCACTATTTTTGTTTTTCTACCACCGACAGAAGTATTAGGGTCAAATAGGACACTCAGTTTCTTAAAATGTAGATGTAGAAACTAATAAGTATCTTGAGCACAGCTAGTGCTAAACATCAAGAACGGTGAAACTAACCAACGTCTTTTCTACATAGCATTTGATGAATTTGGTGCATTTTCAGAATATATTGATGAAAAACGTCGGACCCGGTGTCCTCCACCCCCAGACATACTCAGCTAAATTTGATTTAACTAATATTCTGCAAATGGACCACCATTTATTAAATGTCAAGTAGGAAACAACAAATTCCTATGTTTTAAAAACATTGTACTTTTCTCAAACATACATCATCATAATGATTACTAGACAATACGTATGAATAAAGTTAACACACGTTGAATACAAGACGTATATTCGAATAAAAAAAGCTTAAATCATATATATACATTTGTTCGTAATGATATAACGTTGAAAACGTAATTACATGTTGTTCGGCAAAAAAGTATACGCGTGCATCACAGTTTATGTATATATATCTTACATGCACTGATGTAGTAGCAGTTTTTATGACGGTTGGTGGTTCAGCCAATGTCGATCCAGCAGACTGGATCATGACTAGATAGCCGTTCGAAGTTCGTTCCATGCCATATCTGTCCTGTCTGGGAACGAACTGAAATTTGACCGAAGCATTGTGGTGTACTGGTTTGAGCGTCTGCCTTGCATTCGGGAGGTCGTGGGTTCGAGTCCCCTGACCGCGTCATACCAAATACTTTAAAAATGGAGTAGTCAATTGTAACCCTTGCCTGACGAGCAAATAATGGGTAGTGCTACGACTGATTGTCAATGACCAGTGTCAGAATAATGTGACTGGTGGTATCATATCTACTACGGCGTGGTATTCCAGTGTGGCAGCACTATAAAGAAACCATTGAGTTCGCTGCTTCAAGTAGACATATCATCACATCACATACAAACACACAGATAAAAGTCCAGACTCCATTGTGCCTATAATCGTCGGGTAGGACGCCTGTCGTAGGCGGACGGACTATAATCCTTAGAAATACACACACACACACACGAATTGAAATTTGTTCGGGGTGGGATGTCACGATTCATAAGACACGTACAGGTAGACTTCGCTAGACGTGAGAATCATGGCTCTTATGGTGCCATGGTATAGGTCAGGGAGTAAGTATGCATATTCCCTGTAAGAACACCATAAGAGCTACGATTCTCACAGCTAGACTTGCACATACCGGTGCATACATACCGCACAATCAAACATGAACTGTGCTCGCCCTATAGGTTTAACCTATTTCATATTATATAAATTATTGTCTTTCTGCCTTTCTGTATATCTTGGATAGCAGGTGTTTCTGTCTCAGCCAATCAGAAACATTACCAGTGTATCGGTAAAAATCAAACTTTGTTCAGGAGGACTTTTCTAGACGTTTGTCTTGAAAACAAGCAAGCGTCGCAGCTGATCTAGACTACGCAAACACACGGTTATTCGGAATGATTCTGATGTTTTCCTACAGAGCAATAGTCTTGATCATCTGCGACGCTTGTTTCAAATACAAACATTAGAAGCGTCACAAAAATCTAGGCAAATCTGAGACTGAGATACTGCGTTCAGTAAAATAGGTCTGGTCTTGAAAAATATGGCAACATCCGCGTGGTGCGCTAAATCGATGTATCCGGTCTATGAGCGATAGCATATGGCTGAAAAGTTAAATGGTTATACCGTTTTACCAAATTAAGTTTGTTTTTTTACAGAGAATATCAAGTTGTTGTTTTTTACAGAGAGTATCAAGTGAATGTAAATATTTAAATATATGTTGCAGGAAAATATTCCTTCTACATTATAATACTGAACTTGTGATTAAAACTAGACTGTGTGAAGATTCTCAATATCTCATGAAGAAGAGCTAATTGAGGAAAATGCGGGCGTGGATGGTATGTCTCAATCTCCTATCCTTTGTCATGGTTGCTGTCCGTATTACATAATATGTGCTAAACATATTAAGTTGATCACTATTCGTTAATTGACTAATACTTGTTTTCGATGGATAGGGATAAATAACAATGTCGTAATAGTATTAGTCACACAGATTTCCTACAGGGTTTATGGGAATATTCTAACCTGACAAAAGTAATTTCCCTTAGATTGTAAAAACAGGTTTTAGTCGGGCCAGGCGCTATTCTGTTCGAGGAAAGATTAACGAAACATGAGCTTACATCGGATGAAAGAGGCATTCTGGAATACTCTTTAAATGATATGACTGATAAATATTGCATATTTAATTTGACTTAAAAAAATGTTGTTGAATGGACGGATTTGTAATTTTTCGCGCCAGGACAAATATTGCAAATAAATAAAAAAAAATAGGGTGTTAAAACACCCTGGTAAAACAGCATACAGTAGAAACCAAAGAAAAAATAATGTTGAATCGGGAGTTTTGTTAGCTGTCGACCATTTTTATTTCATTTTTTCAGTGGGCTTCCGTATTAACGGGCGCCAGCGGGTAATATTGTCTGTTACAAATGGGCTCTTAACCAATTAAATGCGGAGGATCTTTAAGAAATAGTGATATGTTACCAGCTTTCTTTCGCGCCTAATTTAAATGGAAAACAGTATATACTTTTAGGAGAAAGGTCTAAGTATGGTAAGTAAAACAGAAGTCAGTATTAGAAATAGATACAAGCAAAGTGTTAATGAAAAATGTGCGTTTATGTAAAGAAAGAACGAATCAGTTTAGGTTCACTTGAAACTTTCTGTTAAAAGAAAATAGCGTTTAATTTTAAATAAACATGGAACGGATGGGGTGACTGCGCACGCATCCAATGTGTCTCAAAACAAAATGGCTATTCCACAGTTTGAAAATACGCTGACGGTATTAGTCTCTCTGGCGTGTTGTTTTTTTATCATTATCATGTGTACTATAGCGAAGAGAAAATAATATAAAACAAGAAAATAATGTAATGATAGCAACTGATTGGCATTTCGTAGGCATTTATGCGGTAATGAATGGCACATTTAACATAAAGCGCTAACGCGCATGGAAATTTCTCATTTGTCGACCTTTAAAATCACATAAACGCCAAATAAAATGCTAATTAATTCTTAAATGAAGAATAATGTAGTCAGCTAACTTTAAGAAAGGCTAAATTATACACTATTAGAAAAAAAAACAGTACGGATAAGGCAGCACAAGGAATTAACTAATAGTAATGAATCCGTACTGTGAGTAAGGAAGGCTACAGAAGTCCATGTTATACCACAGTAGAGTATTACTTTACAGATTAGAGCATTACTTAACACGTAAATAACGTAAGTAAGGTTATTTGAAAAGGTTATAATAATATAGACGGTGAAAACGGCTATGAAAGATAGTACATAATAAGAAACCAGTCAACCAACCTGTAAGTGGCGTTAAAAAGTGTCCAAAAGTATATAATGAAAGGTAAACGCTTCTAATCTGGCAGAGTGTTTAAAAATGAGTTTTGTCTGTGGTTGCTCGTCTACTTGGAGTACTCCACCTTCTGATCCCCAGTGTCCACTTATTATTTTTGATGGGTATGCTTCTTGTCGCATGTTTTTGTTTATGTTTTCCATCAGCAACTATATTGACAGTTTTGTCCCGGTTATGCTGAATGGGACAAAATCAAATGTTTTTTAAAATTAACAAGGCCACCGCCACGGACTGTCTCGCCTATCGAGTTTTTGTTCATCCACAAGAATAGTTAGGGTTGTATGGGGAGAGGTGTAACGGGGTACGTTATAGTGAGTATGAATACCCGCGGCTTGCTCTCATTTAAAAAAGGAAAACAATGATGCAAATATTTCTGTGTAAAGTCAAGGTTAAGGTCAGATGTAGGTTTGGGCTTGTTTGAAGGGTAAAGGTAACCCCAGTGCATGTTTACATTAAGTATTAAAGTAATACCTTTGGCATTTCATTCACAGTCACATATAGCTAAAAACTGCCTAATTAGTTTGTCTATAAAGTAAAGGTCACCGGTAGTCGGGCCGTAGACAGAGGGTTATGTCTTACCACAGTCAATGAACGTACACAGTTTCATAGCAATACCTTTGCGGTAGTTGAGGTATACACCTTCAGCAAACATAAAATCAAAAAAAAAAAAAAAATTATTAAACAAATAAACAAATAAAAACATAGTTAAACATTTTAATCCTGTAAAATTGCATTTGGTGTTTAAGTCAAGATCAAGTCAGTGGGTGGGATACTGCTTACTCACAAGGCGAGGAAAAAACGTAAATTTGCGTACTCATATAATCCGTGTTCTATGGCGATCATTGTCTGTTTGAGCGTACATAGTATGCTATATTTTCTCGAGTTTTATAATTGTATTAAGTAGTTAATATGAACTAGTGTTCTACCTTTAGAATATATTGTCGCTAGAGGAATACACAACGGTTTGCCAAACATTCTGACAAAGAGCTCACAGTGATCTCCTATTGATGGTAAACGAAAACTTTATTAATGTAGGACACGCCTTCTCAAGAGTCGGTGATATTGTATTCCTGTTATATACTGTTTATAGACAAAGTGTTGGTATTCCAATGGGTACGCACTCTTTACTTCTTGTCGCAGACTTGTTTATGTACTACTATGAAAGAGATTGCATGTTCAGTCTTTCACCAGTTATTCAGGCAGATATCATCGAAGCCTGTAATGACACCTCTCGGTATCTGGATGATATATTGAACGTTGACGACCATTGCTTTTCTACTATTGTTAATAAAACTGTTCATAAGAAAATATTGTCACTTCTTTTCTCGATTTGCATCTCGAGTTTGAAAACAAAGCGACATCTATGACAAAAGATATTCTATGTTGATATCGTTAATTGCCCCAAAGTAGATGGGGATGTCCGCAAAGCAACATCTTATGGTGTATATGTTTCTCAACTTATTCGTTTTTCTAGAGTTTGCAGTCGAGTTAAGGACTTTAACATTCTGTATAATTAAACAGCTTCTCCATCTGGGCTACCGTTACTTCGAAACTTCGAAAAACCTATTATTATCAAAACCATATCTTCTTTTACAACATAAAAGTAACTTAAGAACTCATCTGCGTAAAAGACGTTCATGACTTCTATGGTGACGTGGTTTACAAACTCCGTAAGATCCTTGGTCTTGTTCGGATTTATACAATCCTTTTTTCCTTTTATCAAACTTATAGTTCAACCAAGTTTTACAACAAAGTGATTATGATGAGATTTTCAGATGTTTGTCAGTCTTATGTTCATATCGGAAAACAATGTCCATATCTATTGAGTTCAGTAAGTGGTTCGGTGTCATACGGAGAACCTCAGCTCCGCCTAACATTACGTGTGTAGAGTGGAAAGACCACAAACGTCAGAGAGAATCAACTATGACAGCTGTCAGTTACATAGACAGTAGATAAGTGCAACTACTGTTCACGTGCTGATAAAAGGAAACCGCCAAAGAATGGATGGGTCGAACTATAAGTCGGTTATAGAGGACTTATTTGGATTTGTAAATACATAAGTTCTGCGGTCGATGTAAATGTATCGAACTAGGCTAGGACACTTTCAGTTTACAACAATCAATACCAATAAACATATACACATTGAATTCAGATATGTTTTATTTTTAAAACAATATTTGTTCAAACACTATTTTTGTACGATTGTCTACTGTGCGTCACTGCAGGTTGAGACTTTCCTCAATGCTGGCCGTGTTGCTATACTCCTGATACTTATTTCTCTCCTCTTCATACAGTATTCCCCCAAGACTCCATGCTGCAATATACAATATATTGGTTTAATTAAAACCTAAAGCGTAAATGTTGAAGAAGTTAAGTGAATTGCTATTGTAGCTTTCATACAACACAGCCATCCAAAACTCGAACGTTTACCCTTTCGCCGCCAAAATTCAATTTCGTCTGCTAACATTTGAATTCAAACCTGTGGGTAATATATTTCAATAATGAAACGTAATGGAAAACATTCTTAGTAGCGAACAATGTAAAATCCTGATCAGCCAGTACATAGTGTGCATGTTGATCTGGGCCTTCACTGGTCGTAAACTCAATGTTTCGACTGTGACAACAAAAGGGTTAAACAGACATCTACATTTGAATGTAAAGTATAAGACACCACAAACACCAATCGTGAAAACTCGGTCAATTCTGTCATTCTGTGGGATCATTATTTGAAGAAGTCGAGATGTTGAGAATGCATAAAAATAAATGGATGGGGGAATAGTGTATGGCCTTGAAACGTTTCGTGATAAAGGATGCCGCCGGTGTGTGTGTGTGTGGGTGTGGGGTGGGGGGAGGGTAGGGGGCGCAAACAGTGTTATAGGGTCCAATGAATTTCGACTATTATGTCTACTTTAACTCCTACTCTGTTCTTATCTTGGTAACAAAGTAGATAAAGTAATCCCCGCCATACTAGGCGTATTAATACGCGATATAAGTTAACCACAGATACGATCATGTATAATATATTAATATAACAACAGAGACCATAAACACATCAATAATGTACCCACTGACAGACGCTAGATCAACAAAAGAATAAACAGTTAAATGTTCGACAAGACAAGACCGAAGAACGTTTCCATCTTTAAGAATATTTAGGTATACACTTGGTCATACATACATCATATGGCCACCATAAGGCTTCAAACATGTTCTTTGGACATTGGACAACTCTAAAAAGCTAATTGGGCTACATTATAAATTACAAGAATTAAAAACCGTCAAATGTTCACCACAATAACGATTTTTTTTATTATAGTCTTTCCAACATGTCGTGTGTCAAGTTCACTATGTATTTACGGGTTAATTACATTAGATCAACCGGATGTGCTTGCCTGGTGCATCGAAAGGAGCTCTATATATCTTTTTTTGTGCAGTTTCCTGTTATATTTGGGCTGTAACTATATTCTGGACATGTTATTGATATTTGGAAATGCAGCTTCATCATGCTTTTGAGAGTTTTAGGTATAAATGTGAAAAGTGAAAGTAGAAAGGATATACAATTGCAAGGGTAACCATAATGAAGATATTTGACCCAGTGTTATTTTACAGCTGAAGAATTCTTTCTTATTTCACACCGCCCCTCCATTTCCTTGTTGATGTTTAATAGAAGACATGTTTATTTGTATGATAAAGTAAGTTTCCCAGAATTCTAAGGAGGTTTGGGTTTTTAACCGGTTCTCAACATCCTCAGTCGATTTAACATTTTAAGTCGTTAATGTTTTTCTTGTTTTGTATGCCTTATTACTCTACTATCTTATGTTTCTTTCACTTAATTAAACAAGCTATTCTTGAATATGTATAAACTATTTTTATTAGCACTACTGATTGCTCGTACACACTTCCAAAATTTATATTACAAACATATCAAATTACTGCTGTTAAACATGCCATCAATTGTGTACAATTATCATCATGCCTAGGAGAAGAACATCATAAGGATTTTACTTTCGTTCTAATCCTTTTTCTTCGATTGTGTTCACATATTATGTTGTAAGAACATGTGAAATAAAATATGTTTAAACCAACATCCTCACTTTACTATGGAAGGGACAACAAATTACGCTATTCCTTACGTTAACAAGATCAGTCTAAATGTTACAGTAAAGATACCGTATATAATATTAACTAGAATGGTATTCCACGACACACGTGTGCCATATGCTTATTAGGTCAGGTTGCAAATTGCTTGGGGCTAAGATGAAGATGTTTATGACGTTTCGTGAATGTAGGTTAATTTCTTTTTAAGTTATGGCCAATGTAAGGTTGCAGGTTAAAGTGTAACGGACGGACGACGGCGGGCGACAGCCGAAGGATAACGTGATCCTTAAGTGTTTGTCAAGCTACGCAAGCGACTCAAACATTATGGTCATCAAGGTTATAAATAATAACTGCACGGTGAACGGTGTCACACTAAGTTTGAAATATGTGTATTCATTACCGTCATCAGTGTAAGAAACGAAGTCGACTAGAACGAATTCAACGGCGCGCCATCGCAAATACCCTCGTTTTCTTCACACAAGTCAATTCCCTTTAACCCTGTATCCATTTGACATGCAATTGTTTTGATTGTTCTTTGATTCTCAGTTGAGAAATAGTACTATAAATTGTATGTTTTCTGCATACATAATTATACGGCACTGTAAACACCACCACGCCACACACGCAGGAAAAACAATTTATTATACACTGTAATCCCTTCAACAAAATGGAATGTTCGTTTGAGACATAATTAAAAAATGTAACCCCTGTTACCCTCCCTTCACCAACACACCCTCCACCCCCAACCAGAGGGAAGACGTCTGAGTTTTAAATAATAAATCATTTGACATGCAGTGTATTTCTTTCATAGACGACTATTCATACCAATTAATGTGCAAAAGTATGGGAAAAAGACACTGTAATTGAATTATTAGTGTATTTGATGCCCCGTCCACCAGGCCCTACCGATGACGTAGGAGGAAACAAATGTATACAGTGTAATTCCATCATCATAACGTTTCATTTGAGATATAATCAAACAAATCAAATGACACCCCGTATTACCCACTCACCTCCTCCTCTCACACACGTACATACACACATCCCCTGGACAGACGTCAAAGATTGAAAAAATAAAATTGTTTGGTATGTTGTTTGTTGCAAAGAAGATTACAGGGAAAAGTACAGTGTAAATTAATATTTAGTGCCTTTGTCCTTTCGACACCCATTTCCCTGGCCCCAAGGATGACGTAGTAGGGCAAAAAGGTATACAGTATAACCCACCAACATAACCGTCCATTTGAGACATAATTACAAAAAAGACCAACACCCCACCCACTCACCCAGGTCCCCTGGTCAGACATCCGAGTTTGAAATAATAAAATCGTTTGATTTGTTGTTTATCTTTCACAGACGATTACATATACCAAGTTATGTCCAAAAATATGGGAAAATGACAGTATCAGTAATTGAATTTTTAGCGTATTTGAACTGTTGACTCCCCTGAGGGCTCTTGGGCGCGGAGCCAAAATTAATGTTGATCTTGCATGCCGTCGTCATACCCTTAGTTTGGTTGAATTTCGTTCAGCGATTGAGGAGGAGATATGGTAACGGACGTACGGACGGACGGACCGAAAGACAGACAAACGGAGGCGATTTTAATATACCCTGTTTTTATCAAAAACGTGTGTATAAAAATCAAAATGGTATGAAAAAAACAGCACGCAAACATAGTAACACCATAAGACCACACTGTACCATATACTTAATCAAACATAGTCACCCCCTTAGTCCACAATGTACCATATACTAAATCAAACATAGTACCACCATAAGACCACACTGTACCATATACTAAATCAAACAGTGATACCATAAGTCATCACTGTACCATATACTAAATCAAACATAGTGACACCATAGGTCATCACTGTACCATATACTAAATCAAACATAGTGACACCATAATTCATCACTGCACCATATACTAAATCACACATAATGAAACCATATGTCCACACTGTACCATATACTATATCAAACATAGTGACACCCTAATTCCACACTGTATCATATACAAAAGCAAGCATAGTGACACCCTAAGTCCACACTGTACCATATACTAAATCAAACATAGTGACACACTAAGTCCACACTGTACCATATACTAAGTAAAACATAGTGATACCCTAAGTCGACACTGTACCATATACTAAATCAAACATAGTGATACCCTAAGTCGACACTGTACCATATACTAAATCAAACATAGTGACACCATAAGTCCACACTGTACAATATACTAAATCAAACATAGTGACACCCTAAGTCATCACTGTACCATATACTAAATCCAACATAATGGCACACTAAGTCCACAATGTACCATATAATAAATCAAACATAATGACACCATAAGTCCACACTGTACCATATACTAAATCAAACATAGTGACACCCTAAGTCCACACTGTACCATAAACTAATTCAAACATAGTGACGCCCTACGTCCACACTGTACCATATACTAAATCAAACATAATGACACCATAGGTCATCACTGTACCATATATTAAATCAAACATAATGACACCATAAGGCTACACTGTACCATATACTAAATAAAACATAATGACATCATAAGTCCACAATGTACCATATAATAAATCAAACATAATGACACCCTAAGACATCACTGTACCATATACTAAATCAAACATAATAGCACCCTAAGTATACACTGTGTCATAAACTAAATCAAACATAATGACACAATAAGTCCAAACTGTACAATATACTAAATCAAACATAGTGACACCCTCAGTCCACACTGTACCATATACTAAATCAAACATAGTGACGCCCTTAGTCCACACTGTACCATATACTAAATCAAACATAATGACATCATAAGTCCACACTGTACCATATACTAAATCAAACATAGTGACACACTCAGTCCACACTGTACCATACACTAAATCAAACATAATGACACCATAGGTCATCACTGTACCATATATTAAATCAAACATAATGACACCATAAGTCCACACTGTACTATATACTAAATAAAATATAATGACACCATAATATAATGACACCATAAGACCACACTGTAACGTATACTAAATCAAACATAGTGACACCATCAGTCCAAACTGCACCATATACTAAATCAAACATAGTGACACCCGAAGTCATCACTGTACCATATACTAAATCCAACATAATGGCACACTATGTCCACACTGTACCATATACTAAATCAAACATAATGACACCATAATATATCACTGCATCACATACTAAATCAAGCATAGTGTCACCTTAAGTCCACACTGAACAATATACTAAATCGATCATAGTGACACCATAAGTCCATACTGTACTATATACTAAATCAAACATAATGACACCATAATATAATGACACCATAAGACGACACTGTACCATATACAATATCAAACATAGTGAAACCATATGTCCACACTCTATCATATATTAAATCACACATAATGACATCTTATGTCCACACTGTACCATATACTAAATCAAACATACTGACACCCTAAGTCCACACTGTAACATATACTAAATCAAACATAGTGACGCCCTAAGTCCACATTGTACCATATACTTAATAAAACATAATGACACCATAAGTCATCACTGTACCATATATTAAATCAATCATAATGACACCATGAGTCCACACTGTACCATATACTAAATCAAATATAATGACACCATAAGTCCATACCGTACCATATACTAAATACACAATAATGACACCATAAGCCATCACTATACCATATACTTAATCGAACATAATGGTACCATAAGTCCACAATGTACCATATACTTAATCAAACATAATGACACCCTAAGTCCACACTGTACCATATACTAAATCAAACATACTGACACCCTAAGTCCACACTGTACTATATACTAAATCAATCATAGTGACACCATAAGTCCACACTGTACTATATACTGAATCAAACATAAGGACACCATAAGTCATCACTGTAAAATATACTAAATCAAACATAATGACACTCTAAGTCCACACTGTACCATATACTAAATCAAACATAGTGACGTCCTAAGTCCACACTGTACAATATTCTAAATCAAACATAGTGACACCCTAAGTCCACACTCTACCATATACTAAATCAAACATAATGACATCATAAGTCATCACTCTACCATATACTAAATCAAACATAGTGACACCCCAAGTCCATATTGTACCATATACTAAATCAAACATAGTGACACCCTAAGTCCACACTGTAACATATACTAAATCAAACATACTGACACCATAATTCCACACTGTACCATGTACTAAATCAAACATTATGTCTCCAAAAATCATCACTGAACCATATACTAAATCAAACATAATGATACCATAAGTCCACACTGTACCATATAATAAATCAAACACAATGACACCATCAGTCATAACTGTACCATATACTAAATCAAACACAATGACACCCTAAGTTCACACTGTACCATATACTAAATCAAACATAGTGACACCATAAGTCCACACTGTACCATATACTAATTCAAACATAGTGACGCCCTAAGTCCACACTGTACCATATACTAAATCAAACATAGTGACACCCTAAGTCAACACTGTACCATATACTAAATAAAACATAGTGACACCATTTTCCACACTGTACCATATACTAAATCAAACATAGTGACACCGTAAGTCCACACTGAACAATATACTAAATCGAACATAGTGACACCATAAGTCCATACTGTACTATATACTAAATAAAACATAATGACACCATAATATAATGACACCATAAGACCACACTGTACCATATACTATATCAAACATAGTGAAACCATATGTCCACACTCTATCATATATTAAATCAAACATAATGACACCTTAAGTCCACACTGTACCATATACTAAATCAAACATAGTGACACCCACGGTCCACACTGTATCATATACTAAATCAAACATAGTGACAACATAATTCATCACTGCACCATATACTAAATCACACATAATGACACCATAAGTCCACACTCTACCATATACTAAATCAAACATAGTGACATCATAATTCATCACTGTTCCATATACTAAATAACACATAATGACATCATAAGTCCACACTGTACCATATACTAAATCAAACATACTGACACCCTAAGTCCACACTGTAACATATACTAAATCAAACATAGTGAAAGCCTAGGTCCACACTGTACCATAAACTAATTCGAACATAGTGAAGCCCTAAGTCCACACTGTACCATAGACTAATTCAAACATAGTGACGCCCTAAGTCCACATTGTACCATATACTTAATAAAACATAATGAATCCAGAAGTCATCACTGTACCATATATTAAATCAATCATAATGACACCATGAGTCCACACTGTACCATATACTAAATCAAATATAATGACATCATAAGTCCATACCGTACCATATACTAAATAAACAATAATGACACATTAAGCCATCACTATACCATATACTTAATCGAACATAATGGTACCTTAAGTCCACAATGTACCATATACTTAATCAAACATAATGACACCCTAAGTCCACACTGTACCATATACTAAATCAAACATACTGACACCCTAAGTCCACACTGTACTATATACTAAATCAATCATAGTGACACCATAAGTCCACACTGTACTATATACTGAATCAAACATAAGGACACCATAAGTCATCACTGTAAAATATACTAAATCAAACATAATGACACTCTAAGTCCACACTGTACCATATACTAAATCAAACATAGTGACGTCCTAAGTCCACACTGTACAATATTCTAAATCAAACATAGTGACACCCTAAGTCCACACTCTACCATATACTAAATCAAACATAATGACATCATAAGTCATCACTCTACCATATACTAAATCAAACATAGTGACACCCCAAGTCCATATTGTACCATATACTAAATCAAACATAGTGACACCCTAAGTCCACACTGTAACATATACTAAATCAAACATACTGACACCATAATTCCACACTGTACCATGTACTAAATCAAACATTATGTCTCCAAAAATCATCACTGAACCATATACTAAATCAAACATAATGATACCATAAGTCCACACTGTACCATATAATAAATCAAACATAATGACACCATCAGTCATAACTGTACCATATACTAAATCAAACACAATGACACCCTAAGTTCACACTGTACCATATACTAAATCAAACATAGTGACACCATAAGTCCACACTGTACCATATACTAAATCACACATAATGACACCATAAGTCCACACTGTACCATATACTAAATCAAACATAGTGACATCATAATTCATCACTGTTCCATATACTAAATAACACATAATGACACCATAAGTCCACACTGTACCATATACTAAATCAAACATACTGACACCCTAAGTCCACACTGTAACATATACTAAATCAAACATAGTGAAAGCCTAGGTCCACACTGTACCATAAACTAATTCGAACATAGTGAAGCCCTAAGTCCACACTGTACCATAGACTAATTCAAACATAGTGACGCCCTAAGTCCACATTGTACCATATACTTAATAAAACATAATGACACCAGAAGTCATCACTGTACCATATATTAAATCAATCATAATGACACCATGAGTCCACACTGTACCATATACTAAATCAAATATAATGACACCATAAGTCCACACCGTACCATATACTAAATAAACAATAATGACACCATAAGCCATCACTATACCATATACTTAATCGAACATAATGACACCATAAGTCCACACTAAACCATATACTAAATCAAACATAATGACACCCTAAGTCCACACTGTACCATATACTAAATCAAACATAGTGACGTCATAATTCATCACTGTTCCATATACTAAATAACACATAATGACACCATAAGTCCACACTGTACCATATACGAAATCAAACATACTGACACCCTAAGCCACACTGTAACATATACTAAATCAAACATAGTGACACCCTGGGTCCACACTGTACCATATACTAATTCAAACATAGTGACGCCCTAAGTCCACACTGTACCGTATATTAAATCAAACATAGTGAAACCCTAAGTCCACACTGTACCATATACTAATTCAAACATAGTGAAGCCCTAAGTCCACACTGTACCATAGACTAATTCAAACATAGTGACGCCCTAAGTCCACATTGTACCATATACTTAATAAAACATAATGACACCATAAGTCATCACTGTACCATATATTAAATCAATCATAATGACACCATGAGTCCACACTGCACCATATACTAAATCAAATATAATGACACCATAAGTCCACACCGTACCATATACTAAATAAACAATAATGACACCATAAGCCATCACTATACCATATACTTAATCGAACATAATGACACCATAAGTCCACACTGTACCATATACTAAATCAAACATAATGACACCCTAAGTCCACACTGTACCATATACTAAATCAAACATAGTGACACCATAATTCCACACTGTACCATATACTAAATCAAACATAGTGACACCATAAATCATCACCGTACCATACATTAAATAAAACATAGTGACGCCCTAAGTCCACACTGTACCATATACTAAATCAAACATAGTGACACCCTAAGTCCACACGGTACCATATACTAAATCAAACATAGTGACACCATAAATCAACACTGTACATTATACTAAATCAAACATAATGACACCATAAGTCATCACTGTACCATATACTAAATTAAACATAATGACACCCATAGTCCACGCTGTACCATATAATAAATCAAACATAGTGACACCCTAAGTCCACACTGTACCTTATATTAAATCAGACATAGTGACACCCTTAGTCCACACAGTTAACAATACTAAATCAAACATAGTGACACCCTAAGTCCACGCTGTACCATATACTAAATCAAACATTGTGACACCATTTTCCACACTGTACCACATACTAAATCGAACATAGTGACATCATAAGTCCACACTGTACCATATACTAAATCAAACATAGTAAAACCCACGGTCCACACTGTACCATATACTAAATCAAACATAGTGAAATCATAAGTTCACACTGTATCATATACTAAATCGAACATAGTGACACCATAAGTCCACACTGTACTATATACTAAATGAAATATAATGACACCATAAGACGACACTGTACCATATACTAAATCAAACATAGTGAAACCATATGTCCACACTCTATCATATATTAAATCAAATATAATGACACCTTAAGTCCACACTGTACCATATACTAAATCAAACATAGTGACACCCACGGTCCACACTGTACCATATACTAAATCAAACATAGTGAAATCATAAGTTCACACTGTATCATATATTAAATCAAACATAATGACACCATTAGTCCACACTGTACCATATATTAAATCAAGCATAGTGACACCATAATTTATCACTGTACCATACACTAAATCACACATAATGACATCATAATTCCACACTGTACCATATACTAAATCAAACATACTGACACCCTAAATCATCACTGTAACATATACTAAATCAAACATAGTGACACCCTAAGTCCACACTGTACCATATATTAAATCAAGCATAATGACACCCTAAGTCCACACTGTACCATATACTAAATCAAACATAGTGATACCCTAAGCCCACACTGTACAATATACTAAATAAAACATAGTGATACCCTAAGTCCACACTGTACCATACACTAAATCAAACATAGTGACATCGTAAGTCCACACTGTACCATATACTAAATCAAACATAGTGACACCATTTACCACACTGTACTATATACTAAATCAAACATAGTGGCATCGTAAGTCCACACTGTACCATATACTAAATCAAACAAAATGACACCCTAAGTCCACACTGTACAATATACTAACTCAAAAATTGTGACATCGTCAGTCCACACTGTACCATATACTAAATCAAACATAATGGCAGCATAAGTTCACACTGTACTATATACCAAATCAAACATACTCACACCCTAAGTCCACACTGTACCATATACTAAATCAAACATAATGACACCCTAAGTCCACACTGTACCATATACTAAATCAAACATAGTGACACCATAATTCCACACTGTACCATATACTAAATCAAACATAGTGACACCATAAATCAACACTGTACATTATACTAAATCAAACATAATGACACCATAAGTCATCACTGTACCATATACTAAATGAACCATAATGACACCCATAGTCCACGCTGTACCATATAATAAATCAAACATAGTGACACCCTAAGTCCACACTGTACCTTATATTAAACCAGACATAGTGACACCATTTTCCACACTGTACCACATACTAAATCGAACATAGTGACACCATAAGTCCACACTGTACCATATACTAAATTAAACATAGTCAAACCCACGGTCCACACTGTACCATACACTAAATCAAGCATAGTGACATCATAATTTATCACTGTACCATATACTAAATCACACATAATGACACCATAAGTCCACACTGTATCATATACTAAATCAAACATACTGACACCCTAAGTCCTCACTGTAACATATACTAAATCAAGCACAGTGACACCCTAAGTCCACACTGTACCATATATTAAATCAAGCATAATGACACCCTAAGTCCACACTGTACCATATACTAAATCAAACATAGTGATACCCTTAGTCCACACTGTACAATATACTAAATGAAACATAGTGACACCATTAGTCCACACTGTACTATTTACTCAATAAAATATAATGACACTATAATATAATGACACCATAAGACCACACTGTACCATATACTAAATCAAACATAATGACACCATAAGTCATCACTGTAACCTAAACTAAATCAAACATAATGACACCCTAAGTCCACACTGTACCATATACTAAATCAAACATAGTGAAATCCAAAGTCGACACTGTACCATATAATAAATCAAACATAGTGACGCCCTAAGTCCACGCTATACCTTATATTAAATCAAACATAGTGACACCCTCAGTCCACACTGTACCATATACTAAATCAAACTTAGTGAAACCATAAGTTCACACTGTATCATATATTAAATCAAACATAGCGACACCATAAGTCAACACTGTAACCTATTCTAAATCAAACATAATGATACCATAAATCTACACTGTACCATATACTAAATCAAACATAATGATACCATAAGCGATAACTGTACCATATACTAAATCAAACATAGTGACACCCTAAGTCCACACTGTATCATATATATACTAAATCAAACATAGTCACGCCCTAAGTCCACACTGTACCATATACTAAATCAAACATAGTGACACCCTTAGTCCACACTGTACCATATACTAAATCAAACATAGTGACACCCTTAGTCCACACTGTACCATATACTAAATCAAACATAGTGACACCCTAAGTCCACAATGTACCATATACTAAATCAAACATAGTGACACCCTAAGTCCACTCTGTACCATATACTAAATCAAACATAAATACAGCATAAGTCCACAATGTACCATATACTAAATCAAACATAGTGACACCCTTAGTCCACACTGTACCATATACTAAATCAAACATAGTGACACCCTAAGTCCACAATGTACCATATACTAAATCAAACATAGTGACACCTTAAGTCCACACTGTACCATATACTAAATCAAACATAATTACAGCATAAGTCCACAATGTAACATATACAAAATCAAACCTAGTGACACCCTAAGTCCACACTGTACCATATACTAAATCAAACATAATTACAGCATAAGTCCACAATGTACCAGATACTAAATCAAACATAGTGACACCATAAGTCCACACTGTACTATACACTAAATGAAATATAATGACACCATAATATAATGACACCATAAGTCCACACTTTACAATATAATAAATCAAACATAGTGACACCCTGAGTCCACACTGTACCATATACTAAATCAAAAATAGTGACACCATATGTCCACACTGTACCATATTCTAAATCAAACATAGTGACACCATATGTCCACACTGTACCATATACTAAATCAAACATAATGACACCATAAGTCCACACTGTACAATATAATAAATCAAACATAGTGACACCCTAAGTCCACACTGTACCATATACTAAATCAAACATAGTGACACCATATGTCCACACTGTACCATATGCTAAATCAAACATAGTGACACCATATGTCCACACTGTACCATATACTAAATCAAACATAGTGACACCCTACGTCCGCACTGTACCATATACTAAATCAAACATAGTGACACCATATGTCCATACTGTACTATATACTAAATCAAACATAGTTAAACCATAAGTTCACACTCTATCATATATTAAATGAAACATAATGACACCCTGTACCATATACTAAATCAAACATAGTGACACCCAAAGTCCACACTGTACCATATACTAAATCAAACATAGCGAACCATAAGTTCACACTGTACCATATACTAAATCAAACATAGTGACACCCTAAGTCCACCTGTACCATATACTAAATCAAACATAGTAACACCCTAAGTCCACACTGTACCATATACTAAATCAATCATAGTGACACACTAAGTCCACTCTTTACCGTATACTAAATCAAATATAATGACTAAAGTTCACACTGTACCATACACTAAATCAAACATAGTGACGCCGTAAGTCCACACTGTACCATATACTAAATCAAACATAATGATACTATAAGTCCACACTGTACCATGACACCATAAGTCCACTGTGGTGAAGATAAGGTTACATACAGGACATGACGCAACATAAATAGTGGCGGAGATAAGTTTACATACAGGACATTACGCAACATAAATAGTGTTGAAGATATGGTTAGATACAGGACATTACGCAACATAAATAGTGGTGAAGATAAGGTTACATACCGGCCATTACACATCATAAATAGTGGTGAAGATAATGTTACATATAGGACGTTACGCAACATAAATATTGGTGAAGATAATACTGCATACAGGACATTACACAACATATATAGTGGTGAAGATAAGGTTACATACAGGACATTACGCAACATGAATAGTGGTCAAGATAATGTTACATACAGGACATTACGCAACATAAATTGTGGCGGAGATAAGTTTACATACAGGACATTACGCAACATAACTAGTTGTGAAGATATGGTTAGATACAGGACATTACGCAACATAAATAGTGGTGAAGATAATGTTACATATAGGACATTACGCATCATAAATAGTGGTGAAGATAATGTTACATATAGGACATTACGCAACATAAATAGTGGTGAAGATAATGTTACATACAGGACATTACACAACATATAGTTGTGAAATATGGTTAGATACAGGGCATTACGCAACATAAATAGTGGTGAAGATAATGTTACATATTGGACAATACGCATTATAAATAGTGGTGAATATAACGTTACATATAGTACATTACGCAACATAAATAGTGGTGAAGATAATGTTACATACAGGACATTACACAACATATTTAGTGGTGAAGATAAGGTTATATACAAGACATTACGCAACATAAAAAGTGGTGAAGATATGGTTACATATAGGACATTATGTAACATAACTAGTGGTGAAGATATGGTTACATACAGGACATTATGCAACATAAATAGTGGTCAAGATATGGTTACATACAGGACATTATGCAACATAAATATTGGTGAAGATAAGGTTACATACAGGACATTACGCAACATAAATAGTGGTCAAGATATGGTTACATACAGGACAATACGCAACATAAATACTAGTGAAGATAATGTTACATATAGGACATTACGCATCATAAATAGTGGTGAAGATAATGTCACAAACAGGACATTATGTAACATATATAGTGGTGAAGATAAGGTTACTTACAGGAAATTACGCAACATAAATAGTGGTGAAAGATATAGTTACATACAGGACATTACGCAACATAAATACTAGTGAAGATAATGTTACATATAGGACAATACGCATCATAAATAGTGGTGAAGATAATGTTACATATTGGACAATACGCATTATAAATAGTGGTGAATATAACGTTACATATAGTACATTACGCAACATAAATAGTGGTGAAGATAATGTTACATACAGGACATTACACAACATATTTAGTGGTGAAGATAAGGTTATATACAAGACATTACGCAACATAAAAAGTGGTGAAGATATGGTTACATATAGGACATTATGTAAAATAACTAGTGGTGAAGATATGGTTACATACATGACATTATGCAACATAAATAGTGGTCAAGATATGGTTACATACAGGACATTATGCAACATAAATATTGGTGAAGATAAGGTTACATACAGGACATTACGCAACATAAATAGTGGTCAAGATATGGTTACATACAGGACATTACGCAACATAAATACTAGTGAAGATAATGTTACATATAGGACATTACGCATCATAAATAGTGGTGAAGATAATGTTACATATAGGACATTACGCAACATAAATAGTGGTGAAGATAATGTCACAAACAGGACATTATGTAACATATATAGTGGTGAAGATAAGGTTACTTACAGGAAATTACGCAACATAAATAGTGGTGAAAGATATAGTTACATACAGGACATTACGCAACATAAATAGTGGTGAAGATATGGTTACATAAAGGACATTACGCAACATAAATACTGGCGGAGATAATGTTACATACAGGACATTACACAACATATATAGTGGTGAAGATAAGGTTACATACAAGACATTACGCAACATAAATAGTGGTGAAGATATGGTTACATACCGAAACATAAATAGTGGTGAAGATATGGTTACATACAGGACATTACGCAACATAAATACTGGCGGAGATAAGTTTACATACAGGACATTAAGCAACATAAATAGTGGTGAAGATAAGGTTACATACAGGACATTGCGCAACATTTGTTTGCCATAACCTGACTGAAACAATTAAATTCCTAGCTCTAAAAAACAAGTTAACCGTTCGTTCCTTTTCTTTTTGATCATCCGTCGTAATGCAATCATTATTTAAAACAACAGAAAGTCAAAAACGAGCACATCAAACAGAATATATTGGCGTTAATTAGTGATCAGTCAAACTTAATGAGCCTATATATCGTGATATAAATACAATTGGCAATAAAAGACATAGAAAAGCGCTAAAAGCAGCCTATTTATATAATAAATTCTGCACGTTGCATTAAGTTTCTGGCTAATGCTGACATTTAATTAGTTGAAAGTACGCTAACACCGGTTGCTGTCTCATAAACAGGGGGTAAATACGCGTTAACCAATCATATCTTCCGTTATCGTTTAACCAAGTAATGGATCGCATGATCCTGATAATTCAAATAGAGTACGATTTTCAGAGCACTTTAATGTGGAATTGTCTGTCATATAAGGACAATTTAAATGATTTGTAGATTGCGTATTAAATCAAAAGGTTTCATTCGTGATGGAATGTTTGTTTGCACTCATATTTACATACCCTTGATACTTCCGGTTGAAAAACAAATATCGTCTAATTTCGAATAAATTTCCCGGTTGATGCAGTCGAGGCAACTGCGTACGACTGAGTACGCAGCATGACTAAACAGAAAATGTCTGTTTGAAAAACACTGACCTGAGTTCCTCTTTTATATCATTATCCATCTCCCACGGCATGTTATTATTTCTACTTAAACGACGGGAAAATAATTTAAATATAATATTTTTAATTCGTATTTTTTTCTGCCTTTAGGATGACTGTTTTAAACACCAGTAGTAAATGGTAAATAGTAAAATTCTTTATTGCTTACAAAAAGTCGCGATTTTTAATCGTAAAACATTATATCTATTCCGGAGAAATGTAAGAGTTTTGTATAAACACGATTTTAATACTGAAACGAGAAGCATTGTACTATTACGGATTTATTTAACCCTTAACCCGCTAAGCACGACTACAACATTCTTTGCGTCCATTGCGTCCAGATCAGCCTGCGAGTAACTCACATAAATAAGAATGGTCTTAATTCAAAGAAAGAACTGTCCAATATATATGTATTGGGTTAAGGGTTAATACACTGGGGAATAGGACAAGTGTGTATACATCTGTAAACACATAACTTTCCTTGTCTAAGATAGCCACTTTCTTTTATTGCAAGGTAACCAGTTGATTTTGAATTGTTGTTTAACGTCCCATCAACTTATTATCTTAAATTATTTCGAGCCGCACTAAAGATAGGGGAAAGATATATTGAAATCTGCCCTACTCTCCCTATCTTGTAGATTCATATGGACATGTAGCCTCGTTCACCCGACCCGCTTCTGATTTCTTCGCTATGCTATGCTATACGGATTCAGAACCAGGGCCTGGGGGAAAATCGGACGTTTGAAATGATCACTTAGGTTGGGTCAATTTTGGCGGGACTATGAGAGAATATTCAGTGCTGCATACATGTTTTAAGCGTCAAATAAATTTAATAAACTTCGGGATCATCAAGCCCAGTCTTTGTGGCTTTAAAACAGAATATCGCTTAAGCCGGTGCTAGGAGGCGTGAGGGGTGTTGCACTTGACATTACCTCTCATGAACAGACTCAATAAAACTGAGTCTGCTACTTGTATCTTTTGTTGCTTCCAAGGGATCCACATTTTCAGTATTTATTAATTTTGCTACCTTTTCTGTTTGACTTTTACCCGTTGTTTGAAGGACGTATACTAGTGATGACAACATGATGACATTGAATATAACAAACTACTGGATATCCAAATGTATTCTTACGAATTACCAAATTTTCTCAAAAAACTGGCATAACCAATTTAAGTCTTGCTTTGTATGTACAGATGACATACTTTCTTTGCATATTTTTAATTTGACAAATTCTTTTCAAGCCCTGATCAATCTAAAGAGCGTCACCTCACATATTTACAAAAATGAAGCTGGTAGATGGAATAGGCAGGACAGATTACAAGTACTTGAACGACTCTGATTTTTCGTTATGAATTAAAGATGAATATAATTTTGTTTTAAAATGCAACCAAAAAAAAATTTGATTTATTTTTTGGAGTAGACCTACTATGATTAAGTTTATTAATCTGATACGTTTCGTTTAAAGTAACATAATTATAAAATAAGTTTTGCATATATATATGCCATGCTTTCGAGAAAAATAATGTTATTATGTAGACAGTATACTTTTCATTGAAGTATGAATGTGATTTATATTATATATGGTGTTTGCCGGTGGTCGTTTGTTACCGGGGTATTTTGTAAAAATCCCATTCCCATGATGCAATGTATGTCCATAAGGCCATTTGTATGCAAATATGTTGACCTAGATTGCCGTTATGTGTCATCACAGGAATAAAATCAAAATCATGAAATAATTTGCATTTTTAAAAAGGATCTTAACAAATACCTAATATTTTCTCGTATTTTTCTCTTTTTCAGAAAAAAAATAGCATGCCTGTCTCAGAAGTGATCAAATTTGTTTGTTTGGTGTCGTCTGCAAGTTTTAAGCTTGGCCATCAATCAGGTAACATGTTTCCAAATATGACCAACATCCGGTGCTAACATAAAACAAGAGGCCCAAGATGGCCTGTGGACGCTCTACTTGCTAAACATAAAGTTTATGTATAATATCATTCAACCGGAACATGGCGATGATATACGCAACAAGGCTTGGTACTGATCATCCCTAACAAGTTTTGTTGACATCCAACCAGAGGTTAAGGAGAACTAGTCTGTACAAAGTTAGGTATTAAAACCTTTAAGGAGTCACAACTCTGCCAAAATTCATTCAACCAGAACACGGCAATGATAGGTGTAACTAGGCTTGGTACTGATCATCCCCACCAAGATTCGTTGAAATCCGGCAAGGAGTTAAGAAGAGACTAATCTGGACAAAGTTTGTATATTAAAACGTTTAAAGGGTCATAACTCTGCCAAAAATCATTCAACCGGAACACGGCGATGATTAGCACAAGTAGACATGGAACTGATCATACTTAAAAACTTTCGTTTAAATCCGGCTCAGGAGAAACAAGTCAGAACAAAGTTTGTGTATTAAAACTTTTAAAGGGACATAACTCCGCCAAAATCATTCTACCGGAATACGGCGACGATATGTACAATTAGGCTTAGTACTGATCATCCCTGAAAAGTTTCACTGAAATCCGTCCAAATGAAGGCCTTTTCGTCTTAATGAGGCCAAAATATAGCATATTGCACAAAATCAAGGGCCATAACTACTGTGTAAATTGTCAAACCTGGCTGTCTTTCTAATTTATCGGAGCTTTATTGATAACGATCGGATGAAAAATGAATGACCTGTTACTGGTCCGATCTGGCTGGTTAAAATAAAAAATAAAATAAATAAAAATATAATGAAAAAAACAACAACAAAAAAACACGAAAATATGAATGAAATATTTTTTTTAAAAAATAAAAATAAACGAAACAAATGTAATAATAATAATAAAAAAAGTAAAAATATCTGGTAAAGTTTGTTAAAGATCAGATGAAAAATGAAGGCCCTATCGTATTAACGAGGCTACAATGTATCATTTTTAACAAAATCAAGGGCCATAACTCCACTGTTACTGGTCCGATCTGGCTGGTTTAAGAACTTGTCCGAGCTTTCATTGATATTAACAATCTGGTACAGGTTGGTAAAAATCGGATGAAAAATGAAGTCCCTATCAATGAATAGTATTTTTAACTAAATCAAGGGCCGTAACTCCGCTGTTACTGGTCTGATCTGGCTGGTTTTCACACTTTTCCGAGTTTTGTTCGATATTAACAATCTGTTAAAGTTTGGTAAAGATCGGATGGAAAAAAAAGGCCCTATCGTCTTAATGAGGCAATATATAGCATTTTTAACTAAATCAAGGGCCGTTACTGCTCCGATCTGGCTGGTTTTCGAACTTGTCCGAGCTTTCATTAATATTAACAATCTCTTTATCGGATGAAAAATGAAGGCCCTATCGTCATAACGAGGCAAAATATAGCATTTTTAACTAAATCAAGGGCCATAACTCCGCTGTTACTCGTCCGATCTGGCTGATTTTCGAACTTGTCCGAGCTTTTATTGCTATTAACAATCTGTTAAAGTTTGGTAGAGATCGGTTGAAAAATGATGGCCCTATCGTCATAACGAGGTAAACGTTAACAGACGGACGGACAGACGACGGACGGACGATGGACGGGCGGACGGGCGACGGAAGGACGACGGACGACGGACAACTCGCCACCCCATAATGCCAGGTGTTATACCTAAACACTGGTATACCGCCATCTTTGTTTTTTGTACGAGACTTGATGTGACCTATTTTCGGTGATAATTTTACAATGAAAACACTTACAAAAAAAAAGAAAATTGTTTATTGATATTGAAAGATTGTAGATTATGTTATCATCCTATCGCACATAGTTTTAAAATGTTATAGTTTCGCTTTCAACTGGATGCATTTTTTGACAACTACCCCGGTATTTAGAGGAGCAAGCATAATATATATTACGCTACAATTATATTTGTGTCATGTTTTTTATACTTCAATTTAAAAACACACAATCAAATAACATTATACTTTTGTTTTCCATAGTTTGCATTTCAAATTTAATTGCTTGACGATTGAACAGGAAGAAAAAAAAATTGCTGAAGCAACCTGCACTTTTGTATTTTACTAATCATAATATTTGTTGTAAATTTAAGATGTAATACGATGCAATGAGGTCATTGATTTCTTTTGACATGAAATCATCATTTATAACTATTTTATCAACACATTGTATGGCATTGTATTTTTGTCATCGCGAGCTTTAAAGTTGTTTGATTAGCTGAATCAAAAGCCATCAATCAAAAGTTATCAAAATCATATAATGCACCACTATAGTAATCACCTATTGATGAGCCCTCGATGTCTGTCCCTGCCACGACTTGTGTAGTGCTAATGTTGAAGCCAAGAGCTGAGAAGAGTAATGGAATGTACAGACCATCCTGACAGTTCCGTGACGCCCATTTTGGAGACATCCCCAGGGTAACCGTGGCTTCCTCCAAACTCTGTCGGAAACAAAAGCAAACTAATATTCACAAGAGAAGTTCATTTAGATAACACTCCTGAGGAATCGGTACATTGCGAGAACAGGTTAGTGCATAGTACGAATGTTTAGAGCAATGAAATGTATGAACAAACTGTGACGGTGTTTATTTTGTGTGGCTTATCATGTAACTCCGTCAATTTCAAACGCAACAATTATACTTGGAATTATTAAAGTATTAACCGATAATGATTCTTATCTTTTCAGTTCGTAAATTGTGTTATTTGTATCTAGTTATGCCATTTCATTGTCATACTGTGTATTAAAGTTGAGAAAAACAATTTCGAAAGCTGTATGGTTGATGTGAATGTCATACCAATATGCATGTTAGCACTAAGAAACTATCTGCAATTTTGTCACTGTACGCTACGAAGTAGATGGGATCACCGTACTAAAAGTTAGGATCTACATCAATAGCCGTAGAACGATAGATAGAATACACGCTTGTATAATAGCGAGATGATTCTAATGCACCGCACTGTGCTCTCTGCGTACAGATTCCCCAGGAGTGGCTAATGCTGTGTTATATTTGGTTTAAACATATTTTATTTAAAATATATAGCAATACACAATATTTGTACACGAGCAACAAAAGGAATTGAATGTTGTTTAACGGCTCATCAACACAATATATGTTATTTAGAGCCGCCCCAGAGAGAGGGCAAGGATACATAGGATACCGGGAACCTGCCCTACTCTTATTATCGAATAGATTCCTATGGTTCTTTTACGTGCTCGGATAGACCGATACACGGGACCGCCCGGTTTACGTCCCCATCCGACGGACGAGGCTGAGGGAAAGGAGAAGAAGGAAAGATAAAATATTATAGAGTTCAAATCCAAAGACTGAAACAATTCTCGAAGTAGAAGATAGCGGCTAAGATAAACTTTAAATACGTATGTATCAATTGGTACAACTAATGCATGAAGTGGCAAAACGAAAAAAAAACAAAGGCCAACACTTTTTATAAGGAAACATCTAAATCATTCGTTCTGCATTAGAGTAGAACGAAACTAAGAAATACGAAAAACAAAAAGCGTATGAAAATAAAAAGAGAAAAAAAGAGAAAGCCAGTAAAAATAAAACCTAATTTTTTTTTTTATATATTTAACATGTTGTTATATTAACTTTCGAGTAAAATTTTGACCCAATAAAGACATTCTATAATCCCCAGTTCTAAACATAGTTCATAAAAACAATAACATACAAAAGATGTCAAGAAGGTCATTAACGGTTTATGAAACAACACATTAGGTAAAGATTTTACTTCCGGTTACTATTACATTTACAAGTATACTCAAACAGTAGCATGAACTATGTTACGATGCTATGATATGATCGACGCAATTACCTCAACGACTTTGACATTTAAAGTTCTGTTTAATGGCCTGACACATTGATACCACCTCACTGGACCAACACAAGTCAGTAATTCGTTAATTTGTAAATCAAGAGATGTTTAAAGTGGAGGTTTAAGCTGCCGATTTAGAATATTCACGTATTATTTACCACAAGAAAAAGGCATACAGCTTCAACATGCGGTGTTCGGGCATTCTAAATTTTACTTGAACAATATCAAATGTCACCTTCTAAGAAAACACTTTTGACAAGATGCTTATTTGGCAAACAGATATTGAAATAAAAGAAAACCAAAACATGGTTTAAGCTAGCTCACAATTAACACAATAACATACGAAATGGCAAATGGAATTATGTTTGTAACATATATATGCATAATAGGTAACTTCGCACACTCAGTATTTCCTAACATACTAAATATATATGTTGGTAGGATTTATTTTTATCTTTTTTTTCATCTATATTCACGACAAACCAACAAATATTCTATGTATTAAATACTTTTTATCATGCAAGACTATCAAACTGTTTCAAACAGAAAATACATTTCGTTCCGACAATTCCCCCTTTAACGTATTCGCGGATAAATATAGTGAGCCTGCGCGTGAGGCGATTTACATATATTTAGTGCGCGTAGAATATAGTTCTAAACGTTGACACGAATTATGAGCAAATGTAGCAAAAAGTAGTTCCATTTTTTCCGGCAGTTCTTATATTCTCACTGTGAAAATATAAACAATGAAAATATAAGGTTTATTCTAACCATACAATCCACTATTTCACTGGGAAGTATATAATAGATAACATATTCGTACCGTTTTGCAGTATTTTCTTGCATCATTCTGCAGTTTTACCAAATCCAAAACTCCAGGTTCATCCATGACCCCGAGGTCTTTTGCAATGTAATATATAATACCGAACGTGAAGAAATTCCTTCCTCCAACAGACGGCTGGTACACCTGTCCAATAGAGCACGGTTTGGGGAAGCACATGTCGTCGTCTGCGGGACTAAGGTAATGCCGTAGTAGGCTTTCACACAAGGAAGCGTTGCCTCCGCCAACCATACCAACCGTCGTCTCCCCTAATGAACCGTTTGACTTGTCCCCTGTGGAAATATGTTTTTTAAATAATATTAGTAAATTTAACTCATGCTAAAATTGGTATTCAGTGATTGTACAATTTATAATAGAAAAATATGTCACTGTAACATTTTATTGCATACTAATAAGGTCATCAAACAATTAGAGGTTACAGATATATTGCTGTAAGACGTTGGGACACCCACGTGACAACCCGCATAACTATCATGGTACCCCGTGAACCACACGCCGGACAATATAGGTAAATATATTTGGAATAGAAACGTACCGGTAAGCATGCACGGATTAATGACAACGTTTGCATTTGGATTTTTTCGAATCAAGTATTCGATGATCCGTTGATTCATCATGGTGGCACCGTACGACAGATGACTGTGGCAATACACCGAATATTCTCTACCGGAAACCATAACTGGCATTTTCCCGGCATATATTGGATCTTCAGGTATGAAAGCGATCTGGGCAGAACCTCCCCCAAGCTCTACTAATCCGTAACTGTCCGCCATTTTACTGAAATAAACCAAATGCATATGATATTATTATAGTTAGGTTATGCCAAAACAATGTATGATTGTGATATTACCCACTTTTAGACTACATTTATCAATTATATATTTTTTATTTAACCACTCATCTCTGTAAATATATCATTTATGTAAATATATCATTGTTAAGATCTTCCCTTCTTATATACACGTATACATTTCTTCTGTGTATTTATGAAACGTTTTGTCGATGACTCATTATTTAATGACAAATTATCCTTTAGAGGAAAGGTCACTTAACAAGACGATTATGGTAGATCTCAATCTAGCCGTGTCGTGCACTTAATGGTGTATCTCAATCTAGCCGTGTCGTGCACTTAATGGTGTATCTCAATATAGCCGTGTCGTGCACTTAATGGTGTATTCTCTTGCTCTGGCTTCTGTGAATTTTCGTGTATATTTTAGAGTTAACTGACAGATTATTGAAATTTAGAACTTTACGACGGTAGATAAGTCGCTTAATTGGCGCAAATTGTATTTAATGGCGACACGATAGTGGAGCCTTTGCGACACGTTAGTGGATACATTAGGGACGGGCCGTAACTAATGTTGTAGAACTTGTGGCACAACCCTTTTGCAAACTTATGCAAATGTTGCTAAAAATATGTTTAAACCAAACCATTAAACACCAACTGCTGTCGTGAACTTAATGGTATACTAGAGACTTCTGCCAAGTCATTTAGTACTTGTTTGTGTTGTGGCTTTCTATGCTTTCTTTTCGTATTCATATGTACATGATCGTCTATGTGTTAAACTTATATTAGCTATTAATGCTGCCTAGTCTGTTAGAGAATATAGCCTGTCTGGGATTTCTTTATTTACACTGCCTCGTTTTATTAGGATGGCAATAGGGTAAGAGTGAAGTTTGGTGCACCCTAGAACCACCTGACTTGACCACACTGCGGCATTGTTTTGTTAATGACAGTTCCAATGTGGTAGCCTTATTGTCAACCATTTTATGTTTGTGATGCATATATTTTACGTTTTATTTTTCGTTCTATTTTTGTTTGTTTTGTGTGCGCGTTTTTGGTTAATATGTTCTTAGAATGCTAAATTTCCTGTTCGTACTCTTATGATTATTCAGCATGATAAAAACAAATGTCCAGTTCAGAAGTAAAATAACCCAACAGCGAATATGCACATTTCCATTTATAACTCGCGTTCATACATTCAGTAATGCAACATTAAGTTTAATTATGTAGTCACTGGATGACAAATAATTACAATTATTACAAAGAAAGGGAGCAAACTCTTCCAAATATCTAAACATCAAGTTAAACAATTGTCTAGAGTTACCTAATCCGGATTTTGGATATTATTGCAGGTAAAGTGTTTACATTTGATTCAATTGTTTAATAAATTTCAGATTTCTACAAACAAGATTTCATACAAATTTCATATTTCAAACCTTGATGCAATCACGATTTATAAGACAAATAAAATGGCCGCCGAACTAGATTATAGCAAATATATACTTCATCGCTCTACGACACGGTGTTCGGATATAGAGACAGTTAACTGGAATAATTACAACTTAGTAGGTCGGCTTGAATGAATGCAGCATATTGAAGGCTGTCATTATTGATGACAACACGGTGAATATTTATATACAGAATAAATAAATATTGGGGGGGGGGGGGGGGGGGGGGTTGCGCCATCAGTGCCGTGAACGTGTTGTTATTGTCATCCCAATTATCAATTATACACATTTATGGTACCTAAAGATTGCCCCTTTTCGGAGCAGAATTGATAAGCCATTTTCTTTCCTTTCATATCATAATACCGAGCCTAAGTGGATGCACTTGAAGTTCATGTAGACAACATTGACGGCAGCAGCGAGATGACCATTTTGACTACATGTATGCCGTTAGAATGTAGGTTGGTAATCTATATCTAACTACAAGACGCTACTTTAGTCAATATTCAAAATCAATGTGCAGCCAAATTTGTTGACAACTTTTCAATTCATTTTAGAGCATTTGAATACCATTTATCATTTCCGCAGACCTTACTCACAACAAGAGTTTGTTCAAGGGGGTACATCAGTTCATGATGTTGGAACCGCCTTGTTAAGGTTTAAACTTTGAATACACCATATGGCCAGGACGGAGTCGGATGTAAAATGCTGAATTAACCCTGGTGCGTAACCTATGTAGCAAATGTCAATGTGCAGAATCAATTTCTTTGCAAATAAGGGATCATGTATTGTCTCATTCATTCTGTTTAGGTTCTTAAGAATAGAAAATATCATTATTTGTAAATTTTAAGTCAGACTCCTAAACCCCTTTGAAAAGCCTTATGTATTCCCTTTAAAGGTAAATTAATAAACAGGTGCTCACTTACCTACATATTCCTAGTACTTAGTTTCATTTTGTCTTCGAGATATAGTATATCTGATATAATATATCTGTTTGACCCATGTATACAGGGTTAGTTATGTTTGGGCATGTTTTCCTTAATATCTAACATTCGTCTCTAGGTAAAATGTGTATCGTTATATATGCTGGTTAAGCTTTCACAGTGGTAATTTAGCTGACACGTACGGTTGACTATCTAGGTCAGTAGGCTGCTGGGGTTTTAAAGGGATACAAGGCAAACTACATTAACATTTGCTCCTCGATTTACTTATCCTGCGTCATTTTGACTTTAAAACCGCTTGCAGGTAATTAAATAAAAAATAATTTTGTTTTCTCTCTTAAAACAAATTTAAATATATATATATATATATATTATTGATGCAATATTATACAAAGTTAGTAATATGTAAAACTAATTTGCTTCGAACTATTGAACAAATGCACTTCAGAGAAAACTAACGGGCAAGAACTTTTGATGTTGCAAACTGGTTGCTACAGATATCAGCTATTCGGTTTTATAACTAAAATAATCCCATATAGACTTATTGAATTAACACTATAATAATAATAACTTGTTTTTCATGCAGAATCGCAGATACCACATACACAGTGTTGTTACAGATGCCAATATATTAATGTTGCACTCTTGTAAAGAGTTGTTTTAAAAGCATTTAAATTACGAAACGAAACATTATATAGAAATGAGTAAATATAGGTAATTTATTTTACCGAATGTGTTATGAAATGTATGGTTCAGTATTTATTTATATTATGTAGTAATACGCCTTCTCAATGCTTAAGTCCACTTAACAAATGATAGAAATGTTGTGCGCGTGAGTGCGTAAGTGATTGAGTGAGTGCATGCGTGCGTGCCAGTATACGTGCATTTTGCTGTGACTGTCGTAGATTAACAAAAGTTTCTTGTTTGTAAAATCCTACACTGTTGCCATGTTTTATGTAACTGTATATTGTATCCTCACGGGCTTTTAAGCCTATTGGAATTTGGAAATAAAGTTATCATATCATATGTTTATGGTTTATTTATTACCGATATCATATTGCGAGTTTCTTAGCTTTACTATCCAGGGCTGAGTTATTAGTCCCCACTTACATATAGCAAGAAATATAAAAAGATCGGACAGGGAAAGTAGCATTCAAGAAGGACAGTCAACCACAAAACACAGAAACAAACACGCAAATAGACAAACAAGAAGGCAAAAACAATAATAAATGCAAACGACATCACAAACACAAAATGGCTGACAATAGGGCTACCGCCTTGGAACGGTCAGTGGCAAAGTAGGCCACTGGGGGTTTAAACCGGTTCTAGGGTGCACCAAACCTCACACTTACCCTACTGTCATCCCATTAAAACAGGACAGTGTAAATAAAGAAATCCCCGCCATGATCTAATCTCTAACCAACAAGGCAGCATCAATAGGCAATATAAGTAAAACACAAATATGCTCGTGTAAATATAATACAAAAAAACAATAGCCTAGAAAGCCACAATGAAGGTACTCAATGACTTGGCAGAAGCCAGAGCAGTAAGAACAAGGTCTATTACAGACTTCTAGTATGCCTCACAATTACTACAGACGTGAGTCCCATGCTGCTTTATGTAAACTTACATCGTTCCTACTATGTAGCATATGCACTTGTCCGGAATATACATTAAGTATATAAGGCCATATTTCTGTTTATCCAGAATATTCAATTATTAAATAATTCTCGAGTTGTCCGCAATATATAGTGTATAAGTTTATAGTTATTGACCAGGTCATGTACGGTCAAATGCTTATACGTATTTCCGTTATGATTCATGATGGATGACAACGTTCTGTCATCAAATTCTTATTCGTCCGTTTCTTCAGAAAGCTCAAAAAAAAAATGGCATGGCTGAGACCCCGGGTTTTTTGATACGTGCTTGCCCGCCTATAGCTTCTCTTATGGCGGGACACGTGCACACGTGTTGTCTACGCGTCTTTACGTGTCTTGACATTGCCAGCACGTATCTGCTTAACATTGAATGAAAACGATATATATTACATGATGAATAAACATGAATTTATTAGTATGTTTCCGATATCCGGAGTATAAATTAAAGTAAACATTTCTAATCTCGGCGATCTTCCGATTTTCCGGAGTCTAATATATTCAGCGATCTTCCGATTTTCCGGAGTCTAATATATTCAATGACCAGCCAAAATGCCGATTGTTTTCATACAGGGCGGCGGTCACATTTATTTTAAAATATTCCCGATAGTCCGGAATATACATATTCTTGACCTTCCGATTTTTCGGAGGCTAAACTATTCAATGACCAGCCAAAATGCCGATTGTGTTTATACAAGGCGTTGGTACAATTTATTTGAAAATATTCCCGATTGTCCGGAATATACGTATTGATGCATTGTCCGAAAAAGTTCGTATTGTCCGAAATAAGTAATTATACGTTGAACTGTCAATATTTCCGATTGTCCGGAACAAGCAGTTTATGTTCAACTGTCAATATTTCCGATTTTCCGGAATATGAAACTATTGAAGCTGATCTGTCACTACCTCCGATTGTCCACAAGATGAAATAAATGTCGAATTGCCAATATGTCCGATTGTCCGGAATAAGTAATTATATGTTCATCTGTTTCTGATTGTCCAGAACATAATGAACATACGTTGAACTATCACTTTATCTATACATTATTAATTATAATGCCATATTAAAATCAGCCATGGCAATTATGCCGAAAATAACATTAAAGATGATACTCAGTCAGGTTTTTCTATGTTTTTTATGCAATCCCACTTTTGTAATAACTACATTCAAGCTTATATTATTACCCAGAATGCCAACGGCACATCGTGATACCAAAAGAAGACACACAAAGCGCAAGCTCCATACTTTAACGCAATCGGTAAAATCATTGCAATCCGATTGAATTGAACACATTGAATAACTATGGCACATTAAGGTAGATTAATGTAGATTAATGTAGATTAAGGTAGATTAATGTAGATTAAGGTAGATACTCAAGTGGAAGAGGAATTATAGAATTCACAGAAGGAAGTCAAACGCAAAATTCAAAATAAACAACACTAATGTGAATAAATAATCAATTAAAAAAGAAACAGCAAGAAAGAAATCACGCTCGAAATAGTTTCCAATGGGTGAACTGCCTTGGAACAGTCATGGACAAGAAGGCCGCTGCCTTGGAACAGTCATGGACAAGAAGGCCGCTTGGAGATTTAAACCAAATCGTGGATGCACTATATCCTTCTCTTATCCTTTTGATATTTAAAAAACGGGACAGTGTACAGAAATAAATCACAGTCAAGGTATATGACATTACAAATAGCGGGGTCTGAACCAAAAAACACGCATTCAAAACAAATTACAAGGAAAAAGACAAAAAAATATGCGACACCGCAAACACAATGATAAAAGGGGTACCGCCTTGAAACGGTCAGTGGTAAAAAGGCCGCTGGGGGTTGTTTTAACCAAGTTCTAATCAGCACCAAACCTCTGTTTTATCCTATTGTCCCAATAAAACAATAAAGAAATACCCCGCCAGGCAATATCCTCAAACACACTAGGCTGCAATAATGGACAATATAAGTTAAAAAAGAAAGAAATAAAAATCTGACAGGGAAAGTAGCATTCAATAACGACAGTCAACCACAAAACACAAAAACAAACACGCAAACAGACAAACGAGAAGGCAAAAGTAATAACAAATAAAAACGACATCACTAACACAAAAGGGTTGACAATAGGGCTTCCGCCTTGAAACGGTCAGTCGGGGATTTAAACCAGGTTCTACGGTGCACCAAACCTCACACTTACCCTGTTGTCATCCCAATTAAACGGGACAGTGTAAATAAAGAAATCCCCGCCATGAAATAATCTCTAACCAACAAGGCAGCGTTTAAAGGCAATATAAGTAAAACACCTAGATGCTCGTGTATATATAAATACAAAAAAAACAACCAAAAAGCCTAGAAAGCCACAATGAAGGTACTCGATGACTTGGCAAAAGCCAGAGCAACAAGAGAATAAACCATTGAGGGCACGACAAGACAAGACCGCGGACAAACATCAAACGCCACCGACCTAATGGGCTTTATGTAGGTGTCATCATAGGGTCCACATCCTGTCCGGTCATCGTATAATTAAAGAGGAAAGCGCAGTGGCGAACTGTAAAAGGGTCCACCACCAAGCATGCAGTACGTTTCAAAATGATAGGGTCATAACCTCTTTTGATAAACCTGTTAACAAGTTTAACAAAGATAGTATGAAAGTGATCATGACCAAGAATCTTACGAAGTTTGTAAATCACATCACTATAGAAGTCAGATTGTGATAGTCCTTGTCGCAGAAGAGTCCTTAAATTGCTTTTATATTTCATAAAAAGATTAGGGTTGCGATAATAAAAGTTTGCAAAGGTTTTACGAAGTTTATGGTAACGGTAACCCTGATGGAGTAGCTTTTTAGTTATACACAGATTACGAATATTAAAGTCCTCAACTAGAAAGCTACAAAGCAAGTACTCAGTGACATGGCAGAAACCAGAGCAAGACGAGCATAAACCATATATTATACGACGATTTTGACGTCAGAAAATCACACATAACAAACAGTGGATATTGTCTTGGTACTAAAAAGGAATAATGGTCGGCCATTTTGACGAGTACTTATTGCTATAATTATTATTGCACTACCCTATATTTACCGATCGGAAGAAGAACATAAGTGAACAGAGAAGGCGATTAAACACCATCCTTATCAGGCGATCTTATGTGGGGTTGTTAGAGACATGAAAACGTTGAAAAGAATGTCAGTCCATTTTAGAAAGTAAAACTAAAACAAAAATATACTTCTTTTAAAATTATTTTCCGCTAAATAGTTGAATAATTTCTGCGGGTTTTCTAGATCTATAGAGAGATTTCCACTATATGAACGTTATATGTTCAGTATTTTAAATATTTTCATATTGAACATTATTCGTTGTCAAGCTTCTGATCAAAACCTCGGAACACGTGTCATCGGTTTGCACGGAGAAATGTAAAAACATAGTGATAAAATGTCCAAATAAGTAGATGTACCTGGAATGTTTGATTTGTCTATCAAGAATCTAGATCCGGTCCAACTACTAACTATGCCACTAGAGAAATTCAAATTTACTGAATAGATTACGTCAACTTGTCGTTCCCTTAATGGTTTATTGTCCTGTTGCTCTGGCTTCTGCCAAGTCAATGAGTACCTTCATTGTGGCTTTCTAGGCTATTGCCTTTTTTTGTATTATATTTACACGAGCATATTTGTGTTTTATTTATATTGCCTATTGATGCTGCCTTGTTGGTTAGAGATTAGATCATGGCGGGGATTTCTTTATTTACACTGTCCTGTTTTAATGGGATGACAGTAGGGTAAGTGTGAGGTTTGGTGCACCCTATAACCGGTTTAAACCCCCAGTGGCCTACTTTGCCACTGACCGTTCCAAGGCGGTAGCCCTATTGTCAACCCTTTTGTGTTTGTGATGTCGTTTGTTTTTATTATTACTTTTGCCTTCTTGTTTGTCTGTTTGCGTGTTTGTTTCTGTGTTTTGTGGTTGACTGTCCTCCCTGAATACTACTTTCCCTGTCCGATCTTTTTATATTTCTTTGTTCTTAAAGATATAACCCAATGGAAATAAAAGCAATCATAAATCAACATAAATTAGATTTTTTGAATTCTAATGCACTTAAAATGTCATTAAGTTTGTTAATGATTTATCTGCAACCATTTTACGACTGGTTGGATGAAGAAACCGCTGAAATACACATTAATTGGTCTTCATTTGTATGTATTCGAGTACATGTTGTAGCGCTAAGTGGTCGGAAATTATATTAGTATGAGGCTGCAACTAATAACGTTATTGGAGAATATAGCCATATGACATTAAGTAGCTGTAAAAAATGTAACACTGAGCATCACGTCACGGATTTTTTTTTTTGAAAAATAACGCGCTGAAAGTTACTAACTGAAGACGTCATTTCGCCAAAACAACTATTTCTGTTCATGACAACTAAACTGAATGTTGTTTAACGAATCATCAACACAGTATATGTTATTTAGAGCCGCACCAGAGAGAGGGGAAGGATACATAGGAATCCGGGAACCGTGCCCTACTCTTAATATCGAATAGATTCCTATGGTGCTCGGAGGATAGACCTATACACGGGACCGCGCGGTTTACGTCCCCATCCGACGGACGAGGCTAAGGGAATGTGTCTTGCCCAAGAACACACCAACGAAACTCAGTGGCACCACGGAGGATTGAACCCGGGGCCTCCGGTTACAAATCTGCCGCGCTACCTAAACACAACAGGCAAAAAGAGCGTAGTTATAACTTTAGAAAGCGTTTGCTAACAAAGAAAGCGTGGTTGGTTTAAACATGTACTAGTATCATTTTATAGTCTAGAGGCCACTCCATGATTTTTGAGTCGAGTTCAACATTTTGCGAAGAGGATAGAGACAGGCATCAGTCGAAAGAGTAATACCTTGCCTTTGTCGTGGTACCCGTGTTCAGATCAGATTTTGTATGTGACAGGGGTAAATTGAGGTCAAAGGTCATAACCCTTTTTCAGAATATTTAATTGAAAAATTGTTGAAAGCCATTATTTTGTTTATGCACGTAGCATATTTCTGTCATAAGCAAACAGAAGCAAAAGGCTTACATGTGAGCTGATATGCGGTGATAAGTCTTCGTCCGTCGTCCGTCCGTCCGCCCATCCGCCTTCGGTCCGCACATCCGCCGTCTGTTCGGAAGAACTTCTAGTAACCACTCAATTAATTTTGAATCGCGTTCAGCATTTTGCGAGGAGCATATAGATAGGTATCACTCGAAAGGGTAATATATCACATTCTACGTGGTAACGTAGTTATGCCCTGATTTTGTATGTGACAGGGTAAATTGAGGTCAAAGGTCATGACCCTTTTTCAGAATAAATTGAATGTACATTTTTGAAAGCCATTATTATTTTGTAAATGCACAAAGCATATTTCGGTCATAAGCTAACATAAGTAAAAGGCTCAGAGGTGAACTGATATATGGTGATAAATCTTCGTCCGTCCGTCCGCTTATCCGCCGTCCGTCCGCCCATCCGGGAGAACGTCTAGTAGCCACTGAATGAATTGTGAGTCTAGTTCAACATTTTGCAACGAGCATAGGGACAGGTATCGCTCGAAAGGGTAGTACCTTACCTTTGTCGTGGTATCCATGTTCTGACCTGATTTTGTATGTGACAGGGGTAAGTTGAGGTCAAAGGTCATGACCCCTTTTCAGAATATTTAACTGAACAATTGAATGACTGTAAATTTTTTAAAACCATTAATATTTTGTTTATGGGCCGCGAAGCATATTTCGGTCATAAGCTAACATAAGAAAAAGGCTCAGAGGTGAGCTGATATACGATGATAAGTCTTCGTCTGTCCGTCCGTCCGCCCATCCGCCGTCTGTCCGGGAGAACGTCGAGTAGCCACTCAATGAATTGTGAGTCGACTTCAACATTTTGCGAGAAGCAACGAGACAGGTATCACTCGAAATGGTAATAGTTGTCGTGGTACCCGTGTTCTGCCCTGATGTTGTATGTGACAGGGATAAATCGAGGTCAAAGGTCATGGTCCTTTGCAGAATTTTAATTGAAAAATTCAATGTACATTTTGGAAAATCATTGTTATTTTGTTTATGCGTGAAGCATCTTTAGGTCATAAGTTAAAATAAGTAAAAGGTTAAGAGGTAAGCTAATGTACGGAGATAGTTCTTCGTTTGTCGTCCGTCCGTCCGTCCGTCCGTCCGTCCGCCAATCTGCGGTTCGTCCGCCCATTTGCTGTCTATCCGGACGAAGGTCGAATAGCTGCTCTATGAATTGCGACTCGAGGTCAAAATATTGCGAGCAGCAAAGAGCTTGCTATCACTCGAAAGGGTATTCTTTCGCCTTTTTCGTAGTACCCATGTTCAGCCCTGATTTTGGATGTAATCGGGGTAAATTGAGGTAAAACATCATGACCCATGTTCACAATAATTAAATAAAAAATGACATGCAATTTTTAAAAAGCATTATTGTGTTTGTGTATGAAACTACGTTTAGCTAACATGAGCCAAAGTTTCATATATAATGATAACGCTTTCCGTCCATCAGCCCATCCGCCGTCTCATCTGCCCATACGGAATATGTTGACCACTCGACGAACTTTGAGTCGAGTTAACATTTTGATAGTGTTATAGAGACCGGTATCGCTCGAAAGGGCATTTACTTGCCTTTATCGTGGTACCCATGTTCAGTCCTGATTTTGGATGTGATGTGAAAGGAATAAATTCAGGTCAACGGTCATGACCCTGTTTCACAAGAAAAACAAATGAATGTAGCATTTAAAAAAATCTTATTTCTTGTTTATTTACAAAATCACATATCGATCGCGTATTATCACAAATGAGCCGAAGGCTTAGAGAAAGTCTCAGAGATAAACTAGTATAATTTGATCTCTTCGTTGGACGTCCGTCTGTCCGTCCGCTGATCTTCCATCTCTCCGCCATTTGTCTTGCAAAGCGAGGTTTTTTTATTATTATTATTTTACTTTAAACGGCGTTTTCACATAAACAGTTTTGCCGATTTTGATCAAACTGTACTTGGGTGATTCTGATATCGTTGGTTTTCAAGTTTGTTAAAATAAGGTCAGTGCGACATCCAAGATGGTCGCCATTACCAAAAACAGTTTATATCTTAAAACATCTTTTTCCCAAGAACTGCTGAACAGATTTCGACAGTTTTTGCTCAGAAATGATTCCTAGGTACTGTACCATCAAGCTTGTTCAAACAAGTCCCATGTATAGAGATTTCACATGTTTCCATAGACATATATGAAAAGAGTCCTCACAAAAAATCTCTAAACCACGTGACACACACGTTTTTAGATATATGCATGTTAAATCATGTAAATAGAAACAATTTCGTTCGTTCGCTGTTTGTTTATTCATTCGCTCGCTCACTCACTCGTTTGTTCATTCATTCATTCTTTCCATCATTTTTTTATTTTTTATTTTTTTATTTATGTATTTATTTATTTATGCGTTCGTTCTTTCGTTCGTTCTTTTGTTCGTTCGTTCGTTCGTTCGTTCGTTCATTCATTCATTCATTCATTCATTCATTCATTCATTCATTCATTCATTCATTCATTCATTCATTCATTCATTCATTCATTCATTCATTCATTCATTCATTCAATTCATTCATTCATTCATTCATTCATTCATTCATTCATTTGTTTGTTTGTTATTTTGTTTGATCGTTCGTTCGTACGTACGTTCATTCATTCGTTCTTTCGTTCGTTCGTTCGTTCGTTCAGTCATTCATTCATTCATGCATATCTTTACATAACTAATATATTTATTCTATCAAAACCTATTTTGCGAATGTCCTTGTCTTGCAAACACATATAAATTTTCATTTCATTTGTTAACTTTACACTGAATCATAAGGTCACATCACACCAAATGTTTCCTTAATATTCATTAATAAATCGTTATATTTTAAGGAATACTGGTTTACGTTTAACTATAACAGTTACCGCATAATATGGACACAGTGTTTCATATTGCCAACATTTAACTTCTAACGATATATGTTTTCATTTTAAGTTATCCTAATTCGTTCAGCATAGGTTGGATAATTTATTTTAAAAAACCTCACAAATCTCTAGTTTTCACACATTTCTGTTCTTCCCAACGACCCACATTTCTTTTATGTGATCCTTGAAACTACAACTTGGTTTAAAGCATTGAGATATGCGGATTAAGCACCAAACTGTTGAGAAGAAGAAAATGTTTGATAGGGAGAGATTTGCATATAAAATATTAAACACAAGAAGTTTTGTAGTTTTAGCAATAATGTAACCTCGGTCTATGACAAGCTCGCGCCAGAAGAATACATGTTATTTGGCCTTTTATTAATCTTTAAATGTGTTCTTTGTTTCTGTGTGTGTTTGTGGTTGACTGTCATCCTTGAATGCCGCTTTTCCTGTTCGATTTTTATATCTATATTTACAGTGTGGTATCTGTGTCAATGTCTCCTTCCATTGCACAACATAGTAGGTCCCTATATTCATTTACATCAGCTGTCTGACAAACCTTTGAACCATACATTCGACAAGCGAACTCTTCTGGGTTTTTTTTCAGCAGTTTCTGTTGTCAGTGTCCATAACTTCTGAAATAATTATTGTTATACTGGTTCCATTTTAATTAGAGTCAATCCCAGCAAATACACGCATTGCTTTACAAACACATGTTCTAATTGCACTTTTTCCAATGTCATTGAAGCAAACGCTACATTTTTGTTTTGGATTTTGTTAAATACTTCGAATTAGTGCAGCTTCCGATGTTCCGAATTCTAAATATGCCAACAAAAGTGGTTTTGACATCATATTTTACTAGCATTACCACTACATATGTGTTTGCAAAAAAGCATTTTGGAAATACTTAATGTTAACGCTGATTAAAGTTCCTTGAATTTCAAATTATATTCAGTTTAAAGGAGGTGTTTTAGGATTAACCATGTTTAATTTTATTATAGAGGAACATCTGGAGTAAATGGGTCAAATGTTTTTTTTATATTATTTCCTACCAGTGTTCTAAGCAGTTTATATCTTATAAGCGGGCTTTGATTCCTGTTATGTGTTTTATCAGCACATTTCATGTTTTCATATAAAAGCAGGGTAACTCTCAAAATATGTAACAATTTAAACAAACAATAAATAGTTTACAAACTATTGGTCAAAACATAATACTTATCACACAACTATTCTAAGATATATTTAAAATAAGAAAATTAGTTAAGATACAAAAGTGAGTAATTAGGAATTTTGTTTAATGCATTTTTATACGCAATGTGAGAATATGGACGATTCCGGAACTGCTCTGTGCAAAGTAAGAATTCTTAAAATGCCCCTCGATTCCGGAATTGCGTAGGACTATTCCGGAACTGCGCTAGGGGTTTGAGAATGTTTTGTGCAAAGTACGAATTTGTTTTGGGATTTAAAAAGGAATATAGTGTTTTGAAACATATTTATTTCTAATTTCATATGCCTGTTTTTTTCACCCGTCTGTTATAAATTGATAAAATATGAAGAAAACAAATCATAGTTTGGTTTGGTGAATGATTAACATGAATTAAATTATTGAGAAAAAAAATTGAAGCCCTCAAACAATTCGTAAAGCGCGGATTTATATTATAAAGGATACTTTATGGCTAAGAGTATACAAACAAGTGAAGCGCCAACGGTGGTGCAAACGCCGGATTGCAAATTCACCATTTTAACTGAAAACATCTAAGCAAAAAGTATAATGGTGGAGCGGGATAATTCAAATGAAATATATGACAGCATTATGGTTCTTGTCATATCCCAGTGTGTAAAGACAACGAACATGTGTGCCAAGTTTCAAAGCTTTCCGACACTTCGTTTTTTAGAAAATGAGAAAAAACAAAATCTTTAACCAAAACGTGTAGACGGACATACGGACGGACGGACGGACGTACAGAGAGACAGAAGATAGAAGGACGGACTGACGGAAATCGCCAAACTCTTAGCCTGGAATTGCTACGCAATCTGGCTAAAAAAACAAAGAAGTAAACGCAACGCAGACATTAATATTTATAATAACTGGTCAAATTGGTCATTCCGTATATAATATTCTTTAGAGAGTTTCCTATGATTTCTTTATACAAACATTGGACCCTGGTTTGCGTGCTATATTCCTTCGTATGTACTAGTATATGCAAAATAAATCAAATATTGAACATCTGCCAAATAACAAACACACCAGTTGCTCAATAAATGCATCAGGTGTTATGTCATAACTACTTCTAATTGCATTTGCATGCTTTAAGTAATAGATAGAGTATGGTTTCATTGAGTTGGTTCATTTAAACATCGAGATGGGCGTAGGTGTTTAAATTAACCAACGAGATGAAACCATACTCTATTTGTTTTGTAGCATGTCCATTTCAGCTCTATTTCAGTTATTCTAACTGTTATTCTCACTGTTATTCTCACAGTTATTCTGAAAGGTCTTATTTTCAATTAAACGATTTATATCTGTGTCTGAACAAAGAGAATTGTCTGTGACCATGCTACAATCATATAAAGTAATATACTGATAACGTATATACATAATATGTAATGTCAAATCGTATTATTGTCCGGAACACCTGTTCATCTGCCAAATGTACTAAAAGGATCATTTACACAGACCATTTGAGAATAAATTACTAGTTTATGGCATTGCTAGTAATGACATTTGCATATTTGAATGATACTTAATAAATAATGGATATTATACATTTGCATCACGCGTGTACTTGCACTTTCAACATACGTTATTGCGTTTATTTTAGGTTTGAGCTACAAGTTCTTCCAGCATCAATGAATGCCTTTGCCGTCAGTATTATAATTAGCAACTAGAATCAAAATATTCTTACTTTGACGATTCCGGAATTGAACCGCACATTTTGAGAATTCCAGTAATGCCGCGCATTATAAAAATGCTTACTTTGCGCAGAGCAATTCCGAATTGTCCATATTCTCATTTTGCGCATAACATATATATAGACTTCTATATAGTATGCGTCTTTTTCACATGCCTATGAAACTAGAACTTATTGTAAGCCAAATATTAATAAAAAAGCATCCTTCATCACATACATATTATAATTTTTGCAAAGTCAACATGATGATCTTCAGTTTTCAGAAATATTCGTCAACGTTTGAAAATTTTGAAACAAAATTGTGTTCGAAATAAAGATCCTACAAGATAACTGGTGGAAAGTATCATATGTGAAATACAGCAGTCTACTTTTTTTTATATATATAAAATTATTCCAGTTTCTATTTATTTTTGATCCAAAATCTTCGCCCAAAATATTGTAGTAAAAATAAAGCAATCTCTACAAACATTTTGTTTACTGTAAGATAAAGTATTTAGAATAATATAATATCATAAACATGCTTAAAAAGGCATCAAATGATATCTTTTTAAATAATCTCCAGTTTTCAGCGATATTTGTTTAATTTTAACTGTTTTGCGAGAATTGGGGCATAAGCTCCGCTCTCAGAAGTCTATCAGGGTGAATGTATTGTGTCAGGTTGGAAAAAATGTGAAAAAGGGTCATGACCCTTGACTTCGATTTTCTCTCGTCACGTGGAAAATCATGAATGAACACGGGTACCATGAAAAAGGCCAGGGTGTAACATTTCCAATGATGCTAAACACGTTGCTCCTCGCAAAATGTTGAACTCGAGCCTTAACTAGAGCAGATAGGCTAAAGTGGCCTCTAGGCTATTATACAAGTTTACAAAATTTCATACGTATTTATTTATTTATTATAATATTGTATTTAAAGTGACTTGTAGGCCCAATGCGGCCGGGTGTTGTAATGTAACTTTAATTTGATAAGATGTTTGTACATAACACAATGTCACTATAATAAAACATTATTATCTTATCTAATCTTATCTTATCTTATCTTATCATCTTATCTTATCTTATCTTATCTTATCTTATATACGTTCAAGCTACATAACTTGTTAAACATGTTAAAGGATAAGAATGCAAGCAAACTGTAATATCTCATAAGAACGACAATTTGTAAATATAATAACGATGGGTTATAGTTGCACATTCTAAAGCTGATACATTCATCCAAAAATCATACTTGCAGCAGAAATAGCAAAAAGTAAAGAACAAATCGAAAAAAAACAACATCATAAACTTACAGGAAGTAAAATAAAATGCAATGACTTGGTTATCACGTCGCGAAAAGAATCATATACCGGTAGACGAAAAAGAAGCAAGCATAGTTTTCATTTACAATTGTGGGTTACAATTAGACAGTAATTGATATCAGTAGCACACTTATGAATAATTGAATTGAATGTTGTTTAACGGCTCATCAACACAGTATAGGTTATTTAGAGCCGCCCCAGAGAGAGAGGAAGGATACATAGGAATCCGGGAACCTGCCCTACTCTCTGTCTGCCTATTATCGAATAGATTCCTATGGTTCTTTAACGTGCTCGGAGGATAGACCGATACACGGGACCGCCCGGTTTACGTCCCCATCCGACGACGAGGCTAAGGGAAAGTGTCTTGCCCAAGAACACACCGACGGAACTCAGTGGCACCACGGAGGATTGAACACGGGGCCTCCGGTTACAAATCCGCCGCGCTAACGACTGCGCCACGCCAGCCAGCCCTCAATTATGAATAAGCAATTGCTACCATTTGAAATAAACCGGAACAGAAAACCCCAGAAAAAAACAACAAAACAACAACAACATTAATTGGTCTTGATTTGTATGTATTCCAATACATGTTGTAGCGCTAAGTGGTCGGACATTAGATCAGTATGAGATCTAAAATGATGAAGTATGAACAAAGCTGCAACTAATAACGTTATTTTAGAATATAGTCATATCATTTTAAGTAGCTGAGACGAATATCACACTGAATATAACGTCATGGAATCTCGCTAGAAACAGCAGCAACATGTATTTGTAAAAGTATTTGCAACTTATGCCAATCTATTACAAACAAAACACAAATTAATGAAAAAAGCAACACACTACAAGAGCAATGCTGACGACGACAGTTTGCCAAAACAACACTGTCCTGTTCAAGACAACTAAAAACTAAAGACCATCTTCTTGTGTAAGTACTAGGACACCAAGATACGTTAAAGAGAATTTAGAACTACAGCCCAAAAGATCTATACAATGGAGAGTTCCGATAAACTTGGAAAAAGGTATAAGAATTATCAAAATCGGATAATACACAAAGAAAATATGACCGTTTGAAAATGTATTTCAAACGGATATGAGAGCCTCCATTCTGAGACATTTGACGTCATAGTTCTAAATTACCATTATATGACATACAGGTAAATGTCAGTAAAAGCAAAGAAAATCACTGCAAATCAACGTAAAAGTATTAATGGCATTATAATGCATTATCGTAACTAGCAAGGAAGCGCAAAACATTTTTGCGGAATAAATACATTTAATTTCTTAAGATCTATCCGGATATTTGATAGTGTGGAAATTTAAAGTCTACGAAACGTCTAGTTAATGTGAACGAACGAAACATTTAATTGTACGATTTTATAGAAGGCTCTTTATGCCTTGTTCTATTTAAAGATCAAAACAATACTGAGATTGTTTACCATTGACATTATGGAAATGATAGACGAAGACGTATCTTACAACTTTTGGCGACATAGCATCAACAGTGAAAACAGTGATGTCACTACCGATGACAATTCTACGCTGAATTACACTATGTCCCAATCTCAAAGCAAATATGAGTCACAAGATGATGCTACTATCCATGACGAATCTTTCTCTTCAGAGGCTAGCCAGTCGTTATTAATTATTCCGACATCACGTATGGTGGTTCCAAAAAAGAGACAGGACTTTACATCTCTGAACTCCACGCCATTAATCATTTTGCCACACAATTGCAATGCGTATCCTGAAAATAGTCAATCGCTACTGACTGGTGTATCGACACCTGTAACCTCGAAATCAAAATCTGACCAAGGACATTCGTTTCATGAAACAAACAAAGAACTGCCTCTAAATCAGACATCGACACCTGTAAACAAAAGACTTTGTGATGGAAATTTGACACGAAATGACATAACATATGAACAAGGGTTACAGAATCAAGTGCTGTTGAAGGAAATAAAAATCAAATTGATTTGTTGCAGCAACTGAGTTTAAACCTACAGGGTCAAGTGGAACAATGCAACTTGAAAATAGACTCTTTGATCTAGAAATCTGCTACTATGCCTCAAATTGGATGTGCTCACAATATATCGGATACAACAGAAGGTGAAAACTCCGAACTTGGAAAAACAACTTATAGTCAGATCTTGACTAAGAACGAAACCTGCATGCAAAATAACGAACAGCAAAACAAAAATCAGCGAAAGAATAATGGAAGCAAAGCTGTTAAATTGACACAGAAAAAACAAACGGCGGAAAAACCGTCTTTGAAAATGGCGACTAATCACAATCAGGCACGCAAAATTGAAGTGGTGATTAATAGACCAAGCTCCGACCCTGGAACATGTAACCATGACCTGCCGCCTGTGTGTGATGAAACCGCACCTATAAGACGACACGACCAAGACAGAAATCCTACACGAGACCTCTCTCAATCACCAAAGAAAAATATTCTTTTAATGGGTGATTCAATTTTAACAGAATAAATATGAAAGGTTTAAATTCCTACGTACACAAACATTCTGTTTTAGGAGCCACTGTGAAAACCTTACTTAGAGATATTGAATTATTCGATATTATGAACTTTGAATCCATTCTCATTTACATCGGAGGAAACGATATTTCTGGAAATGCGGATCACGATCTTCTAGAAGAATAGTATGATCAACTGATAGCCATGATTAATTCTCGAAATCCAAAAATCAAAGTTATTCTTTCAAAGTTGGCACCCCGAGGGGATGTTGATGTTACAGTTGTCAACATGATCACCGAACGGTTAGCATTACATCATGGAACCGAATATGTGGATAATTTTAGGTCGTTTTACGATAGAAACGGACAACTCATTATGCGGTTTTTTAATTTCACTGACCATATTCATCCGTCAAATTCGGGGATAAAACGGATTTTGGGAACAATCAATGAAGTCATTCACATAGTTTATGATTTTACGAAATGTGTATATCCACCACGTGCGGCAAATAACTACCGTGGTAATCGAAATGTTAGGCGAACTGGCAGTACAAGAATGGACGATGATTGATGTTTAAATTGTTTTGAAAGCAAACATCAGACTCACGAATGTAGACACAAACAACCAATAACGTGCTGGTATTGCGGTCTGATTGGCCATACATCTGACAAATGTTGGAATTAGGAATTCGGCAAAGAAGCCGTTTCCTGTGGCATAGAAAGTGCAAATTATTTCGCAACTCTGCAAAACATTTGTGACACTTGCAATGGAACTAACTGTAACTGTGACTTATTTTCCCAGAGTAAAAGCTGTTTAAATGATAATAGGAATACATGTATATATAATATAAACGATGACAATGACGTTCAAGAAAACATTATCAGTTCTACTGTAATGAAATTAGGACTACCTAAAAAAGGCTTAAATATTGGTCATCTTAATATTCAAGGACTTACTTCAAAAAATTGACCAAATAAAACTGTTATTAACATCGATATGAATAATGTACATATTCTTGCATTGAGTGAGACCAAATTTACAAACGAGCATAAAAACGGAAGCTTTTCATATCAGTGGATATCAAATATCTTTTCGTAATGATCGATTATATAATGGTGGTGGTGGTTTGATGGTATATGTAAAAAATGAGATAAATTGCATGAGGAGAGTAGACTTAGAAGACAATAAAATTGAATGTATTTGGCTTGAAATCAAACCTAAGCAAGGTAAACCTTTTCTTATTGGGTCTATATACAGGCACCCTGATTCAAAAGTTATCTGGAAAGAATTGTTTGAAGAGCATTTAAAAAAATACAATCAGAAGAAAAAGAAATCATATTATTAGGAGACATAAATAGAGATTTATTAGACATGCAAATAAAAGATGATTGGTCTAGTTATATCTTATCGTTGGGATTAGTCCAGTTAATTAATGAACCCACACAAATATCGTCTTCTTCAAGCACACTTATAGATCACATTTACACAAATTCGGAAGAAAATATTTCACACATTAAGATTCCAAAAATTGGTTTAAGTGACCACTATCCTATTTTCTGCACAAGAAAAAATCATTGCTACGCCAAGATAAATGATCACCAGACAATTGAGTACCGATCTTTTAAAACATTTAATGAAATCAATTTTCAGCATGATCTAAATTTAGTTGATTGGGAAACTGGTTCAATCTCGGAGGCAAATATAATTCTTGAAAACTGGGTTAATAAATTTTCAGATATAGTAGATAAACATTTGCCAATTAAAAACCATCCAGTAAAACATATACACCAACCTGAATGGCTTACGCCTAATATTTTAGACGCTATTAAAGAGAGAGATCAATATAAAATGCAAAATGGTATGAACAATTATAAAATATCTAGAAATAAAGTGATTACTGAAACTAATAAAGGAATCTAAAAAAATGTTGTACGAAAGAAAAATAGAGGACGGAAAATCCGACCCAAAATCTATATGGAAAATCTTTAAGGAGTTAGGAGCCTCTTCCAAATCCTCTGGCAAATCCAACACAATACATCAATTAAATATTAATGTGACAGATATTACCGATTCATCTTTAATGGCTGATGAGTTTAATAATTTTTTCATAAACATAGCAGCAAATTTGAAACAACCAATTCCGAACTCAGATTTCAAATTGATAAAGGATTTTGTAAACAAAAGGGTCCCTGAGCAAATGTTTTTAAATATCCCATTAATAACCGAAGATCAGGTGCGAAATATGTTGGTAAACTTAGATTCTTCAAAAGCAAATGGGCTTGACCAAATTGGCCCATAACTTCTCAAACTATCAGCTAATTGCATATCAAACAGTATTGCAAATTTAATTAATATTAGTATTAAACAAGGTGTATTCCCGAAAGTGTTTCCGCTATTTAAAGTCTGACCGTCTGACGATGTAAACAATTATAGGCCTATTTCTGTATTACCTACAATATCAAAATTGATTGAAAGACATGTGCATGATTCATTCATGAGGTTTCTACAATTCTATCAGCTTTTATGTAAGTCACAAAGTAGTTTCAGGAAACAACATAGCTGTGAAACAGCTTTGGTTTATATGATAGATAAATGGCTAAAGGCATTAAATGATGGAAATTTTGCCCTTGCTATAAAAGTAGATTTCCGGAAGGCTTTCGATCTGGTGGATCATAACATTTTGCTTCAAACATTAAAGTTATATAAATGTGGCGAGCTTACACTGCAATGGTTCAAATCTTATTTGTCAGATAGGAAACAAGTCGTATCTTTGAAAGGTGCTCTTTCTAAGGAACAAACAATAACGTGTGGGGTACCTCAAGGGTCCATACTAGGACCTTTAATATTTTTGGTGTTCATCAATGACCTTCCCCATGAACTGAATGGCATTGTTTCTAATACAGATATGTATGCAGACGATACTACCATATACGAAATAAACGAATCCAAAGATATAATAGAAATAAATCTACAGAAAGCTCTTGATATTTTGAAAGTCTGGTGCTTGCATAACGGTATGGTATTAAATGCGTCAAAAACGAAATTCCTTTTGGTAACCACACCACATCGACGTGCCAGATTAGAAAATAAATCACTTTCTTTGCGCTATAATGACATTGATTTCCAGTTTACTACCGGTGATAACATTTTAGGAGTAAATATAAATGAAAATTTAAAATGCGATGACCACATATTGTTTATTAAGAAAAAAATAGCAAGAAATGTATGGTTGCTGTCAAGAATAAAATATCTGATTCCTTTGAATTATCGAATTATTTTCTATAAACTTTACATACAGGATACTTTTGTAATGTAATCTGGGGTAACACAAGTCGAAAAAATATCTACAGCCTTTTAATAATGAAAAAAAGGGCAAGTCACGTTATTTTAGGTGAACAGTATGTTACTTTTCAAGCCGTTATGGAACAACTAAATTGCCTCACAATTGATCAGCGAATTATACTTCAAAAGGCCAAATTCATGTATAGAGTTTCGAACAATACTGCCCCATCATATATTTCCGATATGTTTACTACTCGTAACTCAATTGACAGAAGTCTTCGATCACTAACTGATACTAATTTTAGTATTCCTAAGCCTAATCGGGAATTTTTCAAGGGCAGCATGTCTTACTCCGGGACCATTTTATGGAATAATATTCCAAAGCACATTCAGAAGTGTGCAACAATGAAAAGTTTTACAAACAACTGCATGAAATGGATAAAGGAAAAACAACATTAAACTCGATATAGATATCATCTCATCTTATTATTGTGTAAATATCGTTCAAACTACCACCACCTACAATGTTATTATGTTTACATATATCTTATGTATCTTGCCTTTCTTGTATTGTGTATCATGTATTTGTTACAGAGGGCCCCAAAGAAGATTAGTATAAACTAATTGGGTCACCCTCGATAAATAAAGACTTTCATTCATTCATTCATAGTTCTCAAAATAGCGACTTCCAAGAACCTTTAAATAATCACAACTGCTTTGGTTATCATCCGATTTTGATATTTCTTTCACCATTGACCAAGTTTTTCAGAAGTCTGAATAATAAAGATGTTTGGCAATTTCCCTTAAGGAAATGTTTTAGTGTTTCCTCCTTGCAGTGAAACGCGATACATCATATATGCTCTATAAAAATTCAGACCCAACTACTTCATTAAACGTGATACATCCCTAGTGTACGTTTGGTGTTCTCTATGAAGCATATTACCATAAAATGGTTAACGGCAAAAACAGCGTAGTTATATCTTGTTAACAAAGAAAGAGTGGTTGGTTTAAACAAGTATAAAGACATCCCCAAGCTATATCCTTAATAGGAAAATGAGTGCTACACTAACGTCTTGGCAAATCCTCATAGTGTAATTGTTCAAACTGCCGTTAGTAAAAACGCTTAAGTATGATTGTAGGCCAAAAATGTAGTTTTTTTTCTAGCGAAAGTGTTTTGAATAAGAGCAATTAGCTTATCTTTGATAAGGTGATGTATAGTGTAGAAAAGTCATAAGTACTTATAGATGAAACTTGACGTTTATTGCAAATGTTATCAAGAAGAAAACACACCGAGTTGAAAGCTTCATAATGTGTTCAAGCAATCAGAGCTGACGATTTAAACGCGTTATTTGCAGTTCAACCGTATCTCTAATCAAGTGTGAAGATATTAAGAATATTATTGACTTATTCTAAGATGGGTACTGGCTATTATATAAAAACTCATAGAAAACCACAAAGCAAATACTCAATGACTTGGCAGAAGCCACAGGAACAGGAGAATAAACCATATATTATACGCCGACTGTGACGTCGGAAAAGCACATAGAAGAAACAATGGGTATTTTTATGGTACTAAAATAGGAATAAAGTAAGAAAAAATAGGAATAATGATGGTCGTTGATTTCGACGAGTATTTATTTTTATGATTATTGCTGCATAACCTATATTTACAGAAGAAGAATATCTGAGAGACTGCGATTAAGCAAAGACGGCTAACTATCATTATCAGGCGAGTTTATGGGGATTTATAAGCGATGTAAAAGTTGACAAGACAAAATAATACTTTCTTTAAAGGTATTTCTGCAAAATAGTTAATTAGGTGCTGTTTCTTTATTTTTAAAACAAACAAGATAATCTAATAAAGTTTTCCATAATATGATATAAACATTGAGCGTTTAGTATTTTAAGAATCCGTATAAGTAGATATACAAATTGAACAGGAAAAATAGCATTCAAAGACGACATATAAGCCTCCAGATAGGTCTATTTGGATCGAGGCTATCCAAAACAAAGCTTACACAGTAAGTACATATTATGCAATAAGTCACATAGTACTCGTGAGCACAGTGTTAGACAATTATTCAAACTAATATTACTAATATACCATTGACGTTTTGACGGTGTTAATATCAATACTACTCAGATTCATGTTTATACAATACAATACAATTTAAATTAATCTAACAATCTAACAATGTCAGACATGAACTGCGCAATTCGTTTGTAACAAGTGTTTCAGGTTATGCACATTATAATTATTACGATACTAGTGATCGAGCTAATAGTGTTTAACAGCTTCTTCCGATTTATGACATACATGATACATTATAGGGTACGTGTTAAAATGTATTAAACAGACTCAGCATTATTTGTTTTCAAGCTTCCGATCAAAATCTAGAAACAGGTTCATCAGTTTACACGGAAAACTGGAAAAGCAAAATTAAATACGATATAATGTATAATGATATATAGGGCCCTATAGAAACCACAGCGTCCGAACGCAATGGCATCGTAGGTCCGCACTGTACTGCAAACAAGGACTTGAAACTACAATGAAAGAGACAAAAAACAACAGAAAGGGTGGTAAAGACAGGGTTATATTTACAATAAAATTGCATTATATCTAAATTAAGTCGATGTATCTGAATTGTTTGATTTATCTATCAATATGCATTTTAGCTATAATTAAAAAATACTGAAAAGGTGATCCCATGGAAGCAACAAACACAAACAAGAGAAAAATGTAGCAGACTCGGTTTTATTGAGTCTGTTCATGAGAGGTTATTATAAGATGCACCACCTCTCACGCCTCCTAACACCGTCTTAAGCGATATTTCACTTTAAAGCCACACAAGCTGGGTTGATGATCCTAAAGGATCAATAAATAAACACTACTGATTTGCATTCAGGGCGACTTTTTTTACGACAGCCACACAGCACTAAACAAACGCTAGTGTAAATGTCTCTAAATACTGAAAATGGGATGCTTTGGAAGCAACAAACACAAACAAGAGATAAAAGTAGCAGATTCGGTTTTGTGGCGTCTGTTCATGAGAGGTAATGTATATTATAAGTCTAAATTGTAAGGAGCGTGTTGAAATGTATTGAGCAGACATCAAGCTTCCGATCAATACCTAGAAACATGTTTATCTGTTTACACGGGAAAAGCAAACTAAAGTGAATTTTCTTTTGTATTTATTAAAAGAGCACCTTTAATTAGCGGTCCTTAATTTCTAACACGACGATCCAATGTATAATATTTACTAAAAAAAAGCATTATATCCAAATTAAGTCGATGTATCTGAATTGTTTCATTTATCTATCAAGATGCTTTTCCACTATAAGTAAGTTTGACATACACGTGTCAAATTTATTGAAAGATATGTAATTTTTTTAAACCAAACCCGATGAAAATGGTTTGATTTCCGAATTCTAATGCACTTAACATGTTTCTTTACTATGCGTGGTTTGTAATCTGCCACCATTTTACGACTGGCATGATGAAGACACCGCTGAAAAGCACATTAATTGGTCTTCATTTGTATGTATTCAAATACATTTTGTATTACTAAGTGGTCGAACATTAGATTAGTATTTAAATCTAAACAGATGAAGGATGAACAAAGCTGCAACTAATAACGTTATTGCTGAATTTAAACACAAAATACAACATCAAGGGCATTGAAGACAGGGTTATCGACCCGGAACGGTCAGTAGGCAACAAGGTTTACAGGTTAGCTTGATTCGATGTTATGCGTACACAATCCTCGCCGGAACGGTCAGTAGGCAACAAGGTAATAAAGTCCACATCCAGAGAAATTAACAAAAGAAACGCTAAGATGTTGCTGTAAAGCTATATAACATACAAAAGCTTATGCAGCCACCTCCCTTGGTCGGGGTTTCTGTAGGTGCAATCATAGAGTCCCAAGAGGTTTCCAGTCATCGCACAAGGACAAGGCGCACAAGGGAAAAGTGAAGCGTAGTGACTGACTGTAGAGGGGTAAATCACCAAACATGCAGTGCGTTGTAATACTAAAGGGTCGTACCATTTTCTGACGAACTTCCTCATTAAGTTTGTAAAGTGGTCAGATATAAAATATAAATATATCTCCTTTTATTATCAAAAAGGGCAGTTTCTACTGTTATACAAAACATACGTAACAACTATGTTTTTAAGTTTACAGCAACACGTGTATCACCGATGATGTACTGACGCAGTATAAATAGCCTCATGGTTTGAAAAAAAATAGTTTCGGTATTGTTAATTGAAAGACACAATTTATTTAAAAAATCAAAATTTATATAAAATTAATATTTCTTTTTCTTTAATGATTAATTACTTCCGGTAACCACCACAGACATGATAAATTACTTCCGGTAACCACCACAGACATGATTTATTACTTCCGGTAACCACCACAGACATGATTAATTACTTCCGGTAACCACCACAGAAATGATTAATTACTTCCGGTAACCACCACAGACATCTCTAATTTAATACCGGTAACCACCACAGACATCTCTAATTTAATACCGGTAACCACCACAGACATCTCTAATTTAATACCAGTAACCACCACAGACATCTCTAATTTAATTCCGGTAACCACCACAGACATCTCTAATTTAATACCGGTAACCACCACAGACATCTCTAATTTAATACCGGTAACCACCACAGACATCTCTAATTTAATACCGGTAACCACCACAGACATCTCTAATTTAATACCGGTAACCACCACAGACATCTCTTATTTAATAATATTTATTGCAGATATGTTACAATACATACATTTAACACCACACTATTCATAGCAACATATGCAAAGGGATTGAACTACAAGTTATTACAACATTAGTTACAGTTCTCTCCACAGACATCTCTAAATGGAAACACATTTACACCATATACAATAACATTGTAACGTGGTCCGAGTATTAACTTTAATACCCCATCCAACCCCTTCTCTAAGAAACAAAAGCGGGGTTGGCTGGGGTATGAAATAAAACCTTAATTTCGGCTTAAAGACTTTGTATATTGTAAAATTAAAACATTTAATAGGTAATTTTAACAGGTTATAGCATTGTTTTCAGTAACACATGTTTTTGAACGTGTTTTATTGTCGAAATATCCATTATAAAATTATGCTAATATAAGACTTCTCATCGCTTAATGGAATTAAGGCGGGACCACGTAGACGAAAAAGAAGCAAGCATAGTTTTTATTTACAATTGTGGGTTACAATTAGACAGTAATTGATACCAGTATCACAATTATGAATAATTGAATTGAATGTTGTTTAACGGCTCATCAACACAGTATAGGTTATTTAGAGCCGCCCCAGAGAGAGAGGAAGGATACATAGGAATCCGGGAACCTGCCCTACTCTCTGCCTGCCTATTATCGAATAGATTCCTATGATTCTTTAACGTGCTCGGAGGATAGACCGATACACGGGATCGCCCGGTTTACGTCCCCATCCGACGGACGAGGCTAAGGGAAAGTGTCTTGCCCAAGAACACACCGACGGAACTCAGTGGCACCACGGAGGATTGAATCCGGGGCCTCCGGTTACAAGTCCGCCGCGCTAACGACTGCGCCACGACTGAGCAAGATAATTAATCCACATTGCTTAGGTCGGAATCTACAGTTTTCTTTGAAATTCAGTCTATTTTCAGACATGTACACTAATTAGGTTAAATAACTTGAATTCTATTTTTCAGAACTAACAAACATGCCCTATTCCTGAAAGACCATATAATTTGCTCTCAAAATATAGCAAATACATGCTAGAAAGCAACAAAGTCAGTTTCTCTGCCTACAAATACAATTCATTTACCCCACCCACTTAGCACTCAAAAAATGGAAAACATGACATTTATAGAGACACGGCAGCATATACCTGTCCCTTATTTGAGATATAACACATCCATAATTGAATGACAAACACTCCAAATTGTCATAAAAATGCTATTTCTACATACCTTATCCGGCTTTTTTTTCCGTAATCTTATGTCGAATGGAGAGATGAAGATATTGATCAAGTAAAGCTACCATTTACAACATAGCCACCAGTTACTAGTTTCTGTTTACAGACTCTATACCGGTCACAGTACAAAAACTTTATTTACACCAAAATTAACTATTATGTCATACTAAGTCAAAAACACCACATTTGTGGATTTCTTTTTAATTGTCTAGCCTGTACATGGCTTTTAATCTCTTAGATTTCTGTTTTATAAGAAATTCCCCATGGACATTCATTCGAAACTAAGGAGTCTCCCCTTAAGGGCAAAAATATTTTTTCAAATTTTTATTTGTTACTTTTAAATCACTTATTCCAGTTATTTCGAGCATTTTGATACGTCAGCTGTGCCAATGCGATGGAATTTAGGCATTTCAGAGCTTCTTAAACTTGGCACTATAATTCCTGAAAAGTTACATATTTATCAGTATTTTTTGTTCTTTTTTCCCTCTTCTTAGAATCAAAATTAAGTTGGTATATGTGTTGTAAATGTACTTTTGAGTACTTTACCTACATAGTATTCAGGGTACAGAAAAATCATTTATTCCTGAACTCAAAATATAAAGAACCTGCTTCAGAACTTATCTAGAGTAGTCTCCCTTAGCCTACATAGCAACAACGCCATGATGCATAGCAACAACTTCACCCTTGCCTAGCAACGCCAGTATAGCATGTGACATAGTGCAGATTTTTTGTCAAACATTGAGGCAATCTATACCAGACATGACAAAGTCGACAAGGTCATATTTTCCCAAAAACTGGCATCATGCGTTCGGGCGCGCGTAAGGCTTGAACTGACGCATATAAAAAAATATAGTGTATCCGAGAAGCAGTTTGTCGAAAAGGGCAGGGCAGCAATAAACAATATACTGCCCTGCTTTAGCAACATTCATGCCCAGTGCAGAATATATTCAACAGTGTGTCATGCCCATCTTGCCAGCTATTCCACCAACTTTTTGCCATATGGCAAACACAGAAATATTTCAAAGGAAGACCATAAAAACATCAAACGGGTACTTGATACAGTATTTTCAGGAGAAATGTTGGGTCGCATTTCCAAACTCTACACAACAAACAAGTGTGAACATTTAAACAGTCGAGTGTTTACGTATGCACCAAAAAACATGGAACAGGCAAGTCTGCCCAATTGTTAGCTAAAAAGGCTGGATTGAAATATGCGATGGCAGACCCTTTCACAATGCACATTGCTCAACGCGATCGGTTGAGTAAGTATCGCACACAGCTGTCGGAAACAGTCCAATACAAGCACAACCGTTATATATCCCGCAAACGACGAAGTAACAGGAAACTTTTAAACACTAACTTTTATGAAACTGTAACATCTAACAATCATGAACATAACTATGGAATAAATCCAAATATTTAAAATTTAAACATGCCTTTGTTTTAACATATCAACATAATAATTACCCATTCTCATAGAAGGCACGGCCTATAGCCACGGTGACCATTACAAATGCCTTCATTTCTACAAACTGACCGCTGATTATTTACTAAACAAGTTTCCAAACTTAAATGCTTAACATTAATGCAAAGTTTTTGGTGACACCTATGTGACACATGCAGATGGCTTGGTAACTGTTCACATTATGATGATATGTAGAACATCAGCCTATGAACAGTTACCCATTTTCGGTGACCACGAAAAGTAACGCGGATAACACCATAGCCATCTTTGTTTTTGCTGCCACCCCAAATATGACATGAATCGGTGATTACGAAGTTTTTTAATTTAAACTCGAAATTGAATATTTCCATTTCAGTTAAAATTGTAGAGAAAATAATAGACATAACGGTCACTGCAGCTATGGTTATGCAGACTGCGAATTAAAAATAAAGTAAAAAATGAAATGGTATGCACAAAAACATCCAGATAGTTTTAGTGCAGTATGAACTGAAAAGTAGGTAGCATACCAGACATGGCTCAAACCTACACTACCAGACTTATTATACCAGACCTTAACTAAGAACTTACTTACACTATCATATCACAACTTTAAATAGTTACGACTCAGATCAGACCAACCAACGATATTTTGTATGCTGGAGGCACACCCAGTATTTAAGGTCTGACATGAGTCTGATATAAAAGGTCTGATATGAGTGTCTGACATGGGTCTGCTATGAGTGTATCTAGTAGTGTAGGTCTGTCTGACATGGGTCTGATAATGTGGGTCTGACATGGGTCTTATATTGTAGGTCTGATATCAGTCTGATATTGTATGGGCAATATATGCACATTGAATGTCGGACAGACTCATTCCAGATCTATCCAAAATATCAAACTCAATTCAGACTTTCACTATTTAATGCATGTCAGACAGACCTACACTTTCAGACTCATGTCAGACCTACAATTACATCAAACTTACGCTATCACTCATAGTTATAAGACTTAAAGTATCAGAGTCTGACCTAGAACATACCAGTGAGATGCAGACCTATATGTACACAATAATAGTTTTTGTGTCTGATATTGTAGGTCTGATATGGGTCTGAATTTTTTGGCTGATATGAGTCTGATATGCACCAGATATTGTAGGGCTGATATTCAAGAGTCTGAATATTGTAATTCTGATGCGCGTCTAATACTGTTATTCCAGTAAGTCTGATTTTGCATGTCTGATCAGAGTTGGTCATAGCAGAGTGCAATTTATTGTTGGGTCTGTCTGATAGTTCAAGGTATCTTATATGGAAACCTATTCTCCTACATTAATGCATTCTTAAATGAACAGTTAAATACAATTTACAGGCTCCAATTATAGTTTCTACAAAAATAAAATTGAAAAATGTGTGCAAATTCACATTCGGTCATTGGAAAAATAACAAAAAAACTGAGATGGTCTATTTTTACCCGCAAGTGTTACTTCCCTTGGCAATATGTGTCGATATCTCAAAATGGAAAATGTCGCAATATTTTGATGATTTCTGAGCAATTTTGTGTTGAAAATATCAAAACGCACTACAACCTGTGTTCTAAACCTGAAATTGTGTATAATCGGTACTATGCATATTTTCCTTAAGGTCGGAATCTACAGTTTTCTTTGAAATTCAGTCTATTTTCAGACATGTACACTAATTAGGTTAAATAACTTGAATTCTATTTTTCAGAACTAACAAACATGCCCTATTCCTGAAAGACCATATAATTTGCTCTCAAAATATAGCAAATACATGCTAGAAAGCAACAAAGTCAGTTTCTCTGCCTACAAATACAATTCATTTACCCCACCCACTTAGCACTCAAAAAATGGAAAACATGACATTTATAGAGACACGGCAGCATATACCTGTCCCTTATTTGAGATATAACACATCCATAATTGAATGACAAACACTCCAAATTGTCATAAAAATGCTATTTCTACATACCTTATCCGGCTTTTTTTTCCGTAATCTTATGTCGAATGGAGAGATGAAGATATTGATCAAGTAAAGCTACCATTTACAACATAGCCACCAGTTACTAGTTTCTGTTTACAGACTCTATACCGGTCACAGTACAAAAACTTTATTTACACCAAAATTAACTATTATGTCATACTAAGTCAAAAACACCACATTTGTGGATTTCTTTTTAATTGTCTAGCCTGTACATGGCTTTTAATCTCTTAGATTTCTGTTTTATAAGAAATTCCCCATGGACATTCATTCGAAACTAAGGAGTCTCCCCTTAGTACTGGTTCTACCCAGGAAGCCATCGAGAGTTATTAATCTAAGTTGCAATAACTTGTTTCGCAATCGATGTAAAATAAATATGTTTAAACTAAACTAATTATGAATAAGCAATTGCTACCATTTGAAATAAACCGGAACAGAAAACCCCAGAAAAAAACAAAAAAAACAACAACAACATTAATTGGTCTTCATTTGTATGTATTCCAATACATGTTGTAGCGCTATGTGGTCGGAAATTAGATCAGTATGAGATCTAAAATGATGAAGTAGGAACAAAGCTGCAACTAATAACGTTATTTTAGAATATAGTCATATCACTTTAAGTAGCTGAGACGAATATCACACTGAATATAACGTCATGGAATCTCGCTAGATACAGCAGCAACCTGTATTTGTAAAAGTTCTTGCAACTTATGCCAATCTATTACAAACAAAACACAAATTAATGAAAAAAGCAACACACTACAAGAGCAATGCTGACGACGACAGTTTGCCAAAACAACACTGTCCTGTTCAAGACAACTAAAAACTAAAGACCATCTTCTTGTGTAAGTACTAGGACACCAAGATACGTTAAAGAGAATTTAGAACTACAGCCCAAAAGATATATAATGGAGAGTTCCGATAAACTTGGAAAAAGGTATAAGAATTATCAAAATCGGATAATACACAAAGAAGATATGACTGTTTGAAAATGTATTTTAAACTGATATTAGAGCCTCCATTTTGAGAAATTTGACGTCATAGTTCTAAATTACCATATCGCCACCTTAGAATTAAAAGGTCCTATCTGCATTTTTCATACTTTCGAGATAAATGAGTTTTAAGGTTTGAACATTTGTAACAAATCAGGGAAATACTTTACAAAGACACTTTTTGGTGGTGATATATGTTATATTCAAATCTTCAATTACACATATATTTCATTTGTCGATAATCAATAAGTCAATAGATATAATCAATAATGTAAATAGGTCCTTTTACCACAAACCCTTTTCAAGAATTATTTAGAATAAAAAGGTCCTATTTGGCAAATAGGCCCTTATTTCATGAACTGATTTTCATAACATATGTTGAAATATAGGTGTAAAAGGTTCTGTGTGACATATAAGTCCTTTTACTATGAACATAAATACAGCATATGTTCGATAAAAGTATACGAGTAAGGGAATTATTACAGACAGTCAATGTATTCTGAGCATACAATCAAGTATGTTTGAACAAATATATGTAGATTAATGATTTACTGTCTCTGTCTTTAAAAATCATTAATGCTATTCACTCAGAATCAGAATCATCCTCATCAAAAAATTCCGGAATGTTGTCTTTGCATTTGCTGTTTGTTGGTAGTGAAATGAAGTATCCATACAATTCGTCTGGAATGATCCCTTTTTCGCAAAGATTTACCAAGTCTTTTTTTTTTGAGTAGACACGGAAAGCTGTGAAGTAAAACACATATCCATGTCAGAATCATCTGCCGGCCACGTGTCTATTTGCATGAAATTACCGGCTTCGAATGTATAGTTCACAAACAAAATCTTAGGATGCTCTTTCTCCACTCTGATCCAGCGCACATTCAGCCAGTTAACCTTTGTTCCAGTAATAGATGTTTGAAGATTTAGATTGAGATTCTTCATAAATGACTTGAAGTCAAGAACGTGGTCGTATCTCATAGTGACTGTGAGATATGGGTTGAATTTCCTTGACATACATATTAGAGTACTCCACTGTGAAGGCACATACACAGATGTCCTTTTCTTCGACTGATCTATGGGTGAATGGACAGAATCATATTCCATTTGGCTGTGACCCGACTGTAAAAACGTGTGGTTGATGGCCGTCAACTGTGGTACTTTGGTAATGTTGTACAAACATGTGGAGGTTGCTTTACGGTCTCTCATGTCTTTCCCTTGAAATGTCCTATGCTTTTTTCTGTCCTATATCAAGTGTTTTACGAAAGAACTGAGAACAGACCCATTCATGTTTCTCTCCAAAAGCAAGGTGATACTGAAGTGACTTTTGTTTTCTCCCAGTTGATTTACGGCATGATGTGTTTTTTGTAACAACATCGCAAATGAAGCATCGTTGTCGTTCAAAGTTTGGAAGGGGCGTAGTACATATAAAATATTTCTTGTCGTTCAGGTTCACTAAATTTAGGACTGCATTTAAATCTACAACGGTCACAGTTCGGAGGTTTCACACGTTTCCCTTCCACAGTTTTCCCTGTCTGAAATATATATTGTTTACCTTCACATCTACTTTTTTTACGAACATTTGCTTTCCATGCACTTTCATTTCTTTTGCTTTTTCTGCTTTAGGAGGGCTCTCGTAGTCGGCTCCCTTGTGTGGTGTAACCGGTATTTCATTTGTATTTTCTGATCTTTCAACATTGTTTCCAGTCATATTTTTGCTGGGTGTTGTATGTACATGATTTGGTTCCTCGTTCATTTTTGACTTTTCAGATGGCTGAACTGTAGCTGATTTAGTTGCATCATAGTGTTCTTCTTGTCTTATAGACAGGTAGGCTATTCCAATGAGCTTATATGATCTGTTTTCAATCCATTCAGATGGTTTAATGATAATAAGTGGTGTTGCAAGGGAACTAAAGAATATTCTAAGGATGCTGTTATATTTATCAGCAACATCTACTGGTAAACAGTCTGCAATGCTTGCATTCCAGTGACCACTTCTTCTCATATCAAAACTTCTTTTATAAATTCATCACTTTTATTTCTTTCCTCCGTACCAAATGTAACAAAAACTGAGTAGCGGTCTTTATTTTGTAACATGTAATCACAAATCGAATGTCTAAATGTATCAATTTCCGTCAAAGCATGGTCCTGTACACTTCTCGCAACAGCAGCAAAGAAACAATTTCCATCTGAAGCAACATCTATGCGTTTCCTTTCATTACACTCAAGAAGTTGGTCTTCGTGTAGATTTCTGGTGTGAGCGCTAAGTGATTGTAATTTTCTACTTAAAAGCATAGCTTTTTCTACGTCAGTTAATTCGCCCTAGATCTGTTTTCTTTTCATCTCCTCCTTTCAATACTTTAATTGATTACTTAAGCTTTTCCAGTAACACATTTCCTTTTGACTGTCTTGGCTTTTGCTTCAACTTGGATGACTTACACACTGTTGGTTTTTTCTTCCAGGCTTTGTTACGCACACCTTTGCAGTATTTTCTTTTCTTTCCTTTTGTATCCAATAATTCACCTGCCTCAGAATCAGTAGAATTAACATTGTCTTTATCTGGGTTGTACGATACATCCTGTCATCAGAAAAGCCACTTTCTTCTTCAATCAGTTTTCTCTTTACAGGTTGCTTTGTTTGTCGTTTCAATGTTTTCGCACGTAACTCTGCCAATGGTAAATTATCATCGGATGAGCTATAATAGTCTTGGTTCGTGCCCTCGTGTGCCGGATCATTAACATCAATGTTCTCCTGTAACGGATCATTAGAACCATTTCCCGCTTGTGCCGTGTCTTCAACTCTGATTTCCTCATGTGCTAGATCATTTACAACATTTTCCTCGTGTGCCGGATCATTTACACCAATGTCCTCATGTGCCGGATCATTTACACCAATTTGCTCGTGTATCGGATCATTTACACCAATTTGCTCGTGTGCTGGATCATTTACACAAATTTGCTCGTGTGCTGGATCATTTTCACCAATTTTCTTTTGTGCCAGACCATTATCTCCGATCTCCTCGAGTGTTTGATTAGCCTCTCCTGTAGTGATACAATAGAGAAACATCTAGTATTCGAATATTACACACAAACTGATTTAATTACATTAATTTTATTATCTATTTATTTATAGTGTACACAATTTTATTATCTATTTATTTATAGTGTACACTTTTATTTATCAATTTATGTAATATATTATAAGATATCAGTAGTTTTTGTTGTTTTACAAAGTTATTGGAACAGGAAAGGAAATTGTTGCATATCCCTCATATAGATTACCTGCCATGTCACTCTCAGTACTAATACTAGCATACAACTCCTCATCTGACCATTCCCAATCACTATTGTTGTTCTGTAAGAGATTTAAGAATAGATTCAGTAGTTGGGACAGCATTAAAATTACTTTTAGTCTTTTGTTTAGACTTATGTTGGTGAAAAAATAGTCAATAATAATTTCAATGTATAGCATTATGCGAACCTAAAACATTTATTGTAATGGGTAAGGTTTATAAAACTGAATTTCTTAAATAATGTGATTGCATTAAACTAATTACAATATAGAACTTAGAAAACAATCTTCTTACTAGATTTAATTTGTAAAAATAAATAATTATAACATACCTTGCTTGCATACAAATCAACCATACTTCCTCATCTCTGTGCTAATTATTAGCAAAATGTTAATTTTATCTATTGTGGAACAAAATAATCCCTTATCAAAACGATTCCGGGGAAATGCTACACCAAACCTGTCATCACTGAATTAATGTTTGATTATCAACTTGCAGGTTTGGTAAAACTACTTGGAATAAAAACGGCCTATATGCCAAATAGGTCTTTTTACCTCAATAGATATGAAAATCATTGAAAATTGTTTGGAATAACAGGGGCCTGTTTGACAAATGGATCCTTTTACCACAAAACTACATACAAATACATCCTTTTACCGCTAACTTATTTATGTAAAGGTAGATATGACCATTGTATTCTGACTAATATCTGCTGATATGACAGGAGTACAGGTTAGATAATTTTACAGGAGAAGCACATGATTAAATGAGACTGAAATATGCAAAAATCTCAATTTTGGTCAAAATGTTAGATAGGCCCTTTTAATCCTAAGGTGGCGATATATGACATACAGGTAAATGTCAGTAAAAGCAAAGAAAATCACTGCAAATCAACGTAAATGTATTAATGGCATTATAATGCATTATCGTAACTAGCAAGGAAGCGCAAAACATTTCTGCGGAAAAATACATTTAATTTCTTAAGATCTATCCGGATATTTGATAGTGTGGACATTTAAAGTCTACGAAACGTCTAGTTAATGTGAACGAACGAAACATTTAATTGTACGATTTCATAGAAGGCTCTTTATGCCTTGTTCTATTTAAAGATCACAACAATACTGAGATTGTTTACCATTGACATTATGGAAATGATAGACGAAGACGTATCTTTCAACTTTTGGCGACATAGCAGCAACAGTAAAAACAGTGATGCCACTACCGATGACAATTCTACGCTGAATTACACTATGTCCCAATCTCAAAGCAAATATGAGTCACAAGATGATGCTACTATCCATGACGAATCTTTCTCTTCAGAGGCTAGCCAGTCGTTATTAGTTATTCCGACATCACGTATGGTGGTTCCAAAAACGAGACAGGACTTTACATCTCTGAACTCCACGCCATTAATCATTTTGCCACACAATTGCAATGCGTATCCTGAAAATAGTCAATCGCTACTGACTGGTGTATCGACACCTGTAACCTCGAATTTAAAATCAGACCAAGGACATTCGTTTCATGAAACAAACAAAGAACTGCCTCTAAATCAGACATCGACACCTGTAAACAAAAGACTTTGTGATGGAAATTTGACACGAAATGACATAACATATGAACAAGGGTTACAGAATCAAGTGCTGTTGAAGCAAATAAAAATCAAATTGATTTGTTGCAGCAACTGAGTTTAAACCTACAGGGTCAAGTGGAACAATGCAACTTGAAACTAGACTCTTTGATCGAGAAATCTGCTACTATGCCTCAAATTGGATGTGCTCACAATATATCGGATACAACAGAAGGTGAAAACTCCGAACTTGGAAAAACAACTTATAGTCAGATCTTGACTAAGAACGAAACCTGCATGCAAAATAACGAACAGCAAATCAAAAATCAGCGAAAGAGTAATGGAAGCAAAGCTGTTAAATTGACACAGAAAAAACAAACGGCGGAAAAACCGTCTTTGAAAATGGCGACTAATCACAATCAGGCACGCAAAATTGAAGTGGTGATTAATAGACCAAGCTCCGACCCTGGAACATGTAACCATGACCTGCCGCCTGTGTGTGATGAAACCGCACCTATAAGACGACACGACCAAGACAGAAATCCTACACGAGACCACTCTCAATCACCAAAGAAAAATATTCTTTTAATGGGTGATTCAATTTTAACAGAATAAATATGAAAGGTTTAAATTCCTACGTACACAAACATTCTGTTTCAGGAGCCACTGTGAAAACCTTACTTAGAGATATTGAATTATTCGATATTATGAACTTTGAATCCATTCTCATTTACATCGGAGGAAACGATATTTCTGGAAATGCGGATCACGATCTTCTAGAAGAATAGTATGATCAACTGATAGCCATGATTAAATCTCGAAATCCAAAAATCAAAGTTATTCTTTCAAAGTTGGCACGGCGAGGGGATGTTGATGTTACAGTTGTCAACATGATCACCGAACGGTTAGCATTACACCATGGAACCGAATATGTGGATAATTTTAGGTCGTTTTACGATAGAAACGGACAACTCATTATGCGGTTTTTTAATTTCACTGACCATATTCATCCGTCAAATTCGGGGATCAAACGGATTTTGGGAACAATCAATGAAGTCATTCACATAGTTTATGATTTTACGAAATGTGTATATCCACCACGTGCGGCAAATAACTACCGTGGTAATCGAAATGTTAGGCGAACTGGCAGTACAAGAATGGACGATGATTGATGTTTAAATTGTTTTGAAAGCAACCATCAGACTCACGAATGTAGACACAAACAACCAATAACGTGCTGGTATTGCGGTCTGATTGGCCATACATCTGACAAATGTTGGAATTAGGAATTCGGCAAAGAAGCCGTTTCCTGTGGCATAGAAAGTGCAAATTATTTCGCAACTCTGCAAAACATTTGTGACACTTGCAATGGAACTAACTGTAACTGTGACTTATTTTCCCAGAGTAAAAGCTGTTTAAATGATAATAGGAATACATGTATATATAATATAAACGATGACAATGACGTTCAAGAAAACATTATCAGTTCTACTGTAATGAAATTAGGACTACCTAAAAAAGGCTTAAATATTGGTCATCTTAATATTCAAGGACTTACTTCAAAAATTTGACCAAATAAAACTGTTATTAACATCGATATAAATAATGTACATATTCTTGCATTGAGTGAGACCAAATTTACCAACGAGCATAAAACGGAAGCTTATCATATCAGTGGATATCAAATACCTTTTCGTAAGGATCGATTATATAATGGTGGTGGTGGTTTGATGGTATATGTAAAAAATGAGATAAATTGCATGAGGAGAGTAGACTTAGAAGACAATAAAATTGAATGCATTTGGCTTGAAATCAAACCTAAGCAAGGTAAACCTTTTCTTATTGGGTCTATATACTGGCACCCTGATTCAAAAGTTATCTGGAAAGAATTGTTTGAAGAGCATTTAAAAAAATACAATCAGAAGAAAAAGAAATCATATTATTAGGAGACATAAATAGAGATTTATTAGACATGCAAATAAAAGATGATTGGTCTAGTTATATCTTATCGTTGGGATTAGTCCAGTTAATTAATGAACCCACACAAATATCGTCTTCTTCAAGCACACTTATAGATCACATTTACACAAATTCGGAAGAAAATATTTCACACATTAAGATTCCAAAAATTGGTTTAAGTGACCACTATCCTATTTTCTGCACAAGAAAAATTCATTGCTACGCCAAGATAAATGATCACCAGACAATTGAGTACCGATCTTTGAAAACATTTAATGAAATCAATTTTCAGCATGATCTAAATTTAGTTGATTGGGAAACTGGATCAATCTCGGAGGCAAATATAATTCTTGAAAACTGGGTTAATAAATTTTCAGATATAGTAGATAAACATTTGCCAATTAAAAACCATCCAGTAAAACATATACACCAACCTGAATGGCTTACGTCAATATTTTAGACGCTATTAAAGAGAGAGATCAATATAAAATGCAAAATGGTATGAACAATTATAAAATATCTAGAAATAAAGTGATTAAACTAATAAAGGAATCTAAAAAAATGTCGTACGAAAGAAAAATAGAGGACGGAAAATCCGACCCAAAATCTATATGGAAAATCTTTAAGGAGTTAGGAGCCTCTTCCAAATCCTCGGGCAAATCCAATACAATAAATCAATTAAAAATATTAATGGGACAGATATTACCGATTCATCTTTAATGGCTGATGAGTTTAATAATTTTTTCATAAACATAGCAGCAAATTTGAAACAACCAATTCCGAACTCAGATTTCAAATTGATAAAGGATTTTGTAAACAAAAGGGTCCCTGAGCAAATGTTTTTATAAATATCCCATTAATAACCGAAGATCAGGTGCGAAATATGTTGGAAAACTTAGATTCTTCAAAAGCAAATGTGCTTGACCAAATTGGCCCAAAACTTCTCAAACTATCAGCTAATTGCATATCAAACAGTATTGCAAATTTAATTAATATTAGTATTAAACAAGGTGTATTCCCGAAAGTGTTTCCGCTATTTAAAGTCGGACCGTCTGACGAGGTAAACAATTATAGGCCTATTTCTGTATTACCTACAATATCAAAATTGATTGAAAGACATGTGCATGATTCATTCATGAGGTTTCTACAATTCTATCAGCTTTTATGTAAGTCACAAAGTAGTTTCAGGAAACAACATAGCTGTGAAACAGCTTTGGTTTATATGATAGATAAATGGCTAAAGGCAATAAATGAAGGAAATTTTGCCCTTGCTATAAAAGTAGATTTCCGGAAGGCATTCGATCTGGTGGATCATAACATTTTGCTTCAAAAATTAAAGTTATATAAATGTGGCGAGCTTACACTGCAATGGTTCAAATCTTATTTGTCAGATAGGAAACAAGTCGTATCTTTGAAAGGTGCTCTTTTTAAGGAACAAACAATAACGTGTGGGGTACCTCAAGGGTCCATACTAGGACCTTTAATATTTTTGGTGTTCATCAATGACCTTCCCCATGAACTGAATGGCATTGTTTCTAATACAGATATGTATGCAGACGATACTACCATACGAAATAAACGAATCCAAAGATATAATAGAAATAAATCTACAGAAAGCTCTTGATATTTTGAAAGTCTGGTGCTTGCATAACGGTATGGTATTAAATGCGTCAAAACGAAAGTCCTTTTGGTAACCACGCAACATCGACGTGCCAGATTAGAAAATAAATCACTTTCTTTGCGCTATAATGACATTGATTTACAGATTACTACCGGTGATAAAATGTTAGGAGTAAATATAAATGAAAATTTAAAATGGGATGACCACATATTGTTTATTAAGAAAAAAATAGCAAGAAATGTATGGTTGCTGTCAAGAATAAAATATCTGATTCCTTTGAATTATCGAATTATTTTCTATAAACTTTACATACAGCCACATCTAGACTTTTGTAATATAATCTGGGGTAACACAAGTCGAAAAAATATCTACAGCCTTTTAATAATGAAAAAAAGGGCATGTCACGTTATTTTAGGTGAACAGTATATTACATTTCAAGCCGTTTTGGAACAACTAAATTGCCTCACAATTGATCAGCGAATTATACTTCAAAAGGCCAAATTCATGTATAGAGTTTCGATCAATACTGCCCCATCATATATTTCCGATATGTTTACTACTCGTAACTCAACTGACAGAAGTCTTCGATCACTAACTGATACTAATTGTAGTATTCCTAAGCCTAATCGGGAACTTTTCAAGGGCAGCATGTCTTACTCCGGGACCATTTTATGGAATAATATTCCAAAGCACATTCAGAAGTGTGCAACAATGAAAAGTTTACAAACAACTGCATGAAATGGATAAAGGAAAAACAACATTAAACTCGATATAGATATCATCTCATCTTATTATTGTGTAAATATCGTTCAAACTACCACCACCTACAATGTTATTATGTTTACATATATCTTATGTATCTTGCCTTTCTTGTATTGTGTATCATGTATTTGTTACAGAGGGCCCCAAAGAAGATTAGTATAAACTAATTGGGTCACCCTCGATAAATAAAGACTTTCATTCATTCATTCATAGTTCTCAAAATAGCGACTTCCAAGAACCTTTAAATAATCACAACTGCTTTGGTTATCATCCGATTTTGATATTTCTTTCACCCTTGACCAAGTTTTTCAGAAGTCTGAATAATAAAGATGTTTGGCAATTTCCCTTAACGAAATGTTTTAGTGTTTCCTCCTTGCAGTGAAACGCGATACATCCTATCATGTGCTCTATGCAAATTCAGACCCAACTACTTCATTAAACGTGATACATCCCTAGTGTACGTTTGGTGTTCTCTATGAAGCATATTACCATAAAATGGTTAACGGCAAAAACAGCGTAGTTATATCTTGTTAACAAAGAAAGAGTGGTTGGTTTAAACAAGTATAAAGACATCCCCAAGCTATATCCTTAATAGGAAAATGAGTGCTACATAAACGTCTTGGCAAATCCTAATAGTGTAATTGTTCAAACTGCCATTAGTAAAAACGCTTTAGTATGGTTATAGGCCAAAAATGTAGTTTTTTTTCTAGCGAAAGTGTTATGAATGAGAGCAATTAGCTTGTCTTTGATAAGGTGATGTATAGTGTAGAAAAGTCATAAGTACTTATAGATGAAACTTGACGTTTATTGCAAATGTTATCAAGAAGAAAACACACCGAGTTGAAAGCTTCATAATGTGTTCAAGCAATCAGAGCTGACGATTTAAACGCGTTATTTGCAGTTCAACCGTATCTCTAATCAAGTGTGAAGATATTAAGAATATTATTGACTTATTCTAAGATGGGTACTGGCTAGTATATAAAAACTCATAGATACCACAAAGCAAATACTCAATGACTTGGCAGAAGCCACAGGAACAGGAGAATAAACCATATATTATACGCCGACTGTGACGTCGGAAAAGCACATAGAAGAAACAATGGGTATTTTTATGGTACTAAAATAGGAATAAAGTAAGAAAAAATAGGAATAATGATGGTCGTTGATTTCGACGAGTATTTATTTTTATTATTATTGCTGCATAACCTATATTTACAGAAGAAGAATATCAGAGAGACTGCGATTAAGCAAAGACGGCTAACTATCATTATCAGGCGATTTTATGGGGATTTATTAGCGATATAAAAGTTGACAAGACAAAATAATACTTTCTTTAATGGTATTTCTGCAAAATAGTTAATTAGGTGCTGTTTCTTTATTTTTAAAACAAACTAGATAATCTAATATAGTTTTCCATAATATGATATAAACATTGAGCGTTCAGTATTTTAAGAATCCGTATAAGTAGATATAAAAATTGAACCGGAAAAATAGCATTCAAGGACGACATATAAGCCTCCAGATAGGTCTATTTGGATCGAGGCTATCCAAAACAAAGCTTACGCAGTAAGTACATATTATGCAATAAGTCACATAGTACTCGTGAGCAGTGTTAGACAATTATTCAAACTAATATTACTAATATACCATTGACGTTATGACAGTGTTAATATCAATACTACTCAGATTCATGTTTATACAATACAATTTAAATTAATCTAACAATCTAACAATGTCAGACATGAACTGCGCAATTCGTTTGTAACAAGTGTTTCAGATTATGCACATTATAATTATTACGATACTAGTGATCGAGCTAATAGTGTTTAACAGCTTCTTCCGATTTATGACATACATGATACATTATAGGGTACGTGTTAAAATGTATTAAACATACTCAGCATTATTTGTTTTCAAGCTTCTGATCAAAATCTAGAAACAGGTTCATCAGTTTACACGGAAAACTGGAAAAGCAAAATTAAATACGATATAATGTATAATGATATATAGGGCCCTATAGAAACCACAGCGTCCGAACGCAATGGCATCGTAGGTCCGCACTGTACTGCAAACAAGGACTTGAAACTACAATGAAAGAGACAAAAAACAACAGAAAGGGTGGTAAAGACAGGGTTATATTAACAATAAAATTGCATTATATCCAAATTAAGTCGATGTATCTGAATTGTTTGATTTATCTATCAATATGCATTTTAGCTATAATTAAGAAATACTGAAAAGGTGATCCCATGGAAGCAACAAACACAAACAAGAGAAAAAGTAGCAGACTCGGTTTTATTGAGTCTGTTCATGAGAGGTTATTATAAGATGCAACACCTCTCACGCCTCCTAACACCGTCTTAAGCGATATTCCACTTTAAAGCCACACAAACTGGGTTGATGATCCTAAAGGATCAATAAATAAACACTACTGATTTGCATTCAGGGCGACTTTTTTTACGGCCGCCACACAGCACTAAACAAACGCCAGTGTAAATGTCACTAAATACTGAAAATGGGATGCTTTGGAAGCAACAAACACAAACAAGAGATAAAAGTAGCAGATTCGGTTGTGTGACGTCTGTTCATGAGACGTAATGTATAGTATAAGTCTAAATTGTAAGGAGCGTGTTGAAATGTATTGAGCAGACTTCAAGCTTCCGATCAATACCTAGAAACATGTTTATCTGTTTACACGGGAAAAGCAAAACTAAAGTGAATTTTCTTTTGTATTTATTAAAAGAGCACCTTTAATTAGCGGTCCTTAATTTCTAACACGACGATCCAATGTATAATATTTACTATAAAAAAGCATTATATCCAAATTAAGTCGATGTATCTGAATTGTTTCATTTATCTATCAAGATGCTTTTCCACTATAAGTAAGTTTGACATACACGTGTCAAATTTATTGAAAGATATGTAATTGTTTTAAACCAAACCCGATGAAAATGGTTTGATTTCCGAATTCTAATGCACTTAACATGTTTCTTTACTGTGCGTGGTTTGTAATCTGCAACCATTTTACGACTGGCATGATGAAGACACCGCTGAAAAGCACATTAATTGGTCTTCATTTGTATGTATTCAAATACATTTTGTATTACTAAGTGGTCCAACATTGGATTAGTATTTAAATCTAAAAAGATGAAGGATGAACAAAGCTGCAACTAATAACGTTATTGCTGAATTTAAACACAAAATACAACATCAATGGCATTGAAGACAGGGTTATCGACCCGGAACGGTCAGTAGGCAACAAGGTTTACAGGTTAGCTTGATTCGATTTTATGCGTCCACAATCCTCGCCGGAACGGTCAGTAGGCAACAAGGTCTACAGGTTAGCTTGAATCGATCTTATGCGTACACAATCCTCGCTATTACCCTGTCTCCAGCGCCCAAATAGACAAGACAGTGCAAACAAAACTACACCCCATCAAAAGGAACTCTCTAACAATAAAGTCCACATCCAGAGAAATTAACAAAAGAAACGCTAAGATGTTGCTGTAAAGCTATATAACATACAAAAGCTTATGCAGCCACCTCCCTTGGTCGGGGTTTCTGTAGGTGCAATCATAGAGTCCCAAGAGGTTTCCAGTCATCGCACAAGGCGCACAAGGGAAAAGTGAAGCATAGTGACTGACTGTAGAGGGGTCAATCACCAAACATGCAGTGCGTTGTAATACTAAAGGGTCGTACCATTTTCTGACGAACTTCCTAATTAAGTTTGTAAAGTGGTTAGAAATAAAAAATATAAATATATCTCCTTTTTTATCAAAAAAGGCAGTTTCTACTGTTATACAAAACATACGTAACAACGATGTTTTTAAGTTTACAGCAACACGTTTATTACCGATGATGTACCGACGCAGTATAAATAGCCTCATGGTTTGAAAACAAATCGTTTCGGGCATTGTTAATTGAAAGACACAATTTATTTAAAAAATCTAAATTGATATAAAATTAATATTTATTTTTCTTTAATTATTAATTACTTCCGGTAACCACCACAGACATCTCTAATTTAATACCGGTAACCACCACAGACATCTCTAATTTAATACCGGTAACCACCACAGACATCTCTAATTTAATACCGGTAACCACGACAGACATCTCTAATTAAATAATATTTATTGCAGATATGTTACAATACATACATTTAACACCACACTATTTATAGCAACATATGCAAAGGGATTGAACTACAAGTTATTACAACATTAGTTACAGTTCTCTCCACAAACATCTATAAATGGAAACACATTTACACCATATACAATAACATTGTAACGTGGTCCGAGTATTAACTTTAATACCCCATCCAACCTCTTCTCTAAGAAGCAAAAGCGGGGTTGGCTGGGGTATGAAATAAAACCTTAATTTCGGCTTAAAGACTTTGTATATTGTAAAATTAAAACATTTAATAGGTAATTTTAACAGGTTATAGCATTGTTTTCAGTAACACATGTTTTTGAACGTGTTTTATTGTCGAATATCCATTATAAAATTATGCTAATATAAGCCTTCTCATATCGTTTAATGGAATTAAGGCGGGACCACGTAATGGTAAAATTATTTTTTTTTAAAAAAGGAAGAAAATTTAACTTACAAAACAAATAAACTGTAAACATACCCTTTTCCATTGAAGAAGTTGTTTAAATAATTTATTGTCATCCATGCAAACAGCGCCTCCTCCTCTCCCGACAGAATCTGCACGAAACCTTGATCGTGCAGAAATGGGTTCACTAGTTTGTCGGACATGAAGGCATCAATCGCGGCTATAATCGACTTTGTTATGTTCTCGTCTAGAAGTCGAAGACCTTTTAAAAATAGAACAAAACATAATATAAATCGAAGTCTTACACGTTTGGTTACATACTATGTTTCGTAACTTGCTGTAAAGGAAACTCCCTTGAATATCTTGAAACATGTCATATAAATTTAGGTAAACTCTCTGATTCTTTCTATTTTCTTCTACCACGATCTTAGGAATTTAGTGATTTATCGTGGGAGTCTTACATTTGAGCAAAATGATTAACATCTAAAACAAAACTAATATCACCCTTATAGTGGGTACATCAACCTTTTTAACGAAAAAACAGATCAATCAAAATATGGTGTTGGCACGGTGTTGTTCTGGTATAAAACCTGAATTAACTATAAAATCGAGCCTTTTCTTCTTTGTAAAAAACGATTCAATTTTAGACTTATTAAATTTAAGACTTATTAATGCTGCCTCGTTTGTTAGAGAATATAACATGGCGGTAATAGCTTTATTGACGCTGTTCCGTTTCATTGACAATATATTCACATCACTCTTACCCTATTGTCATCTCCACAAAACGGGATATTGTCAATAAAGCATAATTCCATTAGGCGATGGGAAAGCTTATATAAGCAGGATTTTATAACGAATATTTCGACAATAAAACACGTTTAAAAACATTTTCTACTGAAAAAATGCGATAACCTCTTTAATATTACCTATTAAATGTTTTAATTTTACCATATGCAAACGTTTTAATTAAGTCGAAATTAAGGTTTTATTTCATATCTCAGCAACCCCGTTTGCGCTTTTTGGAGAAGGGGTTGGATGGGGTATGACAGTTAATACTCGGACCACGTTAAGTCTCGCAAGGCTGTATAGGCTTACTAATTAGGCAGAAATCTAAGTATAACTCAGTTATGGTCATGTATATATGAATAAAAAATCCATAAAAAACACAAGCAAGTACTCAGTGACTTGCCGGAAGGCTGAGCAACACGAGTATAAACCGTTCAGGGTACGACGAGACATCATTAAAGACACACATTAAAACTGACCAACAATTTCAGGATTCAGGTAGCCGTCATCATAGGGTCCACGATATGTTGGTCAAATCACAAAGAGGAATGCATAGTGTCGAACTGTAAATGGATTAACCACTAAACACGCAGTAGGATTACATGATAAATAAAGATTGCTGCATGAAAGCGTGATCATGATCAAGGAACTCACGCAGTTTATAATTCACCAAAGAAGTCAAATCGTCATAGTCCTGGTCGCAGATGAGTTCCTAAATTACTTTATATTAAAAATAGGTCAGGGTTACAGTAACAAAATTGTGCAAATGTTATTCGAAGTTTACGGTGACGGTGACCCTGATACAGCAGCTATTTACATATGTTTATGTTAAACTCCTCAACTCGACTACAAGCTTTAGCAAGAAAAACAACAACATGTCACTGTAAGTGACAAATGCCGTCGAAGTGGTTTGTGAATATATGAACGATATGTGATGACATCATCAGTATGAACCATGTTTATATATAGTCATGGGCATACATGTAAGATCAGGTAAAAGTTCAGCAAAACTGGAAGGCGACCGATGACAAAAGTATACCCCAACACAACCAATACGACTTCATTCAAATACAGGGTCATAAAGCATCTTCTGACGTCTAAGTACCTTGAAACTACGGACCTGGGTTTTACGCCTGACACATCATCTTGTTCTGGTGAACATTTCTGCCGGGTTATATAAATTCCCTCAATGGATGGCAAAGTTACAGACCGGACACGACTTACATGACTTCAGTCAAATACAGGGACATATGCCATTTTCTGACCTCTAAGTGTGACCTTGACTTTGAAGCTATTGACCTGGATTTTTCTCGCGACACATAGTCTTGTTGTGGTGAACACTTCTGCCAAGTCATTTCCATGAATGTCAGAATTACTTACCGGACATGAAATATGAACACAAAATAACTTGTCAGAGTTATTTGCCGGACACGAAAGTATTTCTTTTTGACATTTGACCTCTTAGTGTGACCTTGACAATGGAGCCACGGATCTGGACTTTGCGTGCGACACGTCCTCTTGTTGTGGTAGGCATATGTGCAAAGTTATTTGAAAATCCTTCAATTATTGTCCAATTTATTTACCAGAAACGATTCTACGGGTGAACGGACGGACGGACAGGCTAACTGACTGACGGTGAGACTACGCCCTTCGTGGGCATAACAAAAGATAAGATGAGAAACATATCCCATACTAAATTGAAAATCCCTGCATGAATGTCAGAGTTATTTCCTTAACACGGAAGTACTTCTTTTTAACATTTGACCTCTTAGTGTAACTTTGACCTTGGAGCCGCGGACCTGAAATTTACGCGCGACACATCGTCTTGTTGAGAAGGGCACTTGTGCAGTGTTATTTGAAAATCTTCAATTATTGTCCGATTTATTTACCAGAAACGATTCTACGGATGAACGGACGGACGGACAGACTAACTGACTAACGGTGCGACTACGCCCTTCGGGGGCATAACAAAAAATAAGATGAGAAACATAGCCCAAACTAAATTGCTCGGGAAACGTCCCCGTCTAAATTGGAATAATTAACAATGTCAATATTCAAATCATCTCTCTTGTAATAGAGCTGGGAAAGACACTAGACTCCTACAAATTGTAATCATCGCCCGCGGTGCGCTGCACGTGAAATAAAGATTTAATTCCCCCTGATCTGTAGAATGACGTATTACTGACGCATGTTTGAGATTTGAGATATATTTTGTTTGTGTTATAGGTATGTTAGGATAAAAGAACAACAAAAATTATAATGCATGTTTAAAATAAAGAAAGTGACTACTGAAAATTTGGAATAAGGAAAATAATAAAACTTAATTAGTGAACCAGACAGGATTATAATAATGACTTTTAGAAATCAGTTTAATAAACATATCTCCATTTTTATGTTTGATGGGTCATATTGAGTCTCGCCATGTTCAAAAACGAGACGCGGCAATCTGGAGCACTAAGTTACTGATTAGTTCTAACTACATTGTGTATTTAATTAGATGTTTATTAAATTGTTTAAAGTGAAAATGACTTGATTAATAAATTGTAATACTTGATTAATACTTCAAAAGTAGATATAAAGTCGAACATGAAATTTGGCTTTCACTGAACATTCAACCAAAAATCACGCATTAATTTGTATACAATAATTATAATGTTAAGAAGAACGATTGCCATTGGTCCTTTTATCTGTATTAGCATTTTACTTTGGTGCTGTTTATTATCGTATTATACCTCAAATAAAACGCCCATGCTAAATGCCAGATGTAATCCTACTATCTGGAGCGAGGGTGATATTGCAGGGTGATAGTTAATCACAGGGTGATACTTCAAAGTAGGTATAAAGGTCGAACAGGAAATGTATCTTTCACTGAACACATTCAACCAAAAACACGCATTAATTTTTATACAATAATTATAATGTTAATAAGCAAGATTGCCATTTATCCTTTTATCTGTATTAGCATTTTATTTTGGTACTGTTTATTATCGTATTACATAAAACGCCCATGCTAAATCCCCATAGACAACAGTATGTAATTTCTCACTATCTGAAGCGGGGGTGATATTGCAGGGTGATAGTAAATCGCAGGGTGCTAGTAAATTGAATTGAATTGAATTGAGGTTTTACGGCGCACCAACACAAACAGTTATCACATGAGCATAGTTGGGGAGCGTTGGTGTGCGTTGGTGTGCGTACTGTTTCGGCGATGGTGAAATTGCGATTTTTCCACTTCCTAATTTTAAAAGTACTATACCGATTTCAATAAACTACTAATCAATTTCTTAGTTAAATTGTACCAATCCAATTATTAACTTTCATTGCAACTTTTGAAAAAAATAATCAGGCAAAGTGAAATCTGTGCTGAAAATTAACCTTATTTTGACCTGAGCGATACTCATATCCTCAGGATGAACATTCTTACCATCACCCTCTATGAATGTGATATTTATATAATATAAAGTACATATATTTAAGCGTTATAGTTAATTTCCTCTCCTACGAGAATATGCCTACAGCTCCATACCAATATAATTTGTGTAATTTAATAATTATCCCATTTGCGGAGAATAACACACGACACATTCCATGATAATTTACAACTGTTTTTTAATGCTCGGTTTCTCTATCTCTCTCCCTCGTCTTTATCAAATAACATGACTTCATGGAGAATAGAATATAATAGAATATCTTTTATTTCCAATCAAGATCCCAAGATAGGCATGTAATCACATATTTAATACAAGACATAATGTGCATATAAAAACAAAGAGATTAACAAATAACAATAACATAACTAAGGATTGATTCTGATTTGTGAAACACCATTAACTGAAGATAGCAAAATATATCTAAAAACATTTAAACATTCTCAAACAATATGTATTCTTTATTAATAATTAGTTAGCACACACCAGTATTATTTCGCTGAGGAAATTTGCTTTAAAAGCTCAAAACGTTTGTAATACATTTTGATAAAAAAAGTAGCAGTTATATTTAAGACATCATCATCTTCATTACTTAGCAAGAATCTATAGAGGATATTTGATTTTTTCAGTGGAATATGCAATTTTATTTCATCGAGTGAGCTCCCAAAACTATGGAAAGCCGCAGGGGACCACCGAAGTTATTATTTTGTTTTACTATATTTTCTATATGATTTTTCTTCGGCGTATTTTTCTTTCGCCGAAGTTATTTTTTCACATCTTCGATTATGCATCCAACATCCGACTATGGGCGTGAAAATGATTCAACATTATATTGTTAAAGGGAGTAAATCACTATAGAAATCAAAGTAGTGCGGAGTGAATGGCGAAAAGATTAGTAAACAAATGGTTTTGAGCTGCTCCTATAGTTAAGAGTATAGATTGTATGATTTTTTATGATTGTTATTGGCGAAGAGATACTTGTTATTTGTTATAAATCTCTCAAGCCGAAGCTTCCTTATCCACTGAGCAAGAGACCGATGAATCCTCACCTGAAGTTCATGATTAAGGGTTGTAGGAAGTGGCAAGTTAATGTTCGAGATAGTTGGTTCAAATAAAACTATTTAGTAGTCACCATGAACCTGTATTTTTGAATTCCGGCCGAACTAATTTTTACTTAGGACCAACTAGACATCAAGAGCAACATTCCTGTCATGTTTTTTTCCAGAGTAATTGCCACAAGTTTTTTCTATATGGCCATGTTTGACATCGAATCGAAATGACTTTTGTGTAGGACCAACTACATGTCATGCCAGTCATTTTAGTAAAAGCTCCAAACCAATATTACTATGTTTTTTTAGAAGTAGTTGCCACACACTTGCATTGTGTAAACTCTATTTGTAGCTGTGGTAGCCATCTATTTCTGGCCACCCTGTTTTTTTTCTAGGACCAACGAGACAGCAAGAGCAACATTTTTGTAAAGTTTCATGGAAATCCATGAAGTTGTAACAGAGAAGTAGTCGCCACACGTTTTTCCTATATAACTCTATATAAACAAAGATGGGGGCTGGATGCCATGTTTGACATAGAATCGAAATTAATTTTGGTTAGGACCAACTACATGGCATGCCAGTATATTATTTTGGTTTAAGGTTCAAAATCAATAACACTTATGGTTTTCGGGAAGTGGCCGGCAAGAAATTGTTTTTGCAAAATATCGTTTAAGCCGTCTTGAATTTCCGGCTGACATGTATTACTAGTCATCAAGAGGAACATTCCTGTGAAGTTTCATGAAAAATCTGTCAAGTAGTTTCAGAGGAGTAGTCGCCATAACAGTGCTCCAAGAAATTAAAATTGGGAATAGTCCAGGGCAAGTACATTTCAAGACTGAAAAGACACTTGCATTGTTTTTTTAACTTGCCCTGAAATTGCTATTACCAATGAATATTTGCAAGTACATAAGTGTTGTCGATATTGAATAGTTCGTTTTTTTACTTTGTTTTATTTATAATTAATTAACAATACACATGTGATAAGAATCAAACAATAAGATTCTATTTTCCTTTATTTCCCTTTAATTTATCCATTGCATCATATAACAAAAATAATTTTATTATAGTTTACGTCTTTAGGATCGCGCCGCAAATCACGTCAAAAACCGTATCGCGTCCTGCAAATTGAACCATCCAAATCTGGTTCACATTCCTGGTGTTATTTTATGTTTTACTACTGAGCAATTGTCTTGATCATCTTCGACGCTTGATTGTAAATACAAACATTACAAACGTCGCAAAAACTGCACAAATAGTCGGAGATACTGCGTTCAGTAAAATAGGTATTTTCTTGAAATATTTGGTTACATCCGTGTTGTTCGCTAAAACGATGTATCCGGTCTATGAGTGATAGCATATGGCCAAAAAAATAGTTCCAAAAACAGAGAAATTTATTTATGGTAATTTTACTGTTTGAAAACAGTGGATTACCACTTTTATTTCACTGAGAACATTATATAAATCACCGGAAAGCATAAAGGTATGAAACCACTAATTATTTTCCCCATAGATCATGCAGATACCAATGTTAAAGTGTCACATATTAATGATTTGCTGCAAATTCAACTCAAGTATGGATAATGCAGCAGTGTAATGTTCATATAGAAAACTAAGTTTCCACTTGAAATATCATCAGAAAAGGTGGGCTCACAAGATATGTAAGAAAGTTCTTGTTTGTTTACTAAACAGGTCAACGGTACAGCTGTTTTCATTGATTGACTATTTTCATTGCTCACAAAGTGTAAGCATAGAGTCGAAATTTCGAAAATGTTCATCAGTGATCCAGTTAAACCTATTAATACGCTTCTTTTACATACAACCACAAAATCGAATAGAAATGGGCAGTTTTCCCCCTAATCATAATGCCCATTTCCATAAAAAAGGTGGGATTACTTTTTATTATAGGAACTACATCCAACTACACCTCGGAGGTTTAAGTGCAATTAGTGGTGGTAAACCTATAAGAGAAGAAAACATGTTCAGATGTTTCTTAAATGAGGGGTTTGTTTTGTCATTTTCATAATAAGCTTAAACATACCTACTTCATGTAACTCGAAAGATTATTTGCCGAAATATGGTCTTGTGAATATCAAAGACAATAGTCTGAAATCGACAAAATTCAGAGATATTTTTTTAACATTTACACTATCTGTATGGTCAAACCAAATGGCATTTCTTGTCAAATCACAATATTGAATAGATCAAATGTTTTTGAACAGTCAATGGACATTAATAAAATATGCATTTAGGTACAATTAGGACAATGAATATGCCAATTTATGTCGATGTTCATGCCAAACTTTATTTTTTAAACAAATTCTTCCAAATTGGTGGTACCATACCTGATTATAGTAGCGAATACGAGCTCATTAATGCCAAAAACACCGCTAAAATAAAAATTGATACTAGCTGAACGCTACCAAGTCGAGTTTGAATGATACAATTTTACCTTTTACACTAATCTTCATTTTTCACAGTATCCTATTTTAGTAGGGTAGAGGAAAAATTAGATGCATGTTAACTCATGAAAACATGTTACAAACATGCAACCCTACATGTTGATACCAAACAGATATAGTTAAATTGCAAACACTTCCCAAACACATCATTTTAAATACGAAAAAAAATTGAAACTCAAAATTATGGCTTTTATAGACAACATTGGGCTGAAAACACTCAAAACCTATGTAAAGAATTATGGAAAACTTATTTCTGAGCTTATTTTACCAATTGTTATCGGAAAAGTGTCCCTAGGTACGAATCTGAGCGAGTCCTAATTACTGCACGTATCTCTTTAAGGTATGCAGCCTCTAATTATTTTCCCCATAGACACCAATATTAAAGTGTCACATATTAATGATTTGCTGCAAATTCAACTCAAGTATGGATAATGCAGCAGTGTAATGTTCATATAGAAAACTAATTTTCCATTTGAAAAATCACAAGAAAAGGTGAGCTCACAAGACATGTAAGAAAGTTCTTGTTTGTTTACTAAACAGGTCAACGGTACAGCTGTTTTCATTGATTGACTATTTTCATTGCTCACAAAGTGTAAGCATAGAGTCGAAATTTCGAAAATTTTCATCAGTGATCCAGTAAAACTTATTAATAAGCTTCTTATACATACAATCACAAAATCGAATAGAAATGGGCAGCTTCCTGCTACTCATAATGCCTATTTCCATCAAAAAAGGAGGGATTACTTTTTATTATAGGAACTACATTTGACTACAACTCGGAGGTTTACAGGTAATTAGTGGTGGTAAACCTAAAATAAAAACGTATTATTTGCGGATAGATTATCGAAATACTTACTAGATGAAGACATTTGATTTTAGAAATTGTGTCTATCCTGTTCAAAAATAGGACAATTCATCAAAAAGTGTTCTTCACTTTCTACCTGGTTTAAACTACACAATCTGCATACTCTTTCATTTTCACTAATGTTTCTGTATCTACCAGCCTCAATTTCTAATTTGTGGGCACTTATTCTTAACTTGTTAAAGAAACAAAAATCTTACTTTTGGGTCTGGAATGCAGTTCAAATACTTTTCAAAATTCGAAGTGTTTTTAAATGTTGCATATGCCCGTAACTTATCCTTGTGATCTATTTGATATGAATTAATTCTAGTGGCGCTCTAATCATTTTTATATTTAACAGTAATGTTTGACTTTAGTAGTGAAGCAAATTGGTTAGACTGAATTTGGGAGTGTTATAAACCCATGAATTATTTATTGTAATAATTTAGTCCCAAATATTGTCATGATATACAATACGCTTAGAAGACCTTAAAATTTATTTTATATTTAAAATCTTGCTTTATAAAATGCAACTAAATAAATAAACGTTAATTTGGTTTATTTGTCGCATTCTTTATAGCGTTTAATACAACCGCGTAGCATATCTGACATCATGTAAACAACCAAAGGACGTCATGATTTCTCATACACATTTGGTGCCGTGTAAAATAATAATGTGAAACTGTAACGCCGTATTCTTGTTAGGTGATTACTAGAATTGTTGACTTAGAAAACTCGCTGGATAAAAATATATGGTACTCGACAGAGCCTCGTACCCTTTCGTTTGATCCAACTCGTTTATTAAAGAAAATAATACACAATCACTCATGTAAGATCATCTACGCATATGCTTGTGTACATGTAAATTCATGATTGTACACATTCTGAAATAAATAATGTTTACAACCAAACAATTGTAATCAGATCTGACCATTTTTGTTATTAATATTATCATAATTTACTTACCAGCTGTAGCCATGAAATACACTGGTGTTGCAGACCATATCGTATCCGGAAGTTCGTCCATAATAAGGTCCAAAATGGTTGACATATATTTAGCAACTTTTCGTGTGTCATCTTGTAATTCACTTATACCTGGACTAACTTTGCTGTAAAATTCTTCTTCAAAAGTAGGCACATTTTCCCCAGCGTTATTCCATGAATAAATTCGTATTTTTGTGCTACTGCTTCCGGCGTCCAATACAACGCCATATTGTTTTTCATAAGAAATTAGAGGAAGTGACGTTACCAGTACTATGAACGCCAATACAGTTGATGACAATAAAACAAACCCGTGCATTTCTGAATATAATTTATAGGTTTTGACGTCTTTTAAAATTTGACACAAAACCCGTTAAAAGTAGTTTAAACGTTTCCGATGCAATATCCAAATCGTGTAGTTACCAATGGTCTTTGAGCTCTGTAAGATGTTTCGTTCGGTTCGTACGATCTCCCGCCTTGTAAATGGAATTCTGAAAGACAAACACGTAATTGTATGTGTGTTTTCACAATAAGACGCAGCTATAACGATTAGATAATGTGTTAAAAGAAAACAAATCAAAACTAGTTCATGCCAGCACCACACATATAGATATGAAGCCAATTACACCCTAAAATCTTTTTTAGGGAATGAATTTGGATTTTGACTTAATTGTTCCCCATTAGCTTACATTTGTTAATAGATAAATACATCACGTAGTCATTGTGTAACTGAGTGCAAAATCAAGAATGTTGTTTTTCATAAACTCTTGACATGCTTTCTTGATTGATAGCAAAACGACCTTGTCCTAGTTTATGTACACAACACAGCGCCAAAATATCACTCGTTTTATATTTCACTTTTTTAGATAGCGAACATTTTTTTTTTATATATATATCTTAGCAACAAAACAACATTTCTGAACTAAACAACAAAACAACATTTCTGTTAACTATTTAGAACATTAATCAATACATGGTATCTAAAATGTTCATAAAATCGAGTACGCAAAGTCTATTCAATAGACACATTTGTATTACATTTAGCGTAAATGAAATTCACAAATGCATCCAATGCAAACGACGATAAAACACACACCTAACGATAATAAATGAAGGTATTTATCGACAGCTGGTAGTAGTGAAAACGCACAATGCCGATAATAACTGCAGGTATTTATCGATTATAAAATTAGTAAATATACAATCTACAGATATTTATCGAAGTATAACGAGTAGTAAAAACACACTACCGATAACAAATGCAGGTATTTATCGATGGTTAGTAGTAGTAAATATATACACTACCGATCATAAATGCAGTATTTATAGATGATTACCTGAAGTAATTACATACAATACCGATAATAAATGCAGTATTTATAGATGATTACCTGAAGTAAATACATACAATACCGATAATAAATACAAGTATTTATTAATGGTAACCACTGGTAAATATAAACACTCTACAGATAATAAGTGCAGGTAGTTATCGATGGTTAGTAGTAGCCAATACAGTATATAATTGGATATGAATGCCCTGTATAGGTGATACATTTTGCAAAAATAAAATAGCAAATGCCTAAAATACTGTCCGATTTATATTTTTTAATGTATTTATTTTGTTTAAATACTGTATTAATACGTAAATATACCTTACAAACTGAGCTATTTGAAACGTAAGCACCTTTCCGGTTGAACTAACGGACGTTCACACACATGTCATTATGACGTCAATCGTTTAAGTGCCATTACATATTTAATCAAAGTCCAACGCAAGCAAGGAGTTCCTGTACTGTATTAGTGTTCATACATTTGATAATTCGCCAGAGTGCAAAGAATACCATTATTATAGCTACCATTAATATACACTCAGAAGTTTTAAAAACGCTTACTTGGTATTTTTTGAATGTCTAGAGATATTAAAGAGTCCTCTTGCAAAATGTGTTTTAACTTAAATAAGTAGAGCAAATCGTATGCAACTGTTTATCGCCATATGTTAACCTTTAGGACAAAAGGTTAGTTGTACTAACATAAAATACAATACTGATTTGAACAAAAAACAAAGGACTAACAATAATCGAAATCAAAAATGTTGCATTTTTAAATGTACTAGGTATATCATGTATATGAGACATAGTTTGCGACGGAATGTCCTAAAGTGTATCTAGTCTGATAATGTCCTCCAATAAGTAAATTATTACATAGAAAATTCAAACAGCATATTAACACGTTATGTTATACACAGGTTAATCATTCTACAATATATATATACATGTATACTTGGTATTTTTTGAATTTCTAGAGATATTAAAGAGTCCTCGTGCAAAATGTATTTTAACTTAAATAAGTAGAGCAAATCTTATGCAACTATTTATATATATATATTACATACACAAACATACTCAATAAAGAAACAATAAAACAACAACAACAAAACAAAAACAGTAATGAACAAACAGCAAACATTATATACCTATATACATATGATATGACTTTGTATTAAAAAAATAACTTAACACCAAAATGAAATTGGAGTAATTACATTATCAATATTCAACATGGCTGATTCCTTAACCCAAATATAGTCGTATACACATTTAATTTGAGAAATCAAAGAAAACATGTTCAAGATATATACTTTCTGCACATCCAATGAAGGCTTGTATATACAGTTCGTAAGAACTTCTTAATTATTAACTTGTGACGAGATTAAATAAAAATAATATTTGTATTACATTTAGCGTAAATGAAATTCACAAATTCATCAAATGCAAACGATGATAAAACACACACCTAACGATAAAAAATGAAGGTATTTATCGATTGTAACAATTAGTAAATACACAAACTACATATATTTATCGAGGTATAACGAGTAGTAAAAACATAGTACCGATAACAAATGCAGGTATTTATCGATGGTTAGTATTAGTAAATATATACACTACCGATAACTAAAAAAATCATATTAGTAAATTAATAAAAAGAAAAGAATAAAACACACTCGAAAAACCATAAATGTTATACTCACATATGTATTTCGTTCCTTATTGTCATAAACCAATATTCCATATGATATTTTTTCTCACGCGGAACAGTTTCTATTATTCCCAAGAAACTTATATATTAAATTTATATTAAAGTTATTTGTTCCTGAAATCTTCTACTGCTGTTTTATTTTTGCTTCCTATACTAATTTCTTCTAATATCAAGTAACCAAAAATTGCTTCCTTCTTGCCCGTAAACCATGTACAGAGATTAATGAATCGCGAAAAATGAAGAATTAAAAGCCGATGTCGTCTGCGGAGGATACGCCGTCTCTATATATAGTCACTCGGGAGCAGTTAAGCAAACGAGCTGTTCTGCTTTTACAAATCGGTTGCCGGCGTCACATAATTATAGTGTGTCTTTACCAGAGTAGCTATCGACACGGCAAACATTAATTGGTATAAGAGGTTATTGCATTAAGCTAGGTCAAACCTAAGTTTTACCACAACAGTTACGATGTTTGCCACTTGTAAACGTGTTTGTAACCATTCAGTAAAAGCGAAAACAAAAATGAATTGAAGTGAATTATTGTTTTATATAGGACATAGATATAAGTTACTAATAGCGTTAGTGCTGGTGTGTTGTGGTCTTTGTATTATTGAAACATAAATGTATGGATGGTAAGAATGGTATGGTATGATGTGTGGTGTGGTGTGGTATGGTATAGGTGGATGGATGGATGGATAATGGATGGATGGATGGATGGACATATGATATGTACGCACACATGCACGCACGCACGCACGCTCGCACGTATTGTATTTAATTAAAAGCACCAAAAAAAAATCATTATGTTATAATCATCATGTGTATGATTATTCTGATATTATCTCATGTAAATAAATAATTACAAAGCATGAATAGTGTTTTCATTTGTGCATGCCATTAGTGTATTGACCGTATTTATAGCTGGTTTAGACCAAACGTTTTGTGGTAGAAAGCGTCCTCTTAGATACCAATATTATCCACTTTACACAGTCGTTCATTTTGAGGTAAGGTAACATGATTAAAATAGAGACTTGCAACTCAACGTTTATTAAAAACACTATTAGAAAAGCTGTCGATTATAATTCATTGACCATTTTAACAAAAACAAAGAAAACAAGTGACAATATATCGACCGTCATGCACGGACATGGGATACTTAACCATGTACTTGTGCTCCTAAACCAACACTCTGCAAAAGGTAGACAACTGTAACAATTGTTCAAGCAAAAATAATATGATTCAACAATTTCTACAAATTGTTTGCGAAAAAAGTATTAAATGAGAAATTTGGAAATCGTCGGACACGATAAATACAAAATATATTGCAGTCTCGGTTTGATCGATTAATCATGAACGGTACTGACAAGTGCTTGCTACCGTTCACACCCTCTAGCATGTCTAGCTCCGGGTTGAGCAGAACTAAATATTTAAAATGCCAGTAGTACATATATTTGAGCCATCCCGAAGATGGGGTGCATATGACGGTGAACATGGAACCTTCAATGAGGAGTTTTCATACCATTCCATGGCCAGCGGCGTATGGTCCCAGTTTCTAACAAAACGCTTTGCCCTAAACGAGAAAACAATGGGCGAAATAAATAAAATGCAATTTAGCTGGGAGGAGAGAATACGAAGCCTGCGTATCACAGGTAACAGTCAAAAGACTAAATTAAAAAGCAGGCAACATAGTCTAAGGGTGATTAAACAATACTCAGAACCTTTAAAGGCCGGAGTAGTGGAACCACCTATTCAAAATTCAAGTAGGAAACGAAAGGTATTTGACAATGTACCACCAATATCTGTAAACATCGAGCCCAGCGATCTCTAAAGATCGGAATGAATAACAGTTCTGTGATATATATAAAAAGTATGAGAGGAGAAATTTGGAAATTGTCGAACACGATAAATACAAAGAAGATTGCAGTCTCGGGTTGATTGAGACTGTTCATAAACGGTAGTGAAACATGTAGATAGCGGTTAATAAACTCTAAATAAACACTTGACCGTTAAACAATTTGAAAGGCAAATCAAACTAGAAACACAACTTTCGCTAGAGAAAAAACGACATGTTTGGCATGTAACAATAGTAAAGCGGCTTTTACTAACGGAAGTTTAGACAATCACACTATATGGACTTGCCAAGAAGTTTGTGAAGCACTTATTTTTCTATTATATAATATTTTAGTCTAGTATGAAACTACATTTATAGACAAATTGTTGGTATCCCTTGGGTACGAACTGTGCACCTCTTGTCGCAGATTTTTTTGTATTGCTATGAAAGAAATTGAGTCTTTCATCAGTTATTCAGACAGATGTAATTCAAGCTTTTAACAAACAACTATTGGTTTCTGGATGACATATTGAACATTGACAATCCTTTCTTTTCTATTATGGCTAATACTATCTCTCCTAAAGCACTTCAACTCAACACAGCTAGCATTTCTGATACTGTCGCTTCTTTTCTTGATTTAAATATCTCTATTGAAATAGTGACAAGAGGGATGATTTTAATTTTAATATTGTTAATTATCTCCACTTAGATGGGGATGTTCCTTATGCATGGGGCCTATGTTTCTCAACTTATTCTTTTTTCTAGAGCTTGTAGTCGTGTTAAGGACTTTAATATTAGTAATATTTGTACAACTAAAAAGCCAATTAAGCTGAGCTACCGTTACCGTAAACATCAAAAAAACTCTGCAAAATTTTATTATTTTAACCCTGATCTACTTTTAAAATATAAAAGTAATTTAAGAACTCTTCTGCGACAAAGACTATCACAACCTCATTTCTATGGTGATGTGATTCACAAACTTTGTAAGATCTTTGGTCATAATCACTTTCATACAATCGTTATTAAACTTGTTAAACAAATTACCAAAGAGGTTATGACCCTATCATTTTGCAACGCACTACATGTTTAGTGGTTGACCCATCTACAGTTCGCCACTATGCTTTCGTCTTTGATTTCGCGATGACCCGACCGAGTGAGGACCCTATGATGATGTCTACCTAAATCCTTTAAGTACGGAAGCGTCTTAAATCTTACCTTGTCGTACCCTTAACTGTTTGTTCTCTTGTTGCTCTGGATTCTCCCAAGTCACTGATTACTTGCTGTATGATTTCTTTAAAATTGTTCTTTGTTTCTGTGTGTGTTTGTGGTTGACTGTCGTCCTTGAATCCTACTTTTCCTGTTCGATTTATATATCTATATTTGCTAGGTTTTTTTATTATAATTATACATGATTATTTATGTGTTATACTTATATTGCCTGTTAATGTTGCATTGTTTGTTAAAGGAAATAACCTGGCGGGGATATCTTTATTTACGCTGTCCCGGTTTAGTGTGATGATAGTAGGGAAAGAGTGAAGTTTTGTGCAACCTTGAAACCCTCAGTGGCCGTGTTTGCCACTAACCGTTCTAAAGCGGTAACCCTATTGTCAACCTTTTTATGTTTATGATGTCATATCTTGCCTTTTATTCATCTTTTTAATTGTTGTTTGTTTCTGAGCGTGTTTGTGGTTGACTGTGGTCCTCGAATGCTACATGTTCTGTTCGACTTTTATATCTGCTTTTAGTGTCAGCTTTCTCCCAATGTTGAAACTCCAGTGAATGAAAATCCAAGCCTCACCAAAACGTTGTAAAATAAAAATAAGGCATAGTTTATAAAACCAAAATATTAATTGACAAAAAGAGAGCTTAAAGTAGCTATCTCACCAACAACAGCCTCATGTTACAATAAAATGCACGCTGTTGCTAGACCTAATGACGATGAGGTATATATATAACTGACATATTTTGAGAATCCATAGTCTATATACACAATATAAACAGCTCTAACCAGCCAGGCCAAACCCAAAAAAAACGAAGCGTTGGATTAAGATATACCAACTCATAATTCATTTTACGCATATTCAATCACGGGTACTTTCAAAACCGTGAACAAACTATTCTCTTAATCGGCATATATATATTATATGACCTGAACACAAGGATAGTGTAAAAATATTTAAGAAATCTTCTGCGACAAGGACTATCACAACCTGACTTCTATGGTGACGTTATTTACAAACTTCGTAAGATCCTTGGTCATGATCACTTTCATACTATCTTTGTTAAACTTGTTAAAAGGTTTATCAAAAGAGGTTATGACACTATCATTTTTCAACGCACTGCATGCTTGATGGTGGACCAATTTACAGTTCGCCACTACGCTTTCCTCTTTAATTGTGCGATGACCGGACATGCTATGGACCCTATGATGCTATCTGACTAACGCCCAAAAGGAAGGTGACATTTGATGTTTGTCTGCAATCTTGTCTTGTCTTGTCTTGACCTCAGTGGTTTATTCTCATGTTGCTCTGGCTTCTGCCAAGTCATTGAGTACCTTCTGTGTGGCTCTCTAGGCTATTGTTTTTGGTATTTATATATACACGAGCATCTTTATGTTTTACTTATATTGCCTATTAATGATGCTTTTTGGTTAGAGAATAGTTGTATTCGGATGACAGTAGGGTAAGTTTGAAGTTTGGAGCACCCTAGAACCTGGTGTAAACCCCAGCGGCCTTTTTTGTCACTGACCGTTCCAAGGCGGTAGCCCTATTGTCAACTTTTGTGTTATTGATGTCATATGCTTTTATTCCTTATTAACATTGCCATTCATGTTTGTCGTTTTGAGTTTTTTTGGGACTTACTGTATTCTGTGAAAGCTGCATTTCCTGTTCGACTTTTATACTTATGTTTATATAAACGGTTTTATGTTGTAATGTTCCGTTATTTGGCGGGTAATGGTCCGCGAATACCTAATGGCATAATCAAAATTGTAAAAAACTGTACTGACCATTTCATTGCAAAACATCTCAAACTGTTGAAAGTAGGTATAAAAGTCGAACGGGAAATGCAGCTTTCACAGAAAACAGTCAACCAAAAACACGCAATAAAACAAACACAAATAACAATGTTAATAGGCAGCCAAGCATGTGGCATTACAAACCCAAACCCAATGACAATAAAACTACCGTCTAAATTACTTCATCAGTAATCATTTCAACGCCCAGTACATCCAGTTGTTCGTATTTAAGTATCCCTGTTCGATAATAAATCAAACGGCTGAAACATAGAATGGATATTAACTGTTTATAGTTCTGCTATATCTTGACCTGATGAGGGAATAGACCACAACTTTCATGCAAGAGGACTGTTATTTATCAAATTAAGCAAAATGTGTACATGTAGTCTATGAATTTTATAACATTCCCAAAAGTCAGTTTGCAACAGGAGCTGACCTGTCTTTTAGGTTACAAGGTTGACGCGTATTGCGTAAAATACTGTTGCAATAGGCGCTGAGAATATTGGCAACATGCGTTATAAAGAGGAGTTGTGAACATATTCTTGATTCTTGATGACAATTAGGTCTATAGTATATTTCAAACATATCTTAACATATCCGGTATACTTGTGTGCAGATGTGCATATATTTGCTCTCGCTAAAAGTGTTGAAAAGCGGAGTAAAACTGTTTGGACAATATTAAAATGTATATGTATATATTCGTGAGTATATCAGCTTCAACATCATGTGCTTTTTATTTCAAAAATATCTTCGCAATTAAAGATACAGGTCGAAACCATGAACACTCAAGACAGTGAGATTGATCAATCTACACTATACCATGTGAGTAAGCTAACAGACTCACAGCTGCAGCAGCTCCTTCTAACATACCGAGGATTGCCGAGGACAATGTATAAGGATTTTATCCTCAAAGCGTATGCCTCATGCGAGGTTAAAGTCGACGAAGTGAGAACTGATCTCTTCGAGTTAGCAAAACATAAATATGGTTCTACGTTTGCAAACTGTAATATAAAGAGGCGTATTCAGACCCGATCGGGTGAGACGATTGCTGAAAAACTGGCGTATGACATTCATACACTTCTGTCAGTTCTAGAAGGGGCCGAATTTAGCTGTCCATATGTAAAGGAGCTGCTTAGTACAGTACGTAAGCAGCGCTCGAAGTCAATTCCCGGAGGTTGTATGTCTACCCCTGGTAGAGGAATGATGCATTCTACCCAAGTTCTACAACCCATACCGGAAGTGCATTCGATCCAAGAATCTTTATTTGACATAAAAGCGGATATGCTGAACTTAAAGCAGAAGTATGCTGCGAATGAAAGTGCGCGATCATCCCAAATAATTGTTCTAAAAGATACTGTGTTAAGCCTGAAGCGTAATGTACGGGATTTAGAACAAGCAGTGACATGCAACATTGACAAAGTGAAACTCTGCATGGAGCGTATTGAGTCAGAGAAATCTTCAGGTGTTGCTTCCCTGAAAAATGAACTCAAAGTGCTTAAAGAAAGCGTAAAGTCTCGTGAGGAAAATCTTGATTCTGCAATAGCTATCCTAACCAAAGTAAGCAATCAAATGCCATTATATTCCACAGTTGCTAAAAATAAGAAAGAAGTATCTTCTAAAATAATCCAAACAAATGAAAGCTGTTTGCAGAATGAAGATCAACCTCGACAAGACAATCATAATGCAATTAGTCCGAGTATAACTCCTACTCACATACAAGTAAAGTCAAAGGATACTCCAGCTGGTTTTGGAAATAAAAATACTGAAAACCAGTCTGGGATGTCCTCTAATTCTTGCTCTCAGATACTACCTAATGCGCTGAGTACAAATGTAAAATCAACGGATACTCCAGTAGGTTATGCAACTAAAAATACTGTAAACCAGTCAAGGATATCCTCTGAACCTTACTGTCAGACATTACCTCGTGTGCTGGGTACAAGTACGCCATCTAAGGAATCGCATGCTTGTAGTCGAGATATTAGTTTCTCGGAAATAATTAAATCGGTTGGCACCCCTTCTGCTCCCAAAATTACTTCAAACAAACATATTCCTGTTGTAAAATCCAACAGATTGTCGAACTATTATCAGTCGGCTGCCCGTTATAGTACTTCGGATGATGATGATAATAATGAGGATTTATCAGATTTTTCTGATTATATTAGGAAGCGGACGAAGCGGTTTTATTTGGGTGGGTTCAAGCCAACTATAACAGAAAGTAAAATTGCACAATATGTGAACAGAAGGGGACCAAAGGTAACCAAGGTAACAATCTTTAGAAATAAACTTAAACCAGTTGTAATTCGTCTGAATGTAGAAGATGATTGTGATGCAAGCTTGCTGGAAGATCGGTTCTTCTGGGCTAAAGGTGTTACATGCAGACCCTGGGTCTCGCGCTCGATGTATACTAAAAGGCACAGTGAAAACCGACATTGTCCATCTCGATACAGTGATTACCATAAGGGTCATGGTCCTGAACATGCTAGTTACTGGAACGAGACTGTACATCGATCTGACTGGTCGGATTATAATCCATATCTTTGCCTTGATGAGTAAAGCAGTGTTCTACTCATAAAAAGTACCATTTATAACTAGTTAAAATGGCAATGCTAAGACTAATGTCATGGAATGTTACTGGTGTTATATCAACTTGTACATATCTCAGTGATACTTTAAACAAGTACTCAGTTGACATGTGTGGAGTATCGGAGCACTGGCTTTATCAGAAAGATCTTCATTTTTTGAGCAAAATTGATAATATGTATGCATGTCATTCTGTATGCGATAACGATCTCAAACTTCCAAGTAATCGTAAAGTAGGAAAGGGGGGTGTTGCCATTTTGTGGAATATTAAGTATACGAGTAGAATATCCACATTACCAATTGACGATGATAGGATTATCGGTATACAATTAGAAGTAACTACCAACGTGTACGTGTTCATATTTCAAGTGTATTTACCAAGTAAGAACCACTGTTGTGCCATATTTAGGGAATATGTAGATAAACTTTCAGATTTGATACATGCTTATTCAGAAAGAGGCTTTGTAGTTTGCATGGGTGATCTAAATGTACACCTCGATTCCTATAAATATAATAAGCGTCTTGATGATAGAGGGTACGTGTTTTATGAGTTTATGCTCGAAAACAGATTTACATCTATAAATCCTTTGCCATTATGCAGTGGTGCAATTTCAAGTTTTGTATCTAAAAATGGTGAGAGCCTTATAGACCATATTTTACTACCAACAGATAAAATAGATTATGCTTCTGACTGTCAAATATTAGACGACGGTTCTTTAAGTTTCTCCAATCATCGTCCTATTTTATGTACTCTCTTATTTCCGAGTTATGAAAGAATCACCCCTAGCATTGAGAGTGGTCAGCGTATTAAATGGTCAAAAATACCAGTGGACATTTTAAAAGAGTATGAACTATTCCTTAAAAATGACCCAATCCTTAAAAACGCTAAGGACTTGGCTTTGACTTCTAAGTCAGACATAGATCAATTGTATGACTTATTGGTCACAAGGATTTTAAATGCATCCAATGTATGTTTGCCAAAAGCTAAATTCTGGCGTCACTTAAAGCCTTATTGAAATAAACAACTGAATTGTTATCATAATAACATGAAAAATAAAAGAATGATATGGCTGAGTAATGGAAAACCGAGAAACGGTTTATCATACTTTAATTATAAAGAAGCAAAACGCGAGTTTAGATGTCAACACAGATATGCTGTTGATCAGTATATGGTTAAGCTCAATCTTGAAATAGACGAAGCTGCTGAGATTGACCAAGATTTCTTTTGGAACTTAGTAAACGATAGACGGAAAAAATCATGTACTGCCCCCGGTACTGAAATGAACTTTAATGAAATACTATCTAGAAATCCAATAGACATATTGTCGGGTTGGCGTAATTACTTTAGTGATTTGTACTCTGTCGATGACGATGACAATTTCGATAGTGCATTTTTTCAACATGTAAACTCAAGGAACGTAGAATTAAGTAATTATAATGTATGCGATTTAATACCAATCTCAGTAGCGGATATTATTTATTTTCTAAGGCTGGCGAAACGAAACAAAGCTTGTGGCGAGGACAAAATATACTATGAACATATCATTCATGCCGGTGTAATATTTAAACAGCTGATAGCAAACTTGCTCACAGCAATGTTGAAATTAGCGCACGCTCCCGAAAAGATGAAATGCGGTATAATCATAACACTATTTAAAGGTGGGAAAAAAAGATCATAGGGATCCTAATAGCTACAGGGCGATAACTCTGTCATCTCCATTCATGAAATTATATGAAGGGGTGTTATTGTCCCGCTTAGCAAATGGAAACAAAATACCTATTAACCATCTTCAAGGGGGTTTTCAAAAAGACTTGGGATGCTTAATGACATCTTTTACCTTTCGTAAAAGCATTTATTTTGCTAACGAAAATAAAAGCAAATTGTATGTCGGATTAAATGACTCAAGACAGGCGTTTGATAGATTATGGCATAATGGCCTTTTCTTTAAACTGAATGAATTTAACATAGATCCTACAACTTACAAAGCCATAATTGATATGTATAATAATGTGACAAGTCGTGTTCGATGTAATGGTAATGTATCTGAAACGCTTTGTGTACGGCAGGGAACAAGACTGGGAGGAGTCAGTAGCCCTTTCCTCTATCTTGCATATATTAATGGCTTAATATCAGAAATTGAAGATTCGGGTCTTGGCTTTTGTCTTGTCAACATTAATTGTAGTTGTTTAACTGTTGCGGATGATATGGTTCTCGTGTCATTTTCAAAACTAGGTCTAGACAAAATGATGTCCATATGTAATGACTATGCAACTAAATGGAGATTTAAATATAATGCAAGTAAATGTTCCGTGATAGTGTTTAATGAGACAAAGTCTGAATTCGAAAACAAAGATAGAACATGGAAAATTGGTAATAAACCTGTCGTCGAAACTATAAATTATACACATCTAGGCGTTATTTGTAATAAATACATGGATATACAGGGCAGTATCAAAGAATCCTGCCGTAAATTAAGAGGTGCATTTTTAGGTTTGATAAATGCTGGTCTCCACGAAGATGGTCTTCACCCTATAACATCAATGAAAATATATATGTCCGTTGTAATTCCAAAAGCCCTGTATGGTTGCGAACTGTGGTATGACATGACAAAAAGTGATATGTTAATGTTGGAACGATCGCATCGATTCTGCATAAAATATATGCAATCAATTCCTACTCAGACGAGAACTGATATATGTCTTAGTTTGATCATGTTGATAGGTGCTAAATCAATTGAGAGCGAAATTGACACTCGTAAGCTTCAATTTTTAGGACAATTATGCCGTTCAATATGTCCACATGTAGTAAGAGAGGTCATTATTTATAGACTATTACATTTTATCGAAAATCTATCGCATCAGAGAGGATACATACCAGAAATCTATCGTGTTTTAAGGAAGTATTCACTTCTCAATGTTTTAAATGAATTCAGAATTTCTGGTGTATTTCCTTCGAAATTTACTTGGAAGCGCATTATAAAAAAAAGTGTATGTACAATGGCAGAAACTGAGTGGTCATTTAGAGTAAATAATGATTGCTCTTTAAGAGACTTTTTGTGCATAAAACCAATGCTTAGTCATGCTTGTGAGTCATGGGAATTTTCTAAAGCGCAACCAAAATACACGACTAAATGCAAATGTGCAATATGTCTATTATGTAAATTATTTAGTGACACTTATACCAAAAGTTGCCCCCGGTGTGAAAGACAAGTTTCATCTATTTCAGAACACTATACTTTTTATTGTGTTCGTACTGAACATATTTCAGTTAAATTTTGGCAGTCAATTTTTACCATTGTTGGTTCAAATGTATTTAACATATTCATAAACTTAAGTCCGCGGAAACAAATAATTGTCATGCTAAATGGTATGAGACCACTTAGTGATAAATGCAATTTGACTTGTTTAAAAGTTGTTATTAATGCTTTCCATTTAATATGGAGTGTTGGACAAGCGGTAAATTGAAAATAACGTATTAATAGCCATGTGTGAAATTAAAATGTAATGTTATTGACTCTCCCTTATATTTTGCTTCCATAAGGGAGAGTGATGTTATGATGTTTATTGTTAATGAATGTATTTAATAAACTGGTAAGATGAAGTAAACTATGTGTGATTCCATACCTGATCTTTTATTTCGTTTCATAAAGGCTGGGTATGGACTCGATTACTAGTTTATCTTTAAACATAACAATTTTTTAACACTTTGTAATCTGTTTTACATGTTGAATATGAAGTATTTATTATAAGGGTAATCAAATATGTTCCATGAACATACGAGTACAGTCATGGAATCAGTTTAGTTATATTAAAAGACTCCAACATGAATGTATATATATTAACTTATTCTTATATTTTACACTATGTCAAAATTTCTCTCATTTGTAGTAGTACTTCTGTGTTAGTGTGTATATTTGTCCCTAAATTACTGATTGTCATGCATATAACTCAGTGATTGTAATACACGATTGTTAACATTAGTTAACAATGAGATGAGTGACTAGTATAGACGCGTATGTATAGTGTTGTATAATGTGGGCATTAGGTGACATACATGTGTGCATGCATATATCAGTGAGTGTAATATACGAGCTAAGCGTCCACGTATAACGTAAAGAGCGGTGGAGACGGTCCCCGTACCCGCGCAGAATGGCCAGGTTCTAGTAGCGACAACCCCCGGGACACAAGGTGGGTCAGTTATCAGTCCTCACTGGAGGAACATCACCAACAACCTCAGTGGAGGTTAATCATCTTACATATCGCGTCATCAACCCTTATAGAAGGCATTTGATGAAAATCACCCATTGGATTCGCGCATCATCATCTTCATGAGCTCTCGCGCATCACAGTTATCACGCTAGATCATAGATCAACATTGTTATAACTTTAACAACACTTTAGTGTCGTATACATTCAGTATTTGTTACAATACTAAGAACGTCTTAAATGTTCATGAGAACATTCTTTTCATATTTCATCTGTGTATTCGCTTGTTTTTTTAGATAATTGTATATATATTTAACATATTTTAAAAGTTGCATTAAACTTATGTAAATGCATTCACCGTCATTGATTCTTTCCTGAGTTAGCCCCGACCACTAGGGTCATCTTGCGACAGTTCGGACTACACCGTACCAAGGTAAAAAATCATTGGATACACCGTATCATCGTAACATTTTTCAAACCCAAAAACATCTACATTATGCAAGTTAGGTGGTCAAAGGATGTTTACATGCACTCTAAACTAAAGGATTCGAATATTTAAATATTTATGCACCTTGTATAAGTCAGAATGCCCCTAAATGACACACAGAAACCAAAATAGTGGTCATCTCTCGATTCACTTTTTAAAAATGGGAAACCACTGGTTGTGAGAGCTGATTGTGATTGAAAGCCGGAGATCTGTGAGATTGACGAGACTAATTCAAGTCATTGGACCTTCCCTGATACTTCAAGTACGATCATGTCTAATATAAACGCTGAATATGAAAAATCCGGATGAAATAACTGGACACCTACCTTACGACGTAAATAATGTCCGCCACCTTGAAAATAATACACCGTGTCATAAAAGCTCTACACCGAAACACGTACCAGACAGTGGTATCGAAACATATTTATTTGTAGTAACAACGTAATCAAATTGACATAATTTAGATCGGTTTCAAGAAATAGTGAATGCGTTTTATCGCTCAGAGCGAATTATTGAATAGAATATGTTCCATCTGGACTTTACGTGTATCTCCTTTTAAAATGATATTACATGGCGATGTCATAATTAAACTCAAACTATTTTGCCACTATTCTTGTCAGTGACCGTACGTTTACAATTGGATAAAGATGGACAAAGCTACTGCGATAATTATGTTAGCATTGCTTAACTATTCCTGATATGAAGGGTAAATCATACTAACCATTGGATCAAAGAACTTCTTGTACAAATTAAGGATCGATACGTATTGTAATAGCCACCAGAGCAGTCTAATGTAGATGCCGAGTTACAGGCAGTCCAGGAACTTTTGCTAACTGTATTTGATTCCCAATTAATTCGGATACTAATTATCTGCAGGCAAACAGTTTCCGATAAAGATGTTGACAAGAAGAAAACAGAAGTATCCATAAACGTTTTCGCAAATCCACATGTAAAATTCATTTAGATGAGCAATTTTGAAAAACGCCAGCAAAGAATTACAAGCATGGAACGTAGAATTTCCCCTGGACAATGATTATAATGTATTTGTTTGTTAAAAAAGCATATTACGTAATAAAAGAGATAGAGAAAGATTGTGCTTGCACAGTAATTTTTAATGAATCCTAACAAGATTGTACGGATCATTTAAGTATTACACGAGCAAATGCATATGGAACATTTAAGGATTATCTAACCCCATTTCTATGAACCACTTTGGACATTGCAATGACTGGCATTCTTGCTACTTATAGGATATGTAAAACTGTTGCAGTATTGTATCAAGTGATTGTAGGAGCCTTTAATCAATGCTTTTATGCAGAGGCAGTCTGACTTCTTCTTATGGAAACCTTTCCCGAGATGATTGATTCATTTAGAATGAAAATTTCAATTACAACGTTTTAAAATGCTCGATTTTCCAGTATTACAATGTGAATGGAGTTTTATATAAGATAAGCTGTATGGTATAGTGATACCGTATATATAAATGTCTCTATCAAAGATAAAGGTGATCCGTTATAAGTATATACATATATGCTGAAGTTGTTCACATTTGATAAATAATGAAAACGTTATCATCTTCTGACGACCCGTTTAAATCCAATTTATTTATTTATTTATTGATTTGTTAATCACCCCTAAGATGCTATCTTTCCTCCGCCGAATAAACAAAGCAATAACCCATCCGGTTACCTGTGTGTGTATTATCAAATATTCGTGAAGGTGTTATTCACCGCCACCACTACCGCCACTCATGCATTCCCAACTATCCCCGTCATTTCTGAATGTGACGCCCCCCCCCCCCCCCCCCCGCCCCCAACCCATCTAAACTTGTTCGTACTATAACGGACAACACATTTCACACCTCTAACACCGGCTGAAGCAGTATCTAACGTTAATTCACAAAGATTGGAGGACTTGGATGATCCCAAAGGACTAGATAGTAATAAAACTACTAATTCGTAGTCTTGAAAACGTTTAAAGGTGAAATATAGCATATATGATACAACTTTGCCGGAACTACTTTCTTAACATATTTGTTAAAAACACACTGGTTTAAAGTTAAAATATTGTTTTATTTCTTCTTTAGTCAAACATTCATATAGATGTTTAGAACATTAGTTTAGAACAGTAAATGGAACAGCCAAATGAAACAGAATAGAATAGAGTCTTTATTAAAATCCTATGCAGTTTGGAAATTGGAAACTTTTACGTAAAGTTATATAATAAACAGTATAATTTACAGCATAAATTTGATACTGAATTAATGTCACTCGAGGAAAAAAGTGGTATTTTGGTTAAAAACCCCCTTTCTTGGAACTCGTTTTTTAATCAAATTACCACTTTTTTCCCTCGTGACATAAATTCAGTATCACATTTATGCTGTTAGTTATTCTCTATATAATATACAATCTGTTCAAATAGTACACTTATTGGTTGTCCGTTTTCTCACAGTAGCCATTTATACCTCAGAGCGCACACGCTCCGACTTTCGCTCTTTTTGAAGACAGGTAATAGTCCATAGACCAAGAGGTTGGTCGGTACCATCAGTGATGACACATTCTTACTACTATTTTTGAAATCATTGATGCCTAAATATATTACTTCAGCGTGATAGCATTGCGTGATTCCCAGCTTATTCCATGTTTTAGGCCAAATATGTCAAAATCAAACAAAAAGTGCTGAAAACTGGAATACGATTTTTAAAAATCAATGGATTCATTTCAATATTAAACTTTGATGAAAATATTCGTAGAATACATATGTTTACGAAGTGTTCAATTTCATAGTTCTATTTTGAATATTTTTTAATATTTTGGCCGAAAAAGCGTTAAAAATAGACAAAAATCACTGGAAAGTGGAATACTTATTTAAAAAATAATCTGATAAATGTTCAAATAGTGTTTCATTTTTTAATTGCTAAATGTGCTTCCTTTAACAAACTGATTAAGTTTTATGTGTATACAACTTTTACTTTGCCACTCAATTTTGGCGTAAAGCAACACAAAACTGATTTTTTTTTTCTAAAAACTGGAATATTGTTTCGTACAACCAATCGATGCATTTCAAAGTTTAATTTAATTTCAAACTCATGTGTTATGCTTCTTTTTACAACGTCTTTACATTTCTTAGTTATTAATAAGTTTTATTATTTTACAATACTTTGTGGGGAAACAAGTTCAAAACTTAACCAGAATCGCTAAAAACTGGAATCTTTTTCTAAAGAATAATGGGTGCATTTCAAAGTATACTTTTTTTTGGAAGTTATGTTAAAAGCTTCTGGCTACCATGTCAACTATTTCCTATTATAATTTTATTGTTTTAGAAAGAATTTGTTTGTTTGGTGTTTAGCGTCATTTTCAACACATGTAAGGTTATATATGACGTTTTTTTGTGGTAGAGGCAAACCACCGACGTTTCCTGGGTAGAACCAGTACTGTACACCTCCCACCATCTGTAAGAATCGTAGAAAGAATGTGTTTACAAGTTCTCGTGCAAGTATAATAGACGAAATATCGCCTTCGGTCTTCTTGCTGTCTTTATAGCATAATCTATTGTATGGTCTCACCATGTCTTCTACACTAAGCCTATTCGTACCATCAATGCTACTTGTTTTTCTCATGAATCCCTCTCTAATCACGAGAGACCAAGGAATTTAATTGTTTTAATGGCTTATCAACACAGTTTATTTTATATCGAGCTGATTTAGAGTCAGGGGAGGCGACCTAAGAATCTGGAAACATTCCCTACTTTATTTCGAGTGGATTAGTATGGTTCTTTAACGTACTCGGATGACATACTCCGATACACGGGACCGCACGGTTTACGTCCCATCCTACGGATGATGCCAGAACTCACCAAAGCAACCCAGTGGTGCCAAAAAACAGGTCAAAATGTATGTTTTAGCACATGTTTCATTTGTAGTCTACTTTATGCTATTATGATCATCATTTAAGATAGGATAAGATTTATTTTGAGTCGGCAATCCATACAGTGAGACAACATAAGCTCTTATGAGCTTTTGAATCCACTATTTTTAACACATATTAACAACGTATAATGGCTGAAAGTTAAGAATGCATACATATACACATGTAAGACCGAATCAAGCATACAATCTAAGATAATCACAATTTAAAACACAGATCTTGAGTACCATAGTACACATCTTTAAAGGTCCTAGAAACGGCAAATAGAATTAAGTGTCATTCATACATATACTTAATCATACTTATTTACAGTTTAAAATTAAAACTCATGCAGCCAGTGTCAATCCTACAGAGAAATATCAGAATGATATATTTCCTGCTTAGTTTGAAGTTATATTTTTGCTCAATGGACTTAATATTGAAATTAAGCTTATTTATTGTGTCATGAAACTTTGCTTGTGATAGGGTTGTTCCAAGTCACGTTTCACTTTTCTAACCTGTCAATGGCTGTCTTGTCCAGTTTTGTGTAATTCTAGCAAATTGTTTTCTATATTAGACTGTCATCTTCCCCGTTAATATATGCTAACAACTGTACCGTGATCCCATTTTAATATATTTTTGGTTTCAGTGAGCACGTTTACAGCTTGTCGTTTGAAGGTATTTGTTCTGCATTTCTAGCATTCGAATAGGTGATTATGAACTCACTCTGAGGTGAAATAATAACGGCAAACAGCCCCGGGTTTAAGACTGAATCCGTTTATGCCTCCGGCAGTCTGGGTGTCTTTATATACAGTTTCCTCTACTACTTGGTTTACTGGTATACTTCTAATAGGATTGTTTGGTCCTGCTTGCACTGAACAACCACCACTTTCCATGTAACGGAGAACAGCTGATTGTTCAGTAGCTAGACTGCCAATTTGAGATGGATAAGAATGTTAGTTCCGTAAATAACACGGTATTTGTTTCCATTAGCTAATGTCAATAGTGCATTGTGTGTTATTAGTGTATTATTGTTTATTATATATGTACGTGTTATTGTACTTTCTGCAAGGGAAGCATATATGATATAGAGGTTTTGTAGAATCATGCCTATTCAATGGAGGTTTCAAAACATATTCAATTCTCTGTCAAATATTACTGTATACAAGAATGTCAATGGTCATCTATTTATGAACCGGTAAATATAAAACGTGAGCAATACAACCCGAGACTTGACTCCAACATTAGGGTATCAGTACAACTGAATTGGTCGTTGTCGTACCGGGGTCCTCACTTGCGTACTAAGGGTACATTTATATACATGAGTATACGTAAGTCTCTCAGATATGCTTTGATGTCTACCGGAGCGACCATAGGAAAAGTACATAGGGTTAAGGATTAGCAAATGTTTGATACCAATTTGATATATAAGGCAATAAGTGTGCAAAAGTCAAGAAATGTACCCTGAGCATACAAGTGGGCCTCCAGTTACGACAATCACCCCATCAACGTAAGTGTACTGAATTCGAATTTCAATCGATTTTGCATGAACATCGATGATTTTACTGAAGACATCGTGTTGCGCATGCATCAGGTTTGAAAATACAAAACATCGAACAAAATTATTGTGCAGTAATTTTAGATTACGGTTCAAATGTACCCATATGACATTTCATAAGAAGGAAATGAAAAAGAATTTAATTAATATACCATATATTTTGAATGAAATCGGGCTCAGTATTCTAATATTAACCCTAGCGTGTAACCTAGGATAGCACATACTACTATGCAAGATGAATGTTCTTGTAAATCAGGGGTCAATTGTAGGCTCATTCACTATGTTTAGGGACTTTAGAATAAAACATATCATTACATGCCAATTTTAAGTCGGACCTCTAGACCCCAGAACAAAGCCTGATGCACACCTTTAAACTATAAAGTTGCTACTGGGGCAGCTACCAATACTGTTATTTGTCAGAATACAATAAGTTTGCTTAAGAGGTAATTATTCTCTGATACCGTGAATAATTAAATACACCGCTATCAGCAGCAACTATTCATTAGTACAATAAACATGGTTTTACATCTATTCTGTTAAAAATTGGCCTCCATTTGTGTACATGTTGTCTTGGTTTCTAAACAAATGACCAAAAAATGCAAACTGGAACAAAGGGAGCACCTTTATAAAAGGTAATAAGGGAAATATATTTTAAATGTTTATTTACATGTGAATAAGTATATTGGTACGCATTTGAATAAAATTAAGTAAATTTATTTCACTATTTCGACGTTAAAACTCATACAAATTAACTGCTGCCACTGTGGTATTGCTATCATCTATACTTGTTTTAAGACTTGGTATGCAAATACAACGACTATACCAATATATATGTATCGTATAATTTGGTAGCAATAAAATAAAGGTCAGAACCAGTACGTTTAAAATATCAAAACTAAACAATATTGAATATTAACTAAAACACAAAAGGTCATTTGTTGTTTGTTCTAAGCCATAAACAAGTAATAAAAAGGTATAACTAGTAAATGTTGTAGACCGAAGCGGCGTTTAACATGGTTTCTAAAAACACTTTGAAATGCCGTCTATTAAATTTAGTTACCCATTCCAGTTCTCATCGAATTTTGATAAATGTTGAATGTTTTTACCTAAAATATTTTAAATAATAAAACTACGGCTACGAAATTTATACACAAATGTAGGCAGAATTTTGGTATAATATTATACTTTGAGATACATCCGTTGCTTTTTAGACAAACTATTCCAGTTTTAGGAGAATTTTGTTAAATTTTGAAGTTTTTTACCCCAAAATGTCTGACATAATATTGGTTATATACACATGAAACTAAAGCATGTTGTAAAGGGAAGCATTTCTCACAATTTAAAAGAGAAATAATGAATGAATATTCATTAGATTATATTTTGAAAATTATTCCCGTTTTCGGTGATTTTTGGGGTTAACTTTTGAGCGATATTTATCCAAAATATTGGAAAAAATCAGACTTGAACTAAGAAATCTATACATACGAGGGTCATTCAATAAGTTCTGTCACTAACGCGTTTTAACAAGTATGTGCTCAATGTGAGTGTTGATGCTTGATACCAAATAAAAGAGGGTTCCAATACCATTCCATTGATGGTAAAATGAATGCTGTATCTTTTGTGTGACAAAAGTTATGGAACATTTAATACACATCACTTATACATACTGAGGCATTTTCGTCCTGATTTTTTTCAGGTATGTTAATTGTTACTTTTTTAAATGGCTGTTTCTCTTTAAGTTCTTGTCGAAGACCTTTGACATTTCTCATAAATTACCAGTTATATCTGTGCATTACAAGATTCAGAATTTAAGCATGGTAGATGAAAAGGCATTGTCTTAAAAATTAACATTTTAAGCTAAGGTGTAAAATAATTTAATGATAAATGGACATTAAATGGAAGGGCAGTCTTCTGAAATAGCATTTTTGGATGATCAATATTTTCACTAAACATTGTACAAAATTCTACAATAATGTGTTGAATATAAAATTTAAACACTGAAGGACTGGGATTTGTAAAATATTATGAAAACATATTAATACATGGGAATAATTACGACATTTAAAAGATATTATAACATTTTCGTAAACAAAATGAAGAAAATCAGTGTTATTTCTGCTAAAATTAAGGGATATGCATTCACTCATATCTGGTTTGCAGCAAGACCTTTCCGAATTCTTGACAATCATTTTGGTGGATTATGGGCGAATAACAAGAGATGGCGGACAAGAAAATTTAAAAGCATAGAATTATTCAAATAATGTTGACAACGTTTTGTAACGAGGACATTTTCAGAGATGCCAGTATCCAAAAGGTGTGGTAGAGGGGGAGGTAATTCAGGGGTATAAATAACCGGAAAGTTTTCATTTTTGTTGTGAAATTGAAGAGAGCGAACCCAGTAGTACTATAAATACACTACTTTATCTCAGTGTAATATCCAGTTCAAAGGATATATGCCTAGTGACAGAACTTTTTGAAGCACCCTCGTACAATTTCATTTCATACAATTTTTAAACAAAATTATCCCCCTAAATGCATTAATCGATTTTTGAAAAAAAAATTCTAGTTCTTAGCACTTTTTGTTAAATTCTGATTTTTTTGGCCCCAACTTGAAATCAGGGCATAAGCTGTGTCTCCAAGATTGCTATCACGTTGAAGTATTAACTTGAGGCATCAGTAATTTAAAAAACTAATTATTAGAATTTGCCATCTCAGATGGTACCATTATGCCTAAATGTTGATGTTGGCCCAAGGCCTATACATGTCACGAGATCTGTTACTTCACTGGTAATAAGCGATTAGCGGTTCAGCATTAAGTCTTATAGCATTGTCTATGTAGAATTACGTTTTATGGTACGTGATAAAAATGCCATGTGCTGTTGCTGGATGCAAAAGTGTGCATGATACGTGATAAAAATGCCGTTTGCTGTTGCTGGATGCAAAGGAAAACTATAATAACATGTATTATTTTCCCATGTGCATACAAAGGGAAAATATAATAACATCAGTTTCTTTCATTTTCCGAATCAGGTTAATGGTAAGACTTAAAGTATGGGTAGATTACTGCCCACGAAAATCGCCCGTCTCGTCGAAAAAGTGGGAACCTTCGAAAGACGCGCGAGTTTGTAGTAAACAATTTGAGTTGGATTCGTGGAAAGTCCATCGTTTGGTTTCGTTTTCATTGAATTTGTAGAACAGATGGCCATTTCGGTTAAAAAAAAAAGCGGCACCAACAATATTTGCTTCAAAAATTAGAAGTGCCTAACCCTGCCGTCTCCGTTATTCCCCAATTCGACCGGCGTTGAGAAAGCAGTTAATAAATGAGGTAAGATATAAGTTTTTGTTCAGAACTTCTATTATCTTAGCACTGCATCGGTTATACGTATGATAAATTGCAGAAAGGTATATAGGTATATAGTCTTAGATCGTGATTGTTTAGCTGTTGAATCAGAAGCATGCGTCTTTACGTGCATCAGTCAAGAGCTGACGTAATGTAGCAATACGCGGCTCGCCGCAGCGGTATTACACCGTCTTTTTGAAAAGATTGCTAAAAAAAGTTCAAATGAATTTAAATAAATCAGGTGAAATAAACACTGTGTCTTTGTTTCAATATATATATTTTTTAATTACACACCCTCTCCTGCCAACAGTGTTATAGATCTATATATATCTATTTATTTACATATATATGTCTCCGGATTTGAAAAATAATGATGTTTCATGAATATCTGATGCAAGGCAGAAAATTGATAATGTTACTAGCTCTTTCTTTCTTTCTTTCTTTATTTCTTTCTTTCTTTCGTTCTTGTTGTGCCCTTAATGGTTTATTCTCTTGTTGCTCTGGCTTCTGCCAAGTCATTGAGTACCTTCATTGGGGCTTTCTATGCCATTGTTTTTTTATATTATATTTACACGAGCATTTTTGTGTTTTACTTATATTGCCTATTGATGCTGCCTTGTTGGTTAGAGATTAGATCATGGCCGGGGATTTCTTTATTTACACTGTCCTGTTTTAATGGGATGACAGTAGGGTAAGTGTGAGGTTTGGTGCACCCTAGAACCGGTTTAAACCCCCAGTGGCCTACTTTGCCACTGACCGTTCCAAGGCGTTAGCCCTATTGTCAACCCTTTTGTGTTTGTGATGTCGTTTGTATTTATTATTACTTTTGCCTTCTTGTTTGTCTGTTTGCGTGTTTGTTTCTGTGTTTTGTTGTTGACTGTCCTCCTTGAATGATACTTTCCCTGTCCGATCTTTTTATATTTCTTCATAGGTTTCCAGAAACGTCCAGAGAAACTAAGTTTAGAGCAGGTAAACAATAACAGGTGTTCAGATGATTAACAAACAACTAACTGACAGTATTAGGAAACTCCCATTACATAATCAGTTATGATACAGATTAACAGGGGTGTATTTAACTCTAATTTTGTTACATTTACAAACTGTTATTATGTTAAGTACAATGGCCAGGCCATAGTGTTACAAAGGTAGCCATGACCTGGTTACCTAATCATGAAAACCTTGAACACACTGTAACTCTATTCAACCTCTGTTCATCAAAATTCTCGGGTAATTGTACACAATGAGTTTGTCATTGAAAGTAACCCGCTAATGAGTAACAAAAAGTATCTCGGCAATTTTTAGGGCTTGTCATTGATGATATACTGTAATATAAGAAAGTATGTGAATGTATATTAGCCCCAAGGACGAAAGTTCTAGTTGAAAATAATATTGATATATTATTTCTTTTAATTTTATTGCAGCATGTGTTGTTACGCCGTAAAACTAAATTCAATTCAATTCACCAATATGAAAAAAGTATGTGGCAGGTATAATAGCCGAGGACCCCGAGTGTGACAGTTCTAGTTTAAAATAATGTTGATGTATTATTTCTTTGTATTTTTATTTCTTTGTATCTGTTTTAGCTACTCTCCAAACCCTCAGAAACGTGTTCAAAAGATGAAATTCCAAGAGAAAAGCCTGAGCCCCTACAGCCCGCAGCTTCTGTATGGAACCTTTCGCAAGATGCACCAGACATTGCAGAGAGGGAGACGAAACGGTGTCGCACTAAAAGGTATGGCACAGTGCACACAGAAACTCTCCTCGTATTACCCAAGTGTTCTATTAGAGAGAAGAAGTTTAGTGCTGAACATGTTCATATGTACACGAGGATTGAGGCCTGTTCTATGTTTTTTTAAATATAAAAACAAGAAAAATAATACATATACTCTAAGAAATTAACTAACCAGTCTGTCAGTTCACATTATGTACAGATTAGTATTCAATGAAATCAATGCAGTTACACGACCAATAACTCTGTATTTAATTTCAGTAGAGTTATGCTCCTTTTTATAAAACTTTAACCTGCAACCTAATCTAGCTCATAACTTGCCAAATATGGTCATCGAACTTTATACAATTCTTCCCTATCAAGTATGTGATACAGACTTATGCACATTTTCATCAAACTAACAAGTACAAAACATTGCTACATAATTCATGAATAATTGCTCCCTCTGTCTTCAAACTTTAAAGTTGGATAGTCCTTGCTAAAATAAAATAAGCACATGGCAGACGACACAAATGTTCGGTGGAACTTTCTAGTTTTAGGTATTCCACGGATGTCTTTTCAATAAGGATTTTTTTTTTTTTAAATTCTATTACAAATGTATTCGTTTTGCAGAGAATTAAGTGTAATGAAACCTGACAATTGTTATCCAGAAAACATATGTGAAGACAACACAAACTCCCAACCCCCTACCCCATCCGGATACGCTTTCTCAGTATAGTCTGAAGGACAATGGCCCCGGTGAAACAACAGAAACAACAAACACGTAACAACATCAACTGCCGTCCAGTGTAACTAAATCGGTGGTAGTCTGTGAGAAGAAGAAAGTGAGAATGAAAAAACGTTGGCACGGTAACTCTGCCCTAAAGCAACACATAATGAAACACATTGTCTGCACAGTAACTCCTGTACCTCTGAAGCAAATTGTCATGGGTCAACCGCCTGTGGAAAGAGGATGACCCTTTTGATGTTTAGGTCAACAGTCAATGTCCTGGCTGAACACATGGAGTAATGGGCCTTGGGAAGGTGTTCTTCAAAGTTATTGTCCTCGCTATTTCTAAGTAACTAAATGCGTTTTACTAAATTTGGTACTAATCTTCAGTATGATGTCTAGTAGTGCATATGTTTGTAACGCACCCTATCTACTGTCAAACATTTAACAATCTTGTGCAGTAGGGTAGATATCTGTTGTTTTTGTCACACACAAAAATCAAGTTCTTATTTTATTTATTTCTTTCAGACGCCATTTTTCAACTCCACTCACAGAGAGAAAGTACATTGTGTTTCAAAGCAGCATGTTGTCGCTGTTTGCTTTGCCAAGTGCTCGAACACTATGAAGGCAATAGCTGGCATGATGATAGTTAAACTGAATGTGTGAATGACCACGTTAGAGAATGGTTGAGATGCCCTGAGGTCAAGTCGAATGCCTGTTACTAATTTGTGTTTATTCAGTGGATGTAGTCCTGTGAAATGCTTAATTGTCCCAAATTTTTCAATATATCATCAATATCTCAATCGACGTACTTTACTTTTCAAAAGTGCGACGTGATACCCTTAATGAACATAGTCTAGAGTTTCAAACAATACCGGTTAATTAAAACAAGAAGGAACCAACGTGTAAAGCTTGCAGGCGATGACAGGTGCTGCTCAGGAGGACATACTGCGAAATACGTCAGTTATACATTGATAGATGCGACAACTGGCGAAATACTCACAATGGACTTGATACAGATACACATAAATGGTATACATAGTGGTACTTATTGTGGATATTAAAAGTGTGTTTTCATATCACACCATATAAGACTTGAGACGCCATATCAGTCCGAGAGATTTAATTCGAGGTCTGATGTGGGTTGAGGGCTGGATCTAGGGATATGAAAATACCCATTTTGGTTCAACTTTTTTGAAGAAAAGAGTTATTGTCATCACTTGGTCTGCGTCCGGGTCTGTATTTAGGATTGTAGCTCCGAAAATACTCTATATAATGGATTGGAACTAAACACATATTTTAGGCATCGTTAGACAGCAGCATACAGCCAGGTTTTATACTAACAATATTTGGTTAACATGTGCAATAATTCTTTTTTACAATTAAGCAAAATTATGCCCTTCAGCGTAGTACCCAATAAATAAACAAGACGTTGAAAATCGAGCGTCTGCACCGACACGCAGAGCTTCTTGTTTCTTATACATGTATTTGTATTTTACTTGCTTCAAGTACGTTTTTAATACATCAGTTTGGATTCAGTTACCTTAAAATATAGTGATAAATGTACGGTTTAAAAGAAGTTATACATGTACACAAAATCAGCGCAAAATATAAAAAAAGCTATAGTTGTCGCGATCGAGAATTGAACCCTAAGGGTGATTTCTATTCTCATAGTGTCAATCGGACGCGTTACTACCACCTTGTAAGGCGAGTCATGCATTATATATTAAACACTATACATGGTTTCATTCTAGTTTTACAAAACAACACAGTTTATTGCAGGTTAGTGATTACTGTTTGAATGAATATAAACCAAAATTATTTTTTTGCAAAATCAAAACATTGTATGTGTCTCTTTACAGAGTAACGAGGTGAAAAATAGCGATGCTATGGAATTGGAAGGATTGAAAAGGAGCCTGGCCCAATATCGAGTGAAAACATTGCCGCCAAATTAATAGATGCGAATCGATATATTACCTTAAAAAAACATAGTTTCAATGCTAGGTGATAAAGATCATTCGATCCTACTATCATAAAACATCCTACATATTCATTTCATTAAAGCGAATGAAGGCGTACAACCATTGTTATTATAAACATAAACATACACTTCCGTGATCATAGGAACATATATACAGAACTCGGTGACCGAAGTAACATGTAGTGCCATGGTATCATGTGGTATGATCGGTCTTATTTAATTGACTGCAATGCAGTTACCTGTCTGTATTTTATCACGTTTAAAGCTACAGAGTCCCTGATATCAATCGATGGCTTGTCTTTATTTGTAACGTCATGTTCACCAGCTCATGACGAAATCGGGTATTTAAAACTACAGAGTTTCTATATCTATCGATTTCGTCTTTGTAGGTGTGTCATTATTTGTAACTTCATGTTCACCAGATCATGTCGAAATCGGGTATTTAAGAGAGCAAATATAACGCAGGACATCATTTATTGTATAGACAGTGCGCGTCGTACTTGTACACAGGTAACATTATGATTTACAAAAGAAAAAAACCTCTTTCGGGACTCGAACACTCGACCTTCTGATTTCAAGTCAGGTGCTCTATCCACTGAGCTATAACGCTTCTTGAACGTATTAAGAGGCAAAATAACATCACCAATATGAATTCAAGATGATTCAATAAATATATAGTACATCTTGTCAAATGTGTTAATTAACGTTGCCTAGTGTAATATGTTATAGATAGAGTATGGTTTCATTGAGTTGGTTCATTTAAACATCGAGATGGGCGTAGCCCATTGAGGTGTTTAAATTAACCAACGAGATGAAACCATACTCTATTTGTTTTGTAGCATGTCCATTTCAGCTCTATTTCAGTTATTCTGACTGTTATTCTCACTGTTATTCTCACAGTTATTCTGACAGGTCTTATTTTCAATTAAACGATTTACACCTGTGTCTGAACAAAGAGAATTGTCTGTGACCATGCTACAATATATGTTATCAATATGAATCTAATATTCCGCCTCAAAACAACATATCTCGACTTGTTATTTAGCGCTTGATTTAATAATATTGTATTGCAAGCTTCATTATACAATACACATATATATAAACAGTGGCATAATAAGCATGAAAACAAAGCAATTAGGTTGGACTACAAGTTATTCCAACATTAGTTACAGTCCTTCCCACAGCGTTACATGTTACGTTTATTAAACTAAAATGTCGGGGTTAACAAATAACTAACTAAATTAATTCAAATTGAAGAAAGCGAAAAACAAAAAAACAAAAAACAAAAAAGGTATGAGAAGAATAATATCATCACGACCACAGCTGCCTCGACCAAACATCCCTGCAAGGTTCCCACCCTCGCCAGCCCTGCCCATAACCTGCTCCTCAACGTCAACATCACAGGGGACAGGTACATATTAAATAAGAGAGAAACGGCGAGTACATTTTATATAAATTTAGAGCTCAATCATGTCACATTCAGGCGTTTACCTCAGGTTTACCTGCTCATAAATTCATTTTTTTTTACATTTTTTCATGACTGAAGAAAAAACCCGCCATTATTGTTTACTACCGGAAGCCCCGGATTTAGCGCTTGATGAGTTTGTGTGTGCGCTATATATTACGTTATGCCTATTTAGATACAACATACCAATGAATAGCCGTGGTCTAGTGGTTAAACGTACAGCCATCAAAATTTAAAAGCGCAACGTCTGTGGTTCAAATCCCGTTCCGGGAAATTACTTTTTGATCACATATATTCTGTAGCTGTATATTTTTCGATGTTACATGTGCGAAGGTTAAATAAAAATGTGATATTTTACTCATCGATTTCTGCTTATATGCCGAATTTTGGGGTGTTCGTCGATTTGAAACTACTTCACACGTGAGTCACGTTCATATTCGAGAGTTATTACCAGTTAATATAGAGACTCTGTAGCTTTAAGTATTCGCTTGAGATATTGTTTCTATTTTAAATGGTGTAATTGCGGTTTTTATTAAATGCGTCTTGAGTGGTTAACGTGCCCTTAATGGTTTATTCTCTTGTTGCTCTGGCTTCTGCCAAGTCATTGAGTACCTACATTGTGGCTTTCTAGGCTATTGTTTTTTTGTATTATATTTACACGAGCATATTTGTGTTTTACTTATATTGCCTATTGATGCAGCCTTGTTGGTTAGAGATTTAATCATGGCGGGGATTTCTCTATTTACACTGTCCTGTTTTAATGGGTTGACAGTAGGGTAAGTGTGAGGTTTGGTGCACCCTAGAACCGGTTTAAACCCCCAGTGGCCTACTTTGCCACTGACCGTTCCAAGGCGGTAGCCCTATTGTCAACTCTTTTGTGTTTGTGATGTCGTTTGCATTTTTTATTACTTATGCCTTTCCGTTTGTCTGTTTGCGTGTTTGTTTTTGTGTTTTGTGGTTGACTGTCGTCCTTGAATGCTGCTTTCCCTGTCCGATATTTTTATCCTTCGTTAAGGTTAATGGTTAATTGTCGGTAAGTATCCCTGTAAGAACGTAACGTTCCTATGCTGGTATAATTGGTTGAAGACGCCTAGACAGTATTATAATTTTTGTATTTGTTCGCAATATAATTAAAAGTTATAACTGCAATATGTAATAAAGTTAGGCTTATATTTCAAGTATGGATAGATAGATAACTTTATTTCCAAATTCCAATAGGCTTAAAAGTCCGTGAGGATACAATATACAGTTACATAAAACATGGCAACAGTGTAGAATTTTACAAACAAGAAACTTTTGTTAATCTGAGACAGTCACAGTAAAATGCACATATACTGGCACGCACGCATGCACTCACTCAATCACTTACGCACTCACGCGCACAACAATTTCTATCATTTGTTAAGTGGACTTGAGCATTGAGAAGGCGTATTACTACATAATATAAATAAATACTGAACCATACATTTCATAACACATTCGGTAAAATAAATTACCTATATTTACTAATTTCCATATAATGTTTCGTTTCGTAATTTAAATGCTTTTAAAACAAAGGTACAAAGCTTGTGAATATATACTTTATTTTTTGAATTGAGTAATTCCAAAAATTTCAACAATGTTTGGCCTCTTGTAAAAAAATTGTGGAATGTATTGCTTTCTTAAGACAGTATATGTCTGACAAAATAAAATTCATCTTCAAGTTTATTACAAAATAAACATAATCTATCAATGACAGGAATTCTGTTTGGTTTTACCCATCTTCCCGCTTCAATTTGCAACCTATGAGATGACACCCGTAATTTGGTATGTGCTTGACACATTTTGAAAATATTTATATTATCAAGATATGGTTGAAACTGAAAAGATGCAAAGCTCCTATAAAACACTGCTCTGGTGGAGATATCTAATATACTATGCCATTTTAGAGAGAAATTGTCATTTAACCGTTGCTTTAATACTGCAAGAAATAAATTACAATTACCAACACTTTGTTGTAACCATACATCATAAAACCCATGAGAGGACAATAAGTGTTTCAACTGTGAAACCCAGTTTTTTTTTGCGAGGATATATTTCACAGTCATTTAACATCATGTTATACACTATTTTTATATTGGTATTATTAAACCAAATGAGCGTTGGTTTTACAGTGGTAAACAACTTGAATGTGTTTCATTTTATAAATATCTTGGTATGTATATTACTCCAAAACTTTCATGGTCAAAAACACACGAAAACTTAGCAAAACAAGCAACTAAAGCAATGGCATGTATTTTTCAATATCAACGTAAATTTGGAAGATTTCAATCCAATGATATATTTAAATTATTTGACAGTATGGTCAAACCAATTATTATATATGGATCAGAAATATGGGTTTATACATATTATGAGAATTTGGAAAGAGTTCATATAAAATTTTGTAAAGTTCATTGTAAAAAGAAATATAAAAAGATCGGACAGGGAAAGTAGCCTTCAAGGAGGACAGTCAACCACAAAACACAGAAACAAACATGGAAACAGACAAACAAGAAAGCAAAAGTAATAATAAAAGTAAACGACATCACAAACACAAAAGGGTTGACAATAGGGCTACCGCCTTGGAACGGTCAGTGGCAAAGTAGGCCACTGGGGGTTTAAACCGGTTCTAGGGTGCACCAAACCTCACACTTACCCTACTGTCATCCCATTAAAACAGGACAGTGTAAATAAAGAAATCCCCGCCATGATCTAATCTCTAACCAACAAGGCAGCATCAATAGGCAATATAAGTAAAACACAAATATGCTCGTGTAAATATAATACAAAAAAACAATAGCCTAGAAAGCCACAATGAAGGTACTCAATGACTTGGCAGAAGCCAGGGCAGTAAGAGAATACACCATTAAGGGCACGACAAGAAATATCATGGACAAACATCAAACGCCACCGTCCCAATGGGCTTTAGGTAGGCGTCATCATAGGGTCCATAGCCTGTCCGGTCATCGTACAATTAAAGAGGAAAGCATAGTGGCGAACTGTAAAAACTGTAACTTACCATTGCAAGCAGCTGACTTTTTTGCTTTGGGAAAGTGTGGTAGAACTCCATTATGTACAACTTATATTCCAAGATGTATTCAGTACTGGCTTAAGCTTATCTCGTTGGAAAATCATAGGTACCCAAAACAATGTTATTACATGCTAAAGCGTTTGGACGAGGCAGGTAGACACACTTGGGCCAGCGAAATTAGAAGTTTATTGTACACATTTGGTTTTGGGTATGCGTGGATTTCACATGAGATCGGCAATCCAAATTTGTTTTTGACTATGTTTAAGCAAAGAGTAAAAGATTTATATATGCAAATATGGCATGGAAAGGTTGATGTATCAAGTAAAGCTTATTATTACACACACTATAAATCATTGCTTAATATTGAACAATATCTCTCTGTGGAAATGTCATATATACTAAGAAGTTCTCTATCTAGATTTCGATGTTCTTGTCATAATTTAGCTGTTGAAAAGGGTAGACACTTAAATGTAGAAAGAAATATGAGGTTGTGTCTTTTATGTTATGCTAGAAATATATCAGTAATAGAAGATGAATTTCACTTTATAATGGAGTGCAGAGAATATGAGGAATATCGAATTCTATTTTTCAGAGCAAATTGGCTGGTTGACAGATCTTTGAATATGTTTTATCAACTTATGGCATGTACAAATACTAAAGATATATTATACATTGCAAAATTTATATTTAGATCAAACGAAAAACTGATTGTCAATAACAATTTCTTGAATTAGATAAATATAGAGTTTATATGAAGAATATTAAGTAGATATTAGATATAGACAAAACGTAAAGTTTCTACTTAATTTGTTTATACATTCTATATTTGTAATCTGAAATTATCATAAACATGTTGTATTCATATATCTTCATCCATGTAATGTATAATAATGTTATTATGCTGTTCAACTTGTTTCTTATGATGGGCCGGTGGCCTAAATTATGAAATAAAATTTCTTGACTTTGACTTTTATATTTACGTTCATGTACGCTCATAATTTTTAACCAATATTTAACAATTATAAAATATCTTCTTGTAATAAATGATGTTCTACCAAATTCCCCATATATAAAATCATTTTGTGTTGTCTGTTTAACACCCAAAATATTTTTGCAGAACTGTAAATGCACTCTTTCAATTGATATAGCTTGTACGAATCCCACACCTCACTTCCGTAATTTAAAATTGGAGTTATCAATTTATCAAACAAGTCTAATTATGTTTTGGTGATACAAATGTAAATTTATACAAATACCTATTCATTTTAAAATAGCTTTTTGTGCTTGACCAGCAAGGGTAGTTTCTGCCTCTGATGAAGATCCTCCCGTAGAGAAACTATACCTAAGTATGTAAACTTGCTAACTATATCTAATGAAACGCCATCATAATTAAAAACTAAATTGTGTGGTAATAGTCCACCTTTTCTAAACACCATTACTTTTGTTTTAGGGCAATTCACTTTGAATCTCCATACTTTACAATAATTAGATAATATATTAAGTCCATCTTGTAACTCTAGTGCAGTATTAGCAAACAAAACTATGTCGTCTGCATATAAAAGCATAAACATCTTAAACATATTAATATCAAGACCTTCAAGACCACTATGAATGAATTCATCTTCTATGTCATTTAAATACATGGAAAACAACAATGGGGATAGACACTCCCCTTGCCTAACGCCAATAACACAATACAATTCATCGCTCAATTGGTTACAATATTTCACTTTAGACGTAACACATGAATACATCGTTTAATAATATCAAGAATCTTTCCTCGAATACCGAACTTAGTTAATTATACCATAGATTATCACGCACAACATAATCAAAGGCTTTAGTAAAATCGACAAATGCACAATACAATTTCTTTCCCTGGTTTAAAATATGTGTAATTAAACCCTGTAAAACAAATATATTATCCACAGTACTCATGTGCGCTCTAAATACAGCTTGTGCTTCAATAAGAACACTGTATGTTTCTGCCCACTCAGATAATCTATTGTTCAATATACGTGTAAATAATTTTACCCAGACAGCTTAATAACGTGATACCTCGGTAATTTTCTACATCATTAATACTGCCCTTTGTGTGTAAAGGAATAGCATACCCTTCTGACCAGACCTCTGGAAAATAACCAACCTCAAACACTTTATTAAACAATTTGCAAATAACTGGTGATAAAATAGTTTTACCATGAATGAAAAATTCATTTAATAACATGTCAGGCCCAGAGGACCGATTTGAATTTAGTTGCTTAATTGATTTTTCAATCGCATCCACAGTAAAATATACATTCAACTCTTCAAACATGATATTAAATTCGTTATTTTCATAACGTTCATTAAAATGTAAAATATCTTCGTCTGGAGCATAGAACTCATCATCTGGACTATGACTGCTTTTAACTATTGTTCAAACGCCGATAATGGTATATTTGTTGGCTTAAGTCCTGATGATTCTTTTAACATATTATAACTTTGCATTTTTATATCTTGCGTTTACAAAAGTAGCTGTTTTGACTCGATCATACTCCGTCTTACAATATCTAACAATACATTTATAGTGTGACCGAGCTTTAACCATATAAATTCTATTTATGTCGCTTTTATTTTCTCTATATTTATTTAACATTTGAAAAAATAAAACTTGCTTTCATGACACTCATCATTTTACCATGGGTTTTCTTTTGCATTATTAACTACGGGAATATCAGCTTTAACATTGTCGTTATAATTAAGTTTGCGTTTAAAAATTGGTGAAGACACATCTTCAATAATACTGGCTATAATATCTGTTATAGTCAACGGTTATTGGAGGACACAACATTAGCGTTTTGAACTTATGGAGTAAATTTCACGGTGCAGTTTTTCGTACATCTACACCGGCAATTTGGATTTATAACGAGGTAATGTGCTTTAGCTTAATGTTAACAATTTCAATTCATTGAAATCATACTCGCATGATCTATCAATTATTTTCGTCATATTCCTGTTGCTCATGATTTTATCTCGATTAGGTTGTATTCGTTTCATTTTAGTCATACAGTGTATACGTTGTTGCTCGATGTAAATAAAATCTCCT